>JAPFBL010000055.1:365000-965000 GCA_026182355.1 Hermatobates lingyangjiaoensis
GACCATAATTAGATCACTCAAGAGCTCAAACCAGTGGGCAAATGCCATTTCTAACTGTGTATACAGCCAAAAGAAAAAGCAGATTCACTTGCGTCTATCAATATGAAAGGCTTATATATTTTATTGCTATAACATTGCTTAAACGAGGGCACGTAAGATTTTCCACCCCCTCCCCCCCTCACCCACGACTGTTGATAATCTGTTAACCAAGGATTTAATTTTAGACTGCTGTTATTATTTTCAGACTTTCATTTTATTACACTATTTGTATACATATACAGTCATCATCAAAGAATGCCACACATTTGTCATAACAGAATATTGATTATTTCATATTTATATGCTTTGAAAAAATTATTTTAATGAATTATATTATGTTTACATTTTAACATTCAAATTGCTTAGCTTAATTAAATCTTCTTTTCACTTAAGTTTCTCGATACTTACCTTAAAACTCACTCGGCTTCCATGCACCAGTCATCTAAGAACATCATCAAACTTTGTCGCCCCGTCTCATCTTACCCTGCTAACAAAAACACTAGTCAGATTAAATTGGATGATTATGATTTTTACAAAGCGAAGAAAAGTGGTTTTATGAAAAACACTAGCATGTAATAAAATTCCCCGTATAATAATTTCATAAAAGGCAAAAAATATATAACATAATTCAAAATTGAAAACATAATTTGAAAAAAAAATAAATGAAATTATCCTACATCTTAAATTAAAAATTATATCAAAACGAAATTTTTGTTACTCATTCCTGACATTTTTCAGGTAAAATGGGAATATTTTCAAGTTTTAAATAAGACAGTTTGTCTGAAATCTTCAAACTATGTAAGAGATCCACTGGCTATTGGAACAAAAGCCATGTTCTCCTGTAAGAGATTATTTTGAAACACAAAATGTACAGTTTCTTTTTCCAAAAATGTTATTACTGCTGTCGTTAAACTAATAATATTATTTATATCACTGGTGTGATATACAAAAATAAGCATATATATTGATAAATGGATCAATCACGATATGTACTACTTCTAGAAATGAAAGACCAATGAACCTCTTCCATTTAAACATTTATATTATGCCCTTATGGGGCAGTATATATTATATACCCAAGAAGTTTCATATTAAGTTTACTAATAGTAAGGTTGAATGTAATCCACTCCAGATTTTTTATTAAGTATTGCCTTCATTTAAATGTTTAATGAATATACAATATTAGAAAAGTAGTAATACGCTGTAAAATAGAGATATAAGTTCTGTATGTAGTAATAAGTGAAGCATATAGTATATATGCATCTTCATAACGGTAGCATGTCTATCACAGGGGGAAATCAACAAAATTAGCTCCAACAATTTTGGTTAACAAAACAGAAAAATCTTCAATGCAAAAGAAATCAGGCTGGGTTTCATCCTGCATGGATAGTGCAAGATCTTTTGATAACGCGCATTCTAATCTGCTAAATCAGCACTAATATATCTATGTGTTATTACAAAAACTCTTAATGGATTACAAAAATCTGACGCAAAAATAATTAGTGTATGCATAGGATCCAGCACAACGGAAATAGTTACCACTAAAGACATTCTTCAGAGAGATGCACTATCGCCCCTATTGTGAGATTAGCTATGGATGTCCAACTGGATACTCTAAAGTCGAAAGTGTCGAAGTCAAGTGCACTTATCAAAAATTGCTCTCAAACATTCGGGCCCAAAGTTCTAATGAAATTCCTAATAAGGTCCTATTTCTGTGCTATTTGTGATTCTATTATCATCTCTCTCACGTTTGCAATTATGCCTTATTTTGTCAATGTAAGTATTAGAAGCAGTATATTATTTGAGTTTATCAACAGTTCATACATATTCTTATTAATAAGATTGTCTATATGTCTACTGGAGAAGTTACATTTTAAACTTTACTTTGAAGTCCTTTAGAGTCTATAGAAAACCCGTCATTTTCTTTTCAGATTTTAAATTTTGTTTCTGTGAACTTATCAACCACTTAGCCTTTTCATTAATAAAAAAAAAACTGTAGAGACCAACATTCAACTTTAATATTAATAAATATATTGTCAAACTTTTTGACAGTCCAATGGGTTTTTGTTTCTTTTAATTTAACTAACTGTTTGAAGTTGTAACATATACTGATATAGTATTATCAACTCATAGATAATAATTTAATGTTGTCATTCCTTATATTGTAGATATAAACATTTAGTCAGTTATAAAAAATGTATGTCATTCATTTAAAACTATCAGACAAGTTCGTATTATTAGAATCTACTGAGACTTACCAAAGTGGTATGCAGATACATAATATTTCACCTTTGGATTTTAATATCTATATTCATCTTCAAAAATTTTCTTGGATAATTATCCCTCAAAAGATAATTTTGTAAAAGGTTTCCGAACAATCTTCTCCTTTTCGAGACGATTGAATTCAATCAAAGGTTTCGGCAATTTCCAAATAGAATCTGCATTAGCATAATGTTAATTGTTTATTGTATATAGAATAGTTAAGAAAACATGTTGTTAGATACTCTACATATCTGTAGTACCAGCGAGAACTTATTTATTACCTGTAACATATATACACTTACGTCTACTACGAGGCGAATAAATGTGGAGGTTGGAATCAAGCAGACATTCCATTGCAAGACTTTTTTATGAGGCATATGTTTTAAAAAGAAATCATTGTTTAATCGAATATAGAAAAGTCTCTCTTTCTCTTTACTTGGGTATTGTTTGTAAGATTATAAAAATGCAGAAGAGAGACACTGTCCTTTATGATTGTCACTATGAACTTGTACCAGAGTATATAAATCGACAATGGTATCGACCGTGTAATAGTAAAGAATAGAACAATGATCAGTAATCGGTGTGCTTTTTAGCTTCAAAATAAACTTTCCTTTCATTGCAAAAGTTAAACATTGTTTCAACTAATTTTCTTTTGAAAACTTTATTGACTGGTTGCTACACACCTTTAACAAACAAAAATTTCAAAAACTTTTTTTATTGCATTTGGACGTCACCATTTGTTCTAGTTTATGGGTGTTGCTGTTATATGAAGTATTCAAACCAAAATCAATTTATTAAATTTCTTGTTAGTTTCTTTCCTGTAATAACATGTTGACTGTTTTTCTTATTTATCTACACCAAACATGGACTGCTGATTCCTGTCCTCTTTTTTAATGGGGAGGTGATAGTAGTTGCTGATGGAAGATTTTTAGTACCACGTTGGCTGGTACTAGACAGTTTTAAGATTAAATATATGTCTAGTGCAATAATCGGGAATATACCCTTGTATGTAGTTATAAGTTCTTAAGTATCAGTCTGACCTGTTTTTTTATTGTTGTATTGTGACCGTTATCTGAAACTGATGCGTGTGTAAGTCATGATGTGTAGACCGACCCGCCCCCACATGATCATCTCAGCATTTTGAACTCTTTTTGGGTTTGAAGGGGCTAAATGCATCGGTCTGATTGATTTTGTTGGTATAGTCGAGGAACAGAAAAACGTTACAGTCAAAACCCGTTCCAATGGAGGCGGTGCACACTAGATGCCTGAATTACATAGAATCAAGAAAGACAGCCGTCTGGACAGGTTGTAAGGGTAGGATATGTGAAGTGAGGTAGGGTCACCTACAACCTTGACGTCTACAGCATTTCATTCCACAGGTAAACTCTTGACTTTCGTGGAAGTCAAACTCTTGTCAGAGAAGAAACTGCCAAAATTGGAGGGACACCAGTAGGATAAACCAGTGGGTCCATAGTAGGTAGTGGAGGTGGAGAGAAAGATATAGGATCGGGAATGGTCCTTTGATTAAGTTACCCAACTTATGGCCAACTGGGAAGTAGTGATAGAGTGAAGTCTAGAAATGACAGACACTGAGGTAAGATCAAGCTTTTAGTCAGTTAGATGAAGACGTAACGTCTGTTCATGAATTTTCTTTTTAAAGAAATCTTGTTGGATTTTTCCTTACAGTCATCACAGTACAGAATAGTTCCATCATTACTTGCGTTGTCCCTGAACTCTCTAACTCTCATTTGTACCTACAGTTCAATAGTTGCCACCTCAGTCACATTCTGAAGTCTATCCCCAGGTCCCTCTCCCTCCGCATCCACCGTATATGCAAGAGACCGATATCGAAGTTGATATCTGTGAGCTTCCAAGAAGCCAGCCCATATCTGGCTGCACAATCCTCGTAGAACGCCCGGTCTAACAATAATTTCAAACAGTTGCTACTTAATTATTTTCTTTGAACCTTATTTTTCTATTCTCTTTGTCTTTTTGTATAAGCCTTTAATTTATTTTTATTATGCATCTCTTTATTTTGTTATTTATTGCACACTGCTTTATTTAAAATCTCCTCCTTACTTGTTGTCATTGTTCATTATCATTTCCAATTTAGTACAGTTTCTTCGTTTATCACTCTGTTCTTCCTTTTCATCCTTGACTGTTCTTCGCTTATCTCTCGCTAACCTGTTTCGACTTGTTTTCTTTCTCTTCTCTGTCCGAGCGCATGTCTCGATAGACTTAGTTTCTAACAGTGTCTTGGTTGTGTGTTTGCTCTCTCTCCTTTACCTTTTCAAGACTGAATATACAATTATATATTTTGTATATACAAAATATACAAATGTACAAACAAACAAACAAATATACTAATATATAAAAATATATATTTTGTTGTGGTACATTCGAAACATGTCGACTAGCAATATTGGTGATAAGCTTTATAGTTTTAATGAAGAGACGAGGAAGGAATTCCGGAAACTGGAGACATTGTGTAAGAAACAGATACAAGCCAAATATGGGGCGTTATTTAACAATATATATTTAAATTAAGGACTGCTTCCAACTTTTACATTTATAAATGTATATACAAATATTTCTGACATTCAACTAAAACGTATACTACTTGTTTCGCTAAGAGAAAGTCTCTGGTTTGTTTTGGTTGAAAGATCTACAATACACACATGTATATGCAACATTTGGAAGCAGTCCTTCATTTAATCATATCTCGTTGAATAATTGAGCATATTTTGCTGAAGTCATTTTTTTTCACAATTTTTTTAAGGTTTCTAAATTTCTTCTTTTATTTATTCAAATATGGAAGAATGTTTATTAGGGTGGATCCGAAATGTTTCGACTGGCTTCCAGTCATTTTTACAATAACCCTGAATATAACTTCATAAAAACCCTGTAATTATAAAACCCTGAAGTCATTGGTCTCCAACCGTCTCTTTCCCAGTGCGCTTGGTTTTTCTCTCTTATCACTTCTGAAGACAGTTCAAACCGAAAATTAGAGACTGTAAGTGTGTGTTTTTAATTTCTTTATGTTTCTTTATCTACGTGGAACTATATATATATACATATGTTTATCATGATTTGTATAGCCTGGATGTATATGTAATGTACGTTGTAGCCCTGAAGGAGACATAAATATATATCGAAACGTCGGCGAAAGAAGTGGTTTCAACCATAAGACCTCAATCATAAAAAAAATTATATCTATATTATATATAAATATAAAATAAAATTTTATCAGGACTCGGTCAGTTCTTCAGGTTCAATTTCAACTCACATTGCCAACATTTCGGTTTTTATTGAAAAAACCTTTTTACAGACAGAAGTATAAAATTTTGAAATAAAAAAACTAAGTATTACTTTAGAGATTATAACAAAGAAAACACTTAGTGGATTTCAGCAACTAGACATTTCTTGCTAGTAAATAACCGAAACGTTGGCAATGAGAGTTTAATTTGAACCTGAAGAACTGTCCGAGTCCAGATAAACTTTTATTTAGTTTCTACTTCACGGTCAAGACTTTTATCAACTATATATATATACACTTTTTCGTTGGAAATACGATCCAAAACGGACAAATATAGTTCAATATAGACAAAGAAACATAGAGAAATCAAAAGAACACACTTACAGTCTCTAATTTTCGGTTTGAATCGTCTTCAGGAGAGATAAGAGAGGGAAACCAAGCGCACTGGTTCAGAGACGGTTGGAGACCAACAGTGAATCAATTTATAATTACATTAAATTAGTGGAATATGAAAACAATAAATAAATAAAAGAAAAAATTGAAAATATTAAGGGAAATTGATACATATTAACGGACAGAGAAATTGATAAATAAATAAAAGTACGGACTAAGCTATGATAGAATAAAATAAAACTGAGAATACAAATAATAATAATAATAAATGAAATAATTTAAAAAAGAAAAAAAATTGATGATAAAATATGAAAAGGCAACGAACTTTTAAACATTATCGCTTTTGATTGAGGCCAGGTAATTTTGATTTCAGGCTTTTGATTATTATATATATGTAAAATATATAATAATAATATATATATATATATACTTAAAATAAACTGTGACATATCAGATACATAACAAAGACTCACTTTTCAATATTTCGACCGTAATTTCGACAGTCAACTGTCGTCCCTCCGTCAATTCACTTCTTCTCCTGAGGACGACCGCTATTACGGTCGAACTATTGAAAAGTGAGTCTTTGTTATGTTTCTGATATGTCACAGTTTATTTTAAGTATATGTATATATATTATATATTTTACATATATATAACAAATTCAACTATACATCAACCGTTTGATAAAATAGGTTTATTGAACAATTGGGATTCAGTCAATTTTCAAGGTTCATAGAGTGAAAAATAAGTTGAATTATAGGTCCAATATATAACGTCCACGTTCAATAGCTCAATAAATACCGTGACACCAGGAAAGCTGATAAAAGCATGTTATGATACGTGCATGGCACAAAATATTTGGATTTCATTTTCAAAAGAAATAATGATTATAATGATAAAGATTAGACAAATGCAAATTCAGATTATGGTTGAAGTGGTGATAAGTCAGATAGGAAAAATGTCAGCGGATCACCTTTTATTCAAGTAGTAATATAATTTCATGATCATCTAAAAAGTCATGAACGGTGGAATTTGTTTGTCACTACCTGCAGAATATACTGCAACAGCTAACTTAAAATCCGAACTTTAAAAATATTATACGTCAAAGGAATAGCCACGGATCTGACGAATATATAGAATCTACTTATCGATAATGAAAGTCCTATCAACACGATTGAACTGACCTATATTTGAAAAGAACCAAACATACAGACATTGAATACATTTCATTAAAAATGTATAACTAAACTGCCATAAAATGATTATGTTCCAGATGTGCGTATTCAACTTTCATGAGTTAATACTTTTATGTTTAGACAATTATTATGCTTAAATAAAAGCAGTTATACTATTGTAATTTGGGTTTTAAGTCCATCTGTATTCTGTGATTCAATCTGTATTCTTTTTTTTCACTCTTAAGATTTATTCGTTTTTGTTGCGAAACTTAATCATGCGGGGGGTGCTAGGGTATTTTTAATTATATAGATGACTTGGAGAAACCTTCCAAGTGTTTTCTCTCTTTGATCAGACCTGTTAATGTTAATTCTCAAATCCAATATAATCCTTAAAAATTGAGAAAATTTGAATACTTTAGAGTCTGATCGGAAAAAATATATGCTAGGAGTAGGAAGAAAAAAAATAAATATGATATTGAAGCTGAGAATTGTATATATTTTGAGTTGGAATTGTGGAAGTTGCATTGTTAGAGTCGAAGAGAAAAACTTACACATTTAGAGATGGAGAAAATGGTACACTAGGGGTCATGGGCGGTCTAAAAATACAACTCCAAGGCCCATGCACCGAAGTCATAAAGAATACACAACACCAAGGAACCGGAGTAGTAGCCGCTGCGGACAATTGCTGCCACTGCTTTGAAACCTTATTTGTAACAAAAAAGACTTAATTTACAACACAGTATATTTTAAATAAAATTAGTGTTTCCTTCTTGATTTGAAAAAATCTAACATAGCATACATAAAAAGGTTTTAACAAAGAAATGCTAAGTAAATAAAGAAAAATGAAAAAGAACAATTTATATTTGTTTTTGGAGGACTAGGTGAAGAGTGACAGTCTGTTCCTTGAGGACGACTTGGGCTCGATGAGGAGGGCCTGAACTTGCGACAGACTGGGGAACTTGTCAACATCGCCTCTGGCTGCGACGCAAGGCTGGGAGCGTAGTATGCGGGTGGCAACGCGCTCGATGTCTTCGCTCTGCACCCTCTCTGTAAGCAACCCAACAGTACACCCAATATGGAAAACATCAATTCAAGTCCTTGAAGAATTTTCATGGGCCGAAGTTTTCGGAAAACTTTTCGAGAAGTTTACTTTTCCATAAGTACAGTATAGCAATACTAACAAAATATATTTTGAACTCAAAAAATGAACCCTTAGAACTCATTACTGCAATGAAATGGAGTTGCAGTCTGTTCTTGGTATGTGAAACCTGGTATGGATGGACACGGGGGGAATTAATAGATACCACCAATAGCCAGACTCATCCCTACTAAATAAAAATTACATTCAAAATGGAAAAGACACTTTTTGGGAGAAAATTTGATTTGACATTTTTTTCTAAAAAAAAAAAAAATGGACTTTCAAAAGTCGATTGAAATTTTGGAATTATGATGAAACTAACAGCCAAGCCACAATAACTGAAAAAACTTCAGAATTTTTCCATAACTAGAAAGGTAATTTTAGCAGTAAAATGTAAACATGTTGATTAAATTGATTAATCAAAATCTGATAACTGCTAATATAGAAAGTAATTAATTACCTTATAAGCTAAATACATTTTTCCTGAAATTATAAGGACAGAAATGGTCATGTTTATGGTGTGTTATGGCATATTTCAGAAACATTTTTTGTTTGTTATTTCATGGATTAATTATAGAATAAGGAAATGTTGTCAAAAAAATTACCCCAAAATTAGAAAACTAGAAGAAAAAAATTATTAATTTGATTACCACAAAAGGATTACATAATAAATTATATTGATTTTTTTATTATTTATCTACTAAATGTTTTACTTAGTGTAAAGTTGAGAGTAGATTACCACAGATTTTCATGTTATTGTTTATAACAAATTATTACTAACAAAAAGAAATTGTATTAAATAGCGTATCAATATTCTCCATTAAGGATTACCAGTTCACCTGTTACATCCAGACTCTAGACTTCTACGAGATTTCTACGAATCATATTACACTTTTCGGAAAAATCTGCAATCATCTTTTTTTTTTTTATTATAATAACCCAAAAATTGTAAAACTTTATAAATTAATCAAAAATGTTTATTCTGTTTTGTTTTGATTTATTCTCGTTTACTTTAACCTTTCGACCATACTAGTGATAAAGCAAATTTCGTAGAAGTTTTCTAGTGCCGCTTCAGGAGCAACATCAATAATTTTAATTCATAGACTCCATTATTAAAGAATACACATATATTCCTAGAATATTATAATGAGATAACAATAACAGATGAAACAAAAGGTATTTGAGAACCTATTCCCTGCACAAAGTGCCTATATCACTTTAAGAGAATCTGAATGGTGAATAATAACCAACCTATTTCGTCAATGAAGTCAATGGGTATTTTCCTTTTGCCAGTGGCCAGCACTTGTCGGGCAATGTCTTCGAAAACAACAGGACGCACTTCGAGGTTCATGAGTACCATTGACTGGAGCTGGGTCTTGGCTCGCTGAGACACAAAAAGAAGTGTTAAGAAAACTAACACAATGTTTACATTAAACAAATAATTAATCAGTTTAGATGTAGTATGGTGGTTAGTATTCTAGTTGTTAAACTATGTTAGAATCAATAAGTATTGCCACATTTTTCTTAAACTAAAGGTTAGCGTTTTCGCAGTACTATAAGTGCTTAAACCCAGTCAATATCTGTAGCCTAGCTGTGAGTATGCCAGTAAATGATACATTTACACAGTGGGAGAGGAGGGAGGGGGGGGGGGACTGACCAAAAATAACAATCTACGTTCTTTTTATTTAAGTGACCAGTAACCTTTGCAAAAGACGTAAAGCTATTCTTCTCAAAACTGTCAACATAGTGCTTAAGATCCCTACTCTAACCAAATTTAAAGAAATAGAGTCAAATTCAGGTGCAAAAGCCTGGCTCATTTATTACATTGTTATAGACAAGCTATATCACCTCCATGTTCTACATCGGGAGTCCTAAATTTTGATTTATTCCAGTTCATTAGTGTCAGGAACTATATCAGTAGATACCAGAGACACCTGGCTTATGTTCTCTTTAATGGACGGCCTTTCCAACCAGTTTTATATCCATTTGACATTGGAATCTGTGCAAGCCTCACGTATGTTAATCATTAACACATGATATCCCAGTCATCCTCCGCACCCATTATTATTATTGCTTTCAAAAACAAAATATAATTGTTAATTTTGAAAAGTAACAAATAATTAAAATAATTTTAGAGAACGGTTATGTTGTATACAATTTTTTTTTACCTCCTGGATAAAATATATTACCAAATATAATACTTACTAAATAACTAAATATTAGTAGCATGATCCCTCGCGATTAAAAGCCATTATTGAAACAATAAAACTCATTCTTACAATAATATACTTTTAGATTAGGTATGATCTGGTAGTTAGCAGCTTGTCACTGGTAATGGAGATACTAATAGAAGAAAGCTGTTAGACCAGATCTTTCTTTAATTTAGATCTCTCTATGTAGACCAGAGTTAACTATTCATTTAGTAATTAATAGAAATAAGCATTTTAAGAAAACGATTGGAGAAGTTACCCTAAGTTCCTTTGAGTCAACCGGACCTGACATAGCGGCCATTTCTTTGGTTAAAACTTCAACCATGTCGTTGACATATTTAGGGGGACAGCTTGCATGGATGTAAAACAGCCCTGTGTCATTATAGGTTTGATTGTAGGACGTCGCACTGAACAACCAGTGGTACCTAAACAGGAATAAAATCATAACATTATAATCGTTGTAGAATACTTGTCATAAAATATATTTTTTAAAATTTTAAGATTTATTATAATTTTTGGTAGTGACATACGACAGATCTTTCTAAAATAGTTTTCATTTAGGCTAACTTTTTTCGCTTTAAATTGGTTATTTATCATGAATGTTTTAGTGAAGTTTGAGGTAGTTTGTTCGATTAGACTAGTCGCTTTAAGCATTCCCACAAAAATAAATTAGCTGCAACTCATTTTGGATGAACATAAAATGAAGAAAAATCTTCGTTTTCGAAATAATTCAGTCCCCTAAAAGCTCTCATTACAGGAGTAACAGCAATAGCGTTAATCCATAAATTTGAAATCACAAGTCGGGATTGTTCAGAACTACAAGATCTATATCTCTACAGAATCATCTCTATCATGGTCCCATACAACACCGGAGAGATGTTTGGTCACTTTCAACAGGATTGGCCATAACTACACGCCAAACACTGCATCTATCAAGACATAGCCAGACGGATGTAGGTCATTTAAAAACATAACACTAAGTTCAATTATGTTTCTCATTGAGAATTATTTCCGCGTATAGTATTCTAATAAGTACTTTGCTCTTTAACTATAAATCGCATTACAAGTAATATTAATTTCGATATATTCTCAAACTGTCTGTTCAACCACTATAGTAGGCATGTCATATTATTTTGAAATCTTTAAAAAACAAATTCAAAACGTAAAACGACAACTTTATAAATTAGGCTAGTTCAAGTTGATCCTATAAAACAGGTGTGCAATCTGTGGTAAAAACAAAGACCAGAACAAAAATTTTGAGTTTGCAGACTACAGTAATTACTGAATACATTTTTGTAACTTCTACTTGAATCATATAAATATTTAAAAATAAAAAATACAGCAATAGTAACAAGAGTATAGTATAATTATAAATATAAACATAATAATCTTTGTTGATGTTACTACTATCAAGAAATTACAAAGAAATTAAATAATTATTTATCATAAAATTAAAACAAATATTCATTTATCTGATAACTGGTGTTAAATAGATTCTTCAGGTAATATCAAGTTCGTTTTGTGCTTAAGCACACTGAAAATTTAATTTCAGTTAAATAATATGTTAAAATTATTCAGCATTGGTTTTCAATGGTAAAAAATCGTATATCCCCCCTAATTTTTTTTCTTTTTGTATACTAACCTGACCTATTCTTTCAAACTTTATCATTTAACAATATGTATTTATTATTTGCTTTAAAGATTTTAGGGCTACTGTAAATAGATTAGGGTAGGATACATATTGGTTGTGTTGACCTGTTGAGTACGTTGGTGTAAAGTCTGGTGTACATGCCCTTTCCAGGTCCTCCAGCACTGAAACTGCCTCCTCCACCCATCATGACGCTGAGGACACACATCGGAATGAAGTCGGGATCCTGGTGACTACAACTCTCCAGACCAATCACATAATGTGCCAATTCTGGAAGCCCAGAGGGACCGAAGTGCTGTGGTATCTTACACTTTTCCTGTAAAGTACAAAATAGCTTCGTTCTGATAATTACAAAAAAAAATAGGAAAAACAAACTATTTTCACAAATATCACAGGACCTCGGGAGTAGAATTGAATCCGTTCTGATGTTCAGAATAGATTTCAAAATAGTTTCAATTTTCGTTACAGTTTCTTCTATTATAACTAAATCTATAGTAATAAGCCAATTTTAGGGCTTTCTATTTATAAAACTAATCCAATTGTGTGGCATAACAAAAGTTCGTACGCAGTAGAGTAATATGTAACCTTCGCTATGGAGATAGGACGAAACTGTTAATTCTACTTTTTTTTTCATTACTTACGGTTTTGTTTTTTCCATTTTCCGTATATCTTGCTGGTCATTCAAAGTTAGTAACAAAGGAGTTACTGGTGTGGATATAATTCGGTAATAACCCACCATAAGGTCAAGGAAACTGGAACTCGCTTTATTATCCAAATATGTTTTTAAATGTTGTGGGAAAAGCGATATGATGCAGCACTAGTTTTGCCTAAAATTCTATAAAAGTACACAACTTCTATATATTTTGACAGGGATGAAGAGGGGATGAAAACGTTGAATAGAAGATCAAGGAAGGGAGAAAAAATCAATGGCATAAGAGTGAGCAGGTCAGTAAAATATATCAAGAAAGAAAGGTTCTTCGGATAGTTCAATGCTCTTAATTAGGCCACCAAGCCGAGTCAAAAGCGCCTTGAACATCTAATAATATAGCTATTACGTTCCAACTTACTTTTTCTACTCTTCTATAATTTCATTATAGAACCAAACTGTTTTTTCCCACAGTAAGTTATTTCTGTATAGATAGTGATAGATTTGATTCATTAAAAGACACTCCAATATTTTCCCCGCTATTGAAATCACACTTATTACCTTGTATGTTGAAGGAACTTCTAAGCCAGCTTTCCCCGGTTCTTTAGTTAAAATCATCTTTGACTTTTTCAAAAATTTTTGGAAAATTCCTTGATAGAGAACATTGATTGCACAATGCGGTCACTGTTAAAGAGAACTGTAAAAGAATACCTTTTTTTTTGTGCAACTATCCAACCCCGGAGCTCTATTGACTTTAAAAGAGTTCAAGAGATTACAAACTTCACACTGTTATGTGAAGTCATGGAAATCTAAAGTGTCAATTTCTTCCCTGACTGCTTCTTCTCCTGTGTGTGCGTTAGTTTTAAATACCTTATTGGTACATGCTCCATAATTTTATACTACATGTGTATCACAGTCCCTAATCATTACATACTGACTTCTATTTACTGTAAATAATACTAACAGTAAGTGATATAATAGGACTTTTGATAGAGGTAATAAGCTTCTAACTATATTGGTTGACGGATGTCATCTGCTCCAAGATATTAATATGGGTAAAATGAATGTAGAGCTCTGTCTATACCCTTATGAGTAAACAGCAAGTCGTTTGGAGAGCTCAATGGTTGCTTCGATTCTTGTCTAATTAATCAACAAATGTCATTACCATCTGCAATACTGTCCATTAATATTTCAAGGATTTCTTCCAATGAGTTGGGGCAGGTTCTATCGGATTTACATAGTGTGGCTAATTGCTATTTGACTAGATTTGACTGACTATTATTAAACTGACATCAGAATTATCTAAAAAGACAACAATTTTTTTCAATAACAAGAAAGGTCGCTTACAGAATAAAATATAAAAGTTTTATCTTACGATTGATTCTGAAAAGTTGTAGGTCACACCGTTTGACAGATCCGAATGAAATTACACTCAAAAATAGAGCCTTATAAGAGGCTGAGACGAATATATTTTTTTTTAAATTACATGGAGGGAAATGGACACCATTTATTTGAGGTTTGGTCTTCATCAAATTTGTAACTTATTTAAGCCTGTTTGTTGGGAAATCATATTATAGTTGCATGAATGTATAATAATGTTCATAAAACAATTCACCATTCACTGTTTTTCTTTGAAATTTTAATTTTCTATATTTTATTTTATCAATTTATATTTATTTATCAAACATTTATTTTATCAAAACATTTTATCATTTTATCAATGATCTAAATACTTTGATATTTTTTCATATAAAGTTTATATATATATTATAAATAAAATATTTATTTATTGGCAGCTATTTTATAATTTCAGAAAATTGTTTACTTTACGTTAAGCGACTTATTGTATAAATATGACATTTTATGAGAAATCACTACATAAACTTAGTAAAATACGAAAAAAATTCTAAGAAATCATAGCAAAAGAAAAATATCAATAAGAACTAAAAGCTAAACTTGAAATAATGTATTGCCTCCTGGACTAGTTGGATCTGTAGAAAGTTTTTTATATTTAGAGTAATCAGAATTCCACGAGAATTGCTTCGTAGCATAATAATTGTATATCCATTTCGAAAGAAATTTCATCATTCTATAGTTTTCTCTTTACAGAAAACAAAATCTTAAATCAGAAAATGTCGATAACGCCCATTTCCGTCCATGCAATTTCAAGAAATAAGAATTCAGCTCATTCACTAAAAAGGTACTATTTTCAATCTAATTTAATTACAATCAGTCAAACGGTGTACTTGAATCGTGCCTAAAACTCTTCAGAACCAACCACTAGTCAAAACTTTCACATTGTATTGCAGCAAATGTCTTTTCTGTTACTTTAAAAATATGAAGTTTGTTTTAGTTACTGCTTCTGTCGGTTTCATAAAATTACCCAA
This sequence comes from Hermatobates lingyangjiaoensis, assembly GCA_026182355.1. Taxonomy (NCBI): domain Eukaryota; kingdom Metazoa; phylum Arthropoda; class Insecta; order Hemiptera; family Hermatobatidae; genus Hermatobates; species Hermatobates lingyangjiaoensis. The sequence goes on from JAPFBL010000055.1 coordinate 380,155, forward strand.
GTTTCTAACTCTCTACAATTAGTAGTAGTTTAGGATAAAAACACATTTGGTAAAAAAATGACTGATTTTATGATTACTGATTTCCCAAAAACAATAAAGCATATATGCACCATATTCCCTGCACCATCACAAGGAATGACCTGTAGCGAGCCGATAAACTTTTGGATAAGAACCCATCAAAAAAAGTACCTCTAAAGATGTAAATCTGTCAAAATCTTAAGCTCGCATGAATTTATTCATGACTACTATACCTAAGTTACTGTAAAGTAAAAATATTTAAGGCATAAAAGAATTACCCCGGACTTCATGAAAGAAAATGAAAAAAAAAACAACTAAACTAGCCTCATCTAACATAGAAACGTTATTAATCCCTACCTTTTTAGATGTTTTTATCAAGAAAAAGACCACCTGCAGTCAACTAAGACTGCTTGGAAATGAAAATGCCTCTACGAGAGGTAAAATATAAAAACTAAGCATTAATAGATTGGCTCAGATGCCAGAGATACAACGTCTTGTATCTGGCATCTAAGCCCAAAATTCATATGATGAAGATTTGTATATATGTAAAATCTGAAAAGGTGAATTTATAAAGATCTAATTTGTGTTTAGTGTATTCTAAAAAAAATCCACAACAGGTGAGGATATACAGTTTTTAAGATGCACAGACAGAACTGAAGGTCTGTCTTTCAGAAGGTTAATAATTTACAATTAGTTTGACAATGTCTGATCTATCATCAGAATCTGACCAGTAAAAAAAAATTAACACTCATAAGAGTAGCTTGGCACTTGGGAATGCAGGAGAACGAGACAGTGGATTAGTTGGAAAGGTTTGAACCAAACAAACCTTCGGTAGTCTAGAGTTTTAAGCATACCACTCACCAGCTTCCTCCTTTATACAAAAATCTGGAGTGTCCTACACTCTACTTTACTATAAGTAACTCAATGTCAAATTTCTTGAATATATAAAACATAACGTATCATTTAAGCATAACATAAATATCTAAATGGGATATAATTATTAGCATTGCATTCGTGAGGTAGTACAGATAGTGATTGAAGGACATATCAATTTATAAGCTTATTTTTGTACATCACAAATAATTTATTATTTGCAAATAATTTCATTAGTATAACTACAGCAGTAATAACATTTTTGAAAAACCAATGTGAACATTTCATGAAACGAAATATTATCCTACAAGAGAACATGGCTATTGTTCAAATAGCCAGTAGATTTCTTACATCATTTACTTGACATCCTTCTACATTGAATATTAATGTAAAATTTTCAAATTTGAAACAGTAAAATACCCTTTTTTACTTTACTATAAGTAAAGTATAGTGATCGTGAAAAAATTCGATCTCGAGATTTTTACGGAATTACATGTTTTGAGGTCCCAGAAGTCGTTTTATGAAGTTTTTACGATGATGTCTGTGTGTGTGTGGGTGGGTGGGTGGGTGCGTGGGTGGGTGCGTGTGTTAGCATTGCTTGTTACCACGCTACGGTCCAGAATCTTTGATGGATCAAGTTGATATTTTACACAAAAATGGGCCCCATTTAGACGAAGATCCCTATTGTTTGGGAAGAATTATGCATGATGGGAAAGTCACTTTTTTTGCCAAAAACCGTTTTTTTTAAAACATTTATTTCTCCTAAACTACTAACCCTAGAGTTTTGAGATTTTGACATTATCTTTGAGGTTACAAATGGAACAAACGAAAAATATATTCAAAATTTTATATCAACAGGAAATATTTTTTTTTCAATAAAATGTACAAATTTTGACTTATAAATCAATCTCAAACCTTGTGAGAGCGATACAAGCCATACTGTTTGACGGACAAGAATGAAACTATGCCTATAAATAGAACATTATATGGATAATGAGTTGAGATATTTTTGACGCTAAACGGCTCGTTAAAAAATTATGAAAATTTGACCAAAAATGGAACAAAAAATTAGCAATTCATAAAAAAAAAATCATGAAGTTTCAATTACGGAAAAGAGCAATAACGATATAAAAACTCTTTGTTTATCCTAGACTAAGAGATCACCAGCTATACTTGTCGGATTTTTTGTATTTTTTACATTGTTTACATTGACTTAGAAATTTTTTGAGCGAATCCACTGAGATAAAATTGATGTTTCTAATGGAAAAATGAAAATTTATTATTGACTTATAAGAGATGTAAGAGGAATAATATTGTGCAGGTAAATGATAACACTCATTAAAAAAAAATCGTATATATGTTATTTGACAAAGGGGAAGGAAAATGATCTTATTAAATACTAAGAAGCCATAAAATTCCCAGTATAATAATTCTGTTAAAAACCAAAAATGTAAAAGATAATTCAAAATATAAATCTTTCGTTTAGAGATTAATAACTGTAATTATCGTACATCTTTAATTAACAAAATCACCTTAAAACAACATTTTCTTCGCTGTTTAAGATGTTTTTCAGAGAAAAAAAGGGTATTTTACTGTTTTAAATTTGAAAATTTTACATTAATATTCAATGTAGAAGGATGTTAAGTAAACGATGTAAGAAATCTACTAGCTATTTGAACAATAGCCATTTTCTCTTGTAGGATAATATTTCGTTTCAAGAAATGTTCACATTGGTTTTTCAAAAATGATATTACTGCTGTAGTTATACTAATGAAATTATTTGCAAATAATAAATTATTTGTGATGTACAAAAATAAGCTTATATATTGATATGTCCTTCAATCACTATCTGTACTACCTCACGAATACAATGCTAATAATTATATCCCATTTAGATATTTATGTTATGCTTAAATGATACGTTATGTTTTATATACTCAAGAAATTTGACATTGAGTTACTTATAGTAAAGTAGAGTGTAGGCCACTCCAGATTTTTTTCTCTGAAAAACATCTTGAACAGCGAAGAAAATGTTGTTTTAAGGTGATTTGTTAATTAAAGATGTACGATAATTACAGTTATTAATCTCTAAACGAAAGATTTCAATTTTGAATTATCTTTTACATTTTTGGTTTTTAACAGAATTATTATACTGGGAATTTTATGGCTTCTTAGTATTTAATAAGATCATTTTCCTTCCCCTTTGTCAAATAACATATATACGAATTTTTTTTTAATGAGTGTTATCATTTACCTGCACAATATTATTCCTCTTACATCTCATATAATTCAATAAACAATTTAAACTGTTCCTTTATAAAATCAATTTTATCTCAGTGGATTCGCTCAAAAAATTTCTAAGTCAATGTAAACAATGTAAAAAAATACAAAAAATTCGACAAGTATAGCAGGTGATCTCTTAGTCTAGAATAAACAAACATTTTTTATATCGTTATTGCTCTTTCCCGTAATTGAAACTTCATGAATTTTTTTTTATGAATTGCTAATTTTTTGTTCCATTTTTGGTCAAATTTTCATTTTTTTTTAAACAGCCGTTTAGCGTCAAAAAAACATTTTCTGAAAACACAAATCGTACTGTAACGCCCCTTATGGAAAGTAATTTCAAAAAAAAATATCTCAACTCATTCGCCATTCAATGTTCTATTTGTAGGCATAGTTTCATTCTTGTCCGTCAAACAGTATGGCTTGTATCGCTCTCACAATGTTTGAGATTGAATTATAAGTCAAAATTTGTACATTTTATTGAAAAAAAAATATTTCCCGTTGTTTTAAAATTCTGAATATATTTTTCGTTTGTTGCATTTGAAACCTCAAAGATAATGTCAAAATTTCAAAACTCTAGGGTTATCAGTTTAGGAGAAATAAATGTTTAAAAAAAAACGGTTTTTGGCAAAAAAAGTGACTTTCCCATCATGCATAATTCTTCCCAAACAATAGGGATCTTCGTCTAAATGGGGCCCATTTTTGTATAAAATATCAACTTGATCCATCAAAGATTCTGGACCGTAGCGTGGTAACAAGCAATGCTAACACACGCACCCACCCACGCAACCCACCCACGCAACCCACCCACCCACCCACCCACACACACACAGACATCATCGTAAAAACCTCATAAAACGACTTCTGGGACCTCAAAACATGTAATTCCGTCAAAATCTCGAGATCGAATTTTTTCACGATCACTATACTTTACTTATAGTAAAGTAATAAATGAATGGACAAGACGGAAGAAGAGAAAAGTTGGCTAGAAGAACTAGGCCTAATTCAGTAATAAGCTCAATTTAAATGAACATAAATTTAGAAAAAAATAAATCTTAACAGGAAAGATTTAAGATAATATGTACAATATCTAGCCAGACATTGTACCCTTAACTACAACTAGCTAGCAGTAATTAATATCATACGAAGAATGCAGGCTCTATGGAAGAAGCAGACATCTTTGAACACATAGGAAGTGAATACGGGACAACCGCCTTTAAGAGGTTAGGATTTCTGACAAAACATGACTAAAAATCTGGAGTGGCCTACACTCAACTTTACTATAAGTAACTTAATAGCAAATTCTTTGAGTATATAACACATAACGTCTCATTTAAGCATAACGTAAACATCTAAATGGGATATGATTATTAGTCCTTCATTCCTGAGGTAGTAAAGATAGTGATTGAAGGACATATCACTATATATGCTTATTTTTGTACATCACACAGCTGATGCAAATAATTTCATTAGTATAACTACAGAAGTAATAACTTTTTTGAAAAACCAATGTGAACATTTCTTGATACGAAACATTCTCCTAAGAGAGAACATGACTTTTGTTCAAATAGCCAGTGGACTTCCTACATCGTTTACTTGACGTCCTTCTACATTGAATATTAAAGTAAAATTTTCAAATTTAAAACAGGAAAAACCCTTTTTTTCTCTGAAAAACATCTTAAACAGCAAAGGAAATGTTATTTTAAGGTGCTTTGTTAATTAAAGATGTACCATAATTACATTTATTAATCTCTAAACGAAAGATATCAATTTTAAATTATCTTTTACATTTTTGGTTTTTACGGAATTATTACACTTTGAATTTTATGGCTTCTTAGTATTTAATAAGATCATTTTCCTTCCCCTTTTGTCAAATAACATATATACGAATTTTTACTGATGAGTGTTATCATTTTCCTGCACAATATCATTCCTCATACATCTCAGATAAGTCAATAAACAATTTAAATTGTTCCTTTATAAATATCAATTTTATCTCAGTAGATTCGCTCAAAAAATTTCTAAGTCAATGTAAACAATGTAAAAAAATATAAAAAAATCGACAAGTATAGCAGGTGTTCTCATAGTCTAGGATAAACAAACAGTTTTTATATCGTTATTGCTCTTTACCGTAATTGAAACTTCATGAATTTTTTTTCATGAATTGCTAATTTTTTGTTCCATTTTTGGTCAAATTTTCATTATTTTTTAATCAGCCGTTTAGCGTCAAAAAAACATTTTCTGAAAACAGAAATCGTACTGTAACGCCTCATTAGCGAATGTAATTTTGAAAAAAAAATATCTCAACTCATTCTACACATAATGTTCTATTTTTAGGCATAGTTTCATTTTGATCCGTCAAACAGTATGGCTTGTATCGCTCTCACAATGTTTGAGATTGAATTATAAGTCAAAATTTTTACATTTTATTGAAAAAAAAATATTTCCTGTTGTTTTAAAATTCTGAATATATTTTTCGTTTGTTGCATTTAAAACCTCAAAGATAATGTCAAAATTTCAAAACTCTAGGGTTATCAGTTTAGGAGAAATAAATGTTTTTAAAAAAACGGTTTTTGGCAAAAAAAGTGACTTTCCCATCATGCATAATTCTTCCCAAACAATAGGGATCTTCGTCTAAATGGGGCCCATTTTTGTGTAAAATATCAACTTGATCCATCAAAGATTCTGGACCGTAGCGTGGTAACAAGCAATGCTAACACACTCACCCACCCACCCACCCACCCACACACACACAGACATCATCGTAAAATCGTCATAAAACGACTTCTGGGACCTCAAAACATGTAATTCCGTCAAAATCTCGAGATCCAATTTTTTCACGATCACTATACTTTACTTATAGTAAAGTAAAAAATCTGTCTGGGAAATTCCCAAATATATCCCCATTTATTATACGAGTATAAATGTTAACTTATTAGTAGCGCAATCCATAATTGTATGGTATTTACTCATTCTGAGGTAACGTGGCGCTGGAAGGATGGTCTTGGGGAAACAACTAGTAGGAAATAGGTCAGCTGCGATAGAGTGGGGACGGGTAGTTAGGTTTCTGGAATAACACAGGACCAATCCAATGTAATATATATATATATACATTTAAAAACTTTATGTCTGATTCCACTTGATTTAACTTCGTCGAATATTTTTCAAAATTTCGAAATCTTTTCTTCATTTTCGGGTTCAACTTAAAAATTAAATCACCATATTTGTTAGAATTCTTATTGAACATGTTTCGGTGTTACATCCACCATCTTCAGGAAAAAAGAAATAATTAAAACTATACATAACAAAATTAATCTAATTACCTAAAATCACATTACAATAGTAAACAATAAATGAACAGTCAATGAACACGACAGGCAGGTTAACAAAAGGTTACAGGGCCAGGTTTGGGATTGTCAGTGTTGGCATCAATCTTTTCACTTTCCTTAGGTTTCCAAACAGACGCAACTGGTTGTTAAAGGAAAAGAAGTGAATCGCTCCAAAGGCTGATAACGACTTATATATATTTATATATATATAAAGCAAAAAAAAAGGTTTGTTTCCTCTAAAATAATGTTTCTAACCTTCTGTATAGCAGTTCACTGTTGTAAGCATACTCCTTTGTCACCTCATTTCCCAACTACCCCTTCCCACTCTATCGCAGCTGATTTATTTCCTACTACTTGTTTCCACAAGACCAACCCTCCAGCACCACATCCATTAGGTATGTCTTTAATTCTCATAATTGAATTTTATTATTTCATTCTAAGTGATTTGGTAACTGATTAAATATATTTTATATTGTAGTGTCTTCCTGATGATGAATACAAGGTGTTTGAAACGCGTTATTCATAATAAAAAACTTCATTTGTGTGGAGACTTTTGTATAACCACATTACCTCAGAAAATATAAATGTTATTATATATTTAAGGGCTTACAGACTAGTATTAAATTCTTATATAGTCAAAGTCTTGCAACAAATGCATCAACCTGACATAATGATGAAGTATCACTAGATATGAAAGCACTTACCTCTGCATAGCCACCAGTGTACTGGGCAATAGACTCGTCCACCTTGGTATTCCCCGACAGAATCAAACTCTTATCACTATCCCAAATAGGCCGTTTTTCAACGAAATGCCTGAAAAATAAAGCTCAATAGAATATTTTCATTTTATGGAACTTCAATAATATCTTGATATTCACACAGATCCTGGTCCTATTTCCCCTTCCTCTCCCAATGGGTCATCCCATCACCTCATTCTAGGTATTCACAGACTTCAACATATCCTGCAAGGGGATGTCTTGTCCTTTTCTCTGTGGTCAAGACTAATAGTTTGTGATTTATGTGAAATAAAATAGTTGGTATACAGTGCCTACCTATCAATTACAGGAAGTGTTTTATTCTTTTGTGTTCTTCATTTATGTTTATATGAACTAATTTCTCAGAAAGAATGCACATAAAAGAGATCACAATAATTCACTACTATATTTGGACTGTCTCGTTATCAGGTAGAAAAATGTTAGTCGATCTGAAGGCAAGTGAAGACTGAAGAGAAGTCTCTTTGAAGAGGTACTCAAACAGTGCAGTCAACTTACCAAGGAGGGAGAGGATGATAAATAAGATGTATTATAACAAAAATAAATAAAGTAAAATATTTTAATGAATAAAAATATAATAAAAATAAAAAAACGAACTTTAAATGATAAATAAAAAAATTGCTTAAAAAAGATTAAATAAAAATAAAATAAATAATAATTAACGTAATTAACGATTGAGGTTAAACCCAGAAGCAGATCTACCCCTCTGTACACAAATTAGTGCTTCTTATGAAGCTCTCAAAGCAACATTGGGATTGGGATCAGGAGTCTGCCTAAGAATCTGTACACAAAAAAAAATCATTGAAACTGAGTACGTAAGAACTGATATCCTGTTTCTTCCTTCCTCAGCAACCACACCATCCCTATTCCTGGCAAAACCTCCTGTAGTTCTTGTAAGTGCGTTTATCGAGTGGACTGCACTCAGTGTGATGTTTTTATGTGGATTTGAAAGTGGTATTTCAAAGCTAAGCTTCCGCATCAATAATTATAGGACTTCCATTGGTAAGCCCAGTGACCTTCCAGTTTTAATTTATACCAGTTTTCAATACTTTTGTATAACCACTTTACCTCAGAATATATAAATGTTGTTATGTATTTAAGGCATCACAGACTAGTTTTAAATTTATTGTATAGTCACAGTCTTGCAACAAATGCATTAACCTGACAATTCAGTTTCAATGACTGTTTCCGTGTTCAGGTACTTACGTGGATTTGCACTATGAACTTTATATATAAATATATAAAAAATGATAAAAGTATCGACCGTGGAATAGAAACAAAACTAAAATTTATCGGGACTCGGTCAGTTCTTCAGGTTCAAATTAAACTCTCATTGCCAACGTTTCGGTTTTTATTTAAAACCTTTTTCATAGGCAGAAGTATAAATTTTGAAACAGAAAAACTAAGTATTACATTACAAAGAAAAAGAGTCTGTGGATTTTAACAACTGTAGTCTGAATGAAAACGTGACACTGAACTGTTCAGTGTCACGTGTTAATTCAGACTACAGTTGTTGTTAAAATCCACAGACTCTTTTTCTTTGTAATGTAATACTTAGTTTTTCTGTTTCAAAATTTATACTTCTGCCTATGAAAAAGGTTTTAAATAAAAACCGAAACGTTGGCAATGAGAGTTTAATTTGAGCCTGAAGAACTGACCGAGTCCCGATAAATTTTAATTTTGTTTATAAATATATAGTCACAATATTTACGCACTCTTACAATGAAAGAATTCACTACAATATTAAAGACCAAAAAATAGTTCTTTAACAACGAGTTAAAGCTACATGTCTTAGACATTTCAATTTTCTTTTTATTTGTTATTGAAATGGCTTGCCACCTCCTCAAATTACTATATTATAATTTTTTTAGTAACATCAGTCCGATCACTATAACATGTTTCACTATTTATAAGGTTGCAAGAATAATACTTCTACCACTTACTTTTGGACAGAGTCAAGAAGAGCTTGGTGTTCTACACCCACTCCGGCGACTACCATTCTTTTAGGAACATAGTGACTCTTGAGATAGCTGAAGAGCGTATGTCTGTCGATGACGTCGATATTGTCTGCCGGACACAACTTTGGTAGACCAAGGGTGTTTTCTCTGTAGGCAGCCTGGATAAATATAGGAAACAATTAAAACATCATGTATACGAACTGAATACAACTCTTAAATTATAGTAATTTAATTTAGAGCCTAATAAAGAGAAAAACAAATGCTTACAAGTAGTCACCATTTCACAAGGTCCTGACACAGTTTCTATCCTTTTGGGAAGTTTTCCGAGAAATATAATGTTTCATTTTCGAAACATTGGAAATTCACAATAATATTTTAAATATTCTGTATTTTTTTTACATAATAAATTAATTAATTGAAAACATTAAAAATTTCTTTAACAAACTTTTCAAATTCACTTTCGCTCCATACCAATAAGGATTTTTCTTAGCAAATGTAAAAAAGTCTGAAAGGACAGATTATTCAAAAACTGAATATCACGTTTTTAAATTATTATTGCCTCATCCAGTAGGTCAACATTTTTAAACCCTTCATCATAATATGAAAATTTAAAATCTATGCCGCACGTAACATTTTAGATTTCTATGGTCAGTAGTTAACGAAAAAGCCTCTAAGGTATAGTGAAATTGCACCCAAAACTATACAGCCACAGCATCATCAGTATCTATGTTTGTTTTCCGTTTCACTACGAAAAGTAAAAATAGTACTCATACAATATAATCAGTATCAATATTGCAATTTTTAAAATTCAATGCAAAGTTGACATGTTTACATTTATGTTCAAAACTAAAACTTAAAAAAATCAATATTTCTTTTTTGTCAAGTGAAAAAATTAGTTAACTAATTAGTTCAAACTAATACAGATTTCAACTCTCTTTAGATTTATCAGTGTCATATGTCATATTGCCCGAAAACGATAAATGACATCATCACTAATACCCATCTTTAGGTATAATACCAATTCGATCATTCAAACTGTGTGCCTGAAAATTTTGGACACCCACCCACATATACATACTACACAGATATCATAAAAAAAAAACATCAAATATTGACTCAAGGTATTTCAAGAAATGACAATTTAATTTTACTTTTAAGATTACTGTACTTTAATTAAGGAAAAGTAAAAAAGAGTAGGCCAAAAACAATGTTGGAAGAAGAAAAAAAGGTATGAATAGAGAAACTTTGAGAAGAACAGTGTAAGTCAGAGTGAAATGGAAAATTTGAAACTATTATAAAAACTTGCAAATTATCAAGATTGGATGAATGAATCAAGAGGAATCAGTTAATTCAGAAATTTGAAATTAAATTTTACAACTAATATCAAATACTGAAATTTTCTTGTATTTTACATCTAAATATAAAATAATCATATTTTTGGATAAATACAATGAAACTTAAGTCTTTACTGGCAACTACAGCCAAACTGTTCTGTTAGGACTCAAATTTCAAAGTACAATAGTTATGTTTTTTTTTTAAACTCCCTTCTTCCTCTTCAGTTAAAATTCCAAAATACCTAAAATACCAAAAACCCTCCTAAATTAAAAAAAAAAAATCTGGAGTGGCTTACACTCTACTTTACTATAAGTAACTTAATGTCAAATTTCTTGAGTATATAAAACATAACGTGTCATTTAAACATAACGTAAACATCTAAATGGGATATGATTAAATGGAGTATGAAAAAATTAATTTTTTTGGAAACAAAGTTGCACAAAACATGTAAATAACAAGAATTGTCTAAAAAATCTATTCAATAAAAATTGCTTTTCTTTTCATCTGTCAAAAAACGTATATTCAAATTTACTCTGAGCGAGTGTTACCTTTTTCATGCTGTTGTACTGTTATAAGGTTGCTTTGAATGTATATTGAGAAAACAAATTATAGTAATTATCAAGTTTTCCATACTCCATTCAAAGTCAAAATCGGCTATTCAGTATAATATAAAGCTTTTATAGCTGGAAGTTTCTAATTTTTGAAAATAATAAATATCAACTATTAGACTAGAATAGTGAAAAAACTGGATATTCGTCAACAAATATAAATCCTCTTTCTTGAGGAAAGAGTCCATTCCTCACATTTCAATATCATGGTAAGATACTACAATTCACAAAGATGAAGAAACTATAACTGTTATTAAGTTTTGCTCAAGAGTGAAATATATAGATTTATTAAAGCAGTTTATGAGACAAATCCATCATACCATGGAAGACAGAGGAAATTAAATTATGTTCGTTGGCGGTGATTTTTTACATGTAATAATATTATTCCTCTTACATCTCTTATAAGTCAATAATATATTTTCATTTTTCCATTAGAAACATCAATTTTATCTCAGTGGATTCGCTCAAAAAATTTCTAAGTCAATGTAAACAATGTAAAAAAATACAAAAAATTCGACAAGTATAGCAGGTGATCTCTTAGTCTAGGATAAACAAAGAGTTTTTATATCGTTATTGCTCTTTCCCGTAATTGAAACTACATGATTTTTTTTTTGTAAATTGCTAATTTTTTGTTCCATTTTGGTCAAATTTTCATTATTTTTTAACGAGCCGTTTAGCGTCAAAAAAACATTTTTGAAAACAGAAATCGTACTGTAACGCCCCATTAGCGAATGTAATTTTGAAAAAAATATCTCAACTCATTCTACACATAATGTTCTATTTATAGGCATAGTTTCATTCTTGTCCGTCAAACAGTATGGCTTGTATCGCTCTCAAAAGGTTTGAGATTGAATTATAAGTCAAAATTTGTACATTTTATTGAAAAAAAAAAATATTTCCTGGTGTTTTAAAATTCTGAATATATTTTTCGTTTGTTCCATTTGTAACCCCAAAGATAATGTCAAAATTTCAAAACTCTAGGGTTATCAGTTTAGGAGATATAAATGTTTAAAAAAGAACGGTTTTTGGCAAAAAAAGTGACTTTGCCATGATGCATAATTCTTCCCAAACAATAGGGATCTTCGTCTTTATGGGGTCCATTTTTGTGTAAAATATCAACTTGATCCATCAAAGATTCTGGACCGTAGCGTGGTAACAAGCAATGCTAACACACTCACTCACCCACCCACCCACTCACACACACACAGACATCATCGTAAAAACCTCATAAAACGACTTCTGGGACCTCAAAACATGTAATTCCGTCAAAATCTCGAGATCGAATTTTTTCACGATCACTATACTTTACTTATAGTAAAGTAAAAAAATATTGCCATATTTCTCCATAGTTACCTAATATTTCTAAAGACATTGTGAGCGTCATATCTAACAAACTTGCCTTATTATCATTATTTCACCTTCATCTTTAACAATAATATCTACCCTTTACCTTCCCAAACAACCTGCAATAAACATAACTCCATCTAAACATTTGCTTGCGATGCTCTTTCCTTGGCGTTTCTTTCGAATGATTTATCATACAAAATTAAATTTCAGGCTAGCCAACATAAGTATTACCAATGTTATTTAACGAGGATCTGAGAAGACCCAAGTAGTCTCCCCGAAACCTTTACAACTGCATTATTAAGTGTTATTTTTTTCTCAAGTTATTTATATTAATAATGCTATTTCATTAATGTTTATTATTCATTATAATTACTCATCTTCCTTTTATACTCTTGTATTTTATTTCTTGTAGGGTCAGCGTTTGGTTCTCAAACGGAGTACGTCCCCCCCCTCCCATGATAACAAAGAATGTTCAAATATAGAAATAGACCATTGCCACTCTTTTTTTTCCCCTTTTTTACCCTACTTTTTTTAATATCATACCATAAAGTTAATATTCTTTTAACATTTGAAACATACTAGTCAATGACTTTATAAGACATTGGGCTGCAATTGTATGACAGATCCCAGATTTATGAATACTCGACAAAATTTAGTAATGTTTTGAAAAATTAATATTATAAAAGGTTATTCGATTAGCCATTAAAAATTTTTTGAAACATATCTCTAAGTAGAAAGAAACGTAAAATTGGTGTAAAAATAAATTTAGAACCCAATCAGGAAGTCTAAGTTGGATTACGGGTAGATATTATAGCATAATTCAGGATACAAAATATTTTATGATCCACTTCCAAGTCATGTACAATTACATGACACGCAAAGAATAAAAATAAAGTAAGGTATTACTGCCATTGATGTAATTCAAACAACAATTTGCTTTGGTTCTATATGGAATTAAAAGAAGAAATATTTTAATTTAACTGTCAAATTTACAGATATATTAAAAAAAATAATCAAGAACTGTGCATAAAGCTCGTCATTTTTTTTACTAAACAAAAATATAATGCATGTTGAAATTAATAATATATGTCAATGATAAAAAAAAGCTGTCTGTGGAATGGTTTTAAAGGTCCAGTGATCTATATGTCAATATATACGGGAGCATCACAACTCTGAATGCCCAAAACCATTTGTGGACACAACCATTGCTAGTAAATTTGCGAAACATTTAAATGAGTAATAGGGGTGTATAAAATTCTAAACAATGTATTTTCATTATTTAGTTGATTATTCTTTGATAAGGGAGGGTTGGCAATTTGATGTTTAATTGTTAATGTATTGCTCATTTAAAATTGGAAAAGCTGTATACAACAAAGAAGAAAAGCTTGTAGTCTGAAGTTTCCAAATTGGTGATCCAAATATATCGTTAATGAAATTGGGTATTTGGGACACTTAAGTATCGTTATTTTACCTTGAAGGTTAATAGTGTACAATAACTAAGTAATTAGGAGATATAGTGTAAGTATAAAATAAACTACTTACTGCATGAATCATATCAGTCAAAAGGGTTTCCTGTTCTGGTCTGGAAAGCAGATTCTCTAGCTCAAAAGTGATATGCTGGCGTGCTACATCTACCTGGGCAACAAACAAATTTTGTCAAAAACATTCAAGTAATGCCAAAAAAAAAAAGAAGCAAACTATGCTTAATAATTTTCCTCACTTCCTCTTTGGTTATTAAAGGCCTCAAAAGAACTTCTGAAAGCACTTTGACTACATTGTCTAGCCCTGACCTCTCTGCAGACGTGGCATACACGAATGTGTCTCTGAGAACAGCATTATTTAAGCATAAACTATACAACACCAACATTTACAATACTTATATGAAATGAATTAACAGTCAATAAAATAAATTAGAAAATAAGGACCCAAACATAAGATTGAAATTTGAAACTCCAGAAAACACCAAAATCAAAGCTGTATTGATAAATAACACAGAGTAATCATACTAGTAATTTAAACCTTCCTGAAATAATAGCTTTACATTAAAACTAATGAATGATTGTGTTTAAATAATTAAAATTAATAGTAACTAATCTTAATTATTCAATAAAAAACATCTGCAACTGCTTGAACGTAACTTACTGTGAGTCCTATATAAAAAAAGATGAAAATAAATTTAATTAACTATCTTTTTGAAAGTGATTTTTTAGAACAGTTCTTAAACGTTTGTAAGATATGATGCACCTGAATGACTATGATTTAATAACGAAAGAAATGGATAGCATATTAGCATGTTTAAATTTAATATTTATAGTGATAATGAAATCAGACAAGAAAACAACTAATAAGTTAAATTTATAACATTCACTGAATTATAATATTAATCAGATCATTCAATACAATGAAAGAAATCAGTGATATTATCTGAAGGATTAACAATGGTTGAAGTAGAGCTCAGGTGGTCTTGATAAATGTATTCCTTATTTGTAAGAAATTATAAAAACATGCATATTATTATTACAACTGAGGTTAGTATGATTTATATTATTAATATGGCAAACCGTCATACCTCGTACGATGATGTTGGAGTCGATGGAGCGCTTTCCGACGTTGGCCATCAAGTTAGTTAGTTGCGATTGAAGATTGACAATGTCCGAAAGCGCTCCAACGACTCCAACATCATCATACGAGGTATGACAGTTTGCCATATTAATAATATAAATTATAAAAACATACCAGAATAAAGTCAAAGTATTATAAATTAATAGTTCATGTTATTTTAAATGAAATTAAACTATGTAATTTGTTTATAATCAACTTCTTAATATATGAAATATTTCAGTTGTCAATTTATAATTCCTCTAATTTAACGAAAACTAACTTAGGATTGACATATCAGCCCACACCGAGGGATAGTGTGACTAGTCTTCATTGTCCTTGTCAAAAGCATGGCTGATATATCCTTAAATTTCAGTACGAAAGCGAAGCAGATATCTGATGTACCATGCCTGACCCATATCCCATTGATAAAGCATGAATCTTTCGCTTGTAACTTACTCATAAAGTACTTCGCTATCAAACTAACAAATCGAAAAATGAATACCAGTGGAGCATAATTGTTGTTCTTTTTAGTGTTACTTTCCCGTTATAAAATCCAGAATCGTAAATTATTGTCAAGTTAAACTATTCTAAACTCAATGGAGAGTTGGAAAAAATCAGTGTTCAAGAATACAGAGAATCTTTAAACGAATCATAAATCCGTCAATATCACAAATAATATGATTTTCATGTTCACTAAACTTAATTAAAATAAAGTAAAATTGTTATCAAAATCAAACAATCTCTAAATGGAACGATTAATAGCTCAGCCTTAATCATCTAGTCTAGAGATATAGTATAAACATTTTCAGTGATACGTGTAACAAAAAAAATTGGAAAATCTATAGACTTATAATTTATGCTTTCCGAAACTTTTAATTTGAAAAGTGACATTTTACCTGAAAATGAGATAAATCTACTGAATATTATGCAGGACTTACTGAAAAGCAGAACTTTTTAAAAGTAGAGTGGTTTTAAGCAAAAATAAATACTTGTTTACCGTGTAAAATTAGAAAACACCATCAAAAACAATAAACTTATCTTCAACCTCATAATCATTATTAAGAGTTTTGAATCTTGATCATGACCCTAAATTTTATGCAAGATATTAGAAGCCTAAGGCATTCCTCACTCAAAGAGGATATAAAGTAGTGGTCCCGAGCTTCTATGATGTAACGTACTCACGAAATTTCTACTCCAATAAATGTGAGTAAGGAACAATCTATGACTCCCCATGTAAAATCGTATAAAAGGTCGTAATATCACTCAACAAACATAAATGATAAAGGTAACAACAAGCAACACTTCTCACCCTTCGGAAAGTACAGAAAGAGAAAGGCTATAAGTGTGAACGATCTAAACAAATAATATTTATAAAAGATAATGAATAAAACTTAAGTTTCAATATCTTATTGTTTCAATAATAAACAAAAATATCTGAGTATATTATGTAATAATCTTTAGGCTACGAACATTACTGTGAGTAGGCTATTGTTGCTACCATTAATGATTTAATATTTATACATTATGATAAGTGTTAGTTTGTAGCCTATCACAACGAAATTGGCTCAAATAACCAAACAATTAACTAGTCTACTAAGCAACTAGTCTAATTCTTTACACTTTGTAATAGGTTGTCTGTTCCTTAAACTAGGGAGGTACCTGAAGGAAATTACATAACTATAATTACTGGATAACTACTTTACAATAATAGTATACTCAATAATGAACACTATAAACTTAAATCATACCTTATCATTACAGATCACCTTTAACTGTAGACTGGTTAAGACTATAATAGAAGCTAACTAATATTATCACAGTGTATAATAATATTACAAAAATCAATGCAGCATATAACACTGCATATGTATAAAAATAATTACCTCGAAGACAGGCAGTCACAAATGCCTCCATTCTTCTCTAAAGTTAGTAATATTTTGTCTTTATCCTCAAATAAAGATGTTGACTGAAACAAAAGTAGTTATTTCAAAATGGTAAGAACACTTTGTAGGAGATATAAGAGTTAAGATGTAATTCCAATATTACACAGTAATATTGTTAAAATAAAACTATTTAAAAATAAATACTCTGAAAAAAATAAGATTCTTCAGTAATATAGATCATTATTACGTTAAATGCCAATTTCTCTAGAAAATGAGAAACACCACTAGGATAGGCCACTTCAAATCTGGATCCACATTCAATCACAACTGAAATTAAATTTCAAATTAACAATTTTTTTCATCTGCCAAGTACTGTAATTTTAAACTAGTAAAATAATTACCTCCAACAGTACAAAATGAACCAAAACGGTTCTCAGTCGCAACTTTTAGTCCATTCGCCAACGTTGTTATTTCAGTTTGATGATCCTCACTCTTGAGTTGGGCGTATTTCGCATTAGATAATTCAGGAAGAGCCTTATCTAAAGATGGCTGATTAAATGAATTCTTTAGAGTAGGTGGTGGACGATTAACGTTTGTAGAAAATGATGAAATTTGCCATACAGGATGATTTCTAAAAACAAACCATCTAAGGCGAGGAAATAAACATTTATTTTGGTACCAGCATAAACTTACTTATCCCTTGAAATAAGTGGTCGACCTAACCTACGCAAGCAATAGGCACTTTTTACAACCATTGCAAAAAAAGATAATATCAATCACTTAAGTTTTAAGAACCAACTTGAATTGCCTGCATGATGAAAATAACCTTCCACTTGTGGTAATCAGGTAAGTTTCGAGTCAGGTTTACTCATTGTTTGGACTACAGAAATTATACTAAACTCTATCTACTTTTAATATAACTTATGGATAATTTAACGTAATTCCTCATTCTAGGTAAAGATAATAAATTTTATAATGTTGACATAATTTTAATACAAGGTAATTAGTACGAATCGTTAGATGTCAATAATGTTTAATATACAAATAAATTCCGGTTTCAATCAATTCTTTATTATAATAAAAAATCTCCATAACATTAATATAATTATAAAAATGTGTTTTATTTTTTTCCAAAATACAGATCCTGATCATGAGATTGTGTTATCACAATAAATTAAAAACCGAATAGTATTCAAATTTAACTGAAGTATGTAGTTAAAACTAATACATTGAAAATACAACCTGAATCATTTTGTATATTTCAAACATCTTGAAAATCTAATGAGTAAATGTAAATGGGTTTTTTGGTCAGTTTTTCCATTATTCCTCACTAATGAGTGGAACATTTTAATATAAAATCGAAACATTTACCATTTTAGAGTTGATTTTTTTTGAAACTAGAATACTGACCAAAAGAAATGATTTACACTATATATATATATGTGAGTCTTTTGTGTGTGTCTTTATTTGTTTTTTCTCTTTCATGTGTTAACTATATATATATATAGTTATATATATATATATATATATATATATATATATATATATATAACTATATATACTATATAACTATATACTATATAGTTATATACTATATAACTATATATATATATATAAACTATATATATATATATATATATATATATATATATATATATATAGTTAACACATGAAAGAGAAAAAACAAATAAAGATACACACAAAAGACTCACAACGATATTTCGACAGTCGTCGTCATCGGGTAGAAGTAGTCCCTTTGAGTAGCTGAAGCTAACTGAGTGGTAGGCCGAATGCAAACGAACACGCACGTACTCTGCCGGCCACCCTAGGTAAGCTACTAACTACAGAGAGAAAAATAACTAAAAAGAACAAATAAAAGCAAATAAAAATAACAGAAGAAGAAGAATAGTAAATGAAGCAATAAACAATTTAAAAAAAAATAATAAAAAATAAATAAAAATAAATAAAAAATAAAATAATATAATAAAAAGATAAAAAAATAAAAAAAATATAATAATTAAATTAACGGTACAAGTTAAGGCCAGGAGGAGAGCGAGCTTTGAGAAGACAGATAATTGCCTCCTCTGAAGCTCTTAAAGTAACCCGAGAAGATGGAACAGGGATATGATTAAGGACTTGGACCCGGAAGCAGTGATTAAAATCCAGTCCATGGGAATTAGAGTGGATAGCAATAGGGAGGTTTTTGCGTTGACCAACGGAAGCCCTGTGACCATTCATACGTTAGTTGAGCTGCGTAGAGGCCATACCAACGTAGAATGCATCACACTGGGTGCAGTCCAAACGGTAAACGCAATTAACCGATGTGCATGAGGTGTGGGGAGGACAAGGGTAGTTAATGTTGCTATGGGGGGAAGTAAAAAAGGGATTAGGGTTTATGATAAGACAGGTTTGGCATCTGCTCCGTCCGCACTCCATCATTCCCCTCCCAAGTGCAGGGTTCAAGGGAGAGTGATGGGAGAAAATGCCTCTGAGGTTCGGTGGTTTGCGATATGATAAGGAGGGGGCTTCAGGAAAAATAGACGAGGTAGAAGGAGAAGAGGAGAGCAATGGGAAAAACTCCTTAATAATATAATATATTATTAATATATAATATAATATATTACTCCTTAATAATATATATATATATACAAATTTATTTGTATATAACTTATATACAATATTTGATTACCTGATGAACAGGTCAAATATCAATCAATGAATCAGTTGTGTTATTGACTCTGACGAAGACCGCTTGTTACGGTTGAAAAATCTTAGTCTTTTTTTGTCATTTGATATTGTAGTTTGATCATATATAATTCAAAACATTATCTAATTCTCTTTTTTCAATAATTAGAAACAAATCATTGACATGTTTCATGAATTTTATTACTATCGTGCCTAACTGAGTTTTACAATACTTTAGTAATTCAATCATTACTATATTAGCGAGAATTTGGAATGTTGGAGAGCCAAAAGGAAAATAGAAAAAAGAGAAAATAATACACACTTACTAAATTTAATATTTCGAACTGTTGTTCGTCATCAGAAGAAGACTCGAAGAGAGGATTTATAATATAAATACATATTATATTGGACAGGAAAATACACAAAACTGACCAACTCAGTTAAATATTCGATTCTTGTCATCGTTACAAACAAACTGAAGTGGAATACAAAAAGTCTAGGTAAAAAATATATATACCATTTTAATTCCCCACCATATCTCAAGTAACCAGCACCACCTAAGAGTTAGCAAAAGAACTTAATAGAATTATGTCCCTATTAACTAGCGTAGTACATCCTTCGTTATACTGATCAAATCTTAGGCATAATCAGGGAAATCCAACCAGAAGGAACAATAGGATCTTTAGATGTAGTCAATATTTCAGCTAAAGAAACCATAGAAATGATATGTTATTAAGTTTATTCAAACGGCAATAAATCATTACCATCTATAAAAAAAAGACCAGTTGAACAAATTGCGATATTACAAGCATGCACAATGGAAAACTCTTTAACCACAAGGAATTGGATCAATGTATGTACAAATCAATGACGTAACTATGGGTTACCACTTGGTGTAAGTTTTTCCAACTTATACCAGATTTACTGCTACCAAATTTTTAAAGTATTTAATATACAAATGAAATAACAGCAGTACTGTCTACTACCAATATGAAGAAGACGTTTTGTTATAACAAGTAACACAAACCAAATGGACGTACTCAAAAAATCTGTAAAAATCACGAGATCAAATTTCTTCATGATCACTATATGTTACTCATAGTAAAACCAGTAGAAATCGTATGTTATAATTCTGGCAGATAGTTTTTATTTTAGTTCTTTAGTTTATGGCTTTGATGTTTCATTCAACATTCTGATTTGTAATTATATGTTATTTATGAAAGTATTAAAGAAAGTGAAGTTTGAAACTTCACGATGAGAGCGCAATATGGAATCGTGTGCCTTATGAACAGGTGTAATGGTTTCCAGTGACAGATTCTGCAGCCCATGCACAAGACCTGAACAGATACGCCATTCAGAACCTCCTTCTCACCACTTGTCTATTACGTATTTCTTTTAGCTACTAGAGAAAGTAATTGTCAGCACTTTGAAAACACTTTCTCCATTGACAACAATCTAACAACCTTTCAGTTTCATTAGACCTGTACAAAAAATATGACAATGATTAAAGCGTTTCATTCATGATTTTACCAAAACTCTGAAACAACTCATTAAACAGTTATTGTTTTAAGAATCAATTTAATAACTTTCGCCTTTAATTTATCTTTATAGAAATAAAAAATCACTCATAAGTTGAAATAATAATAATTATCATTATGGTTAGTGTTATGAGTGACTCTACTACCTTATCTGGTAAAGATTCTTATAAGAGATTCTTCTTCTAAAGAAGTAAATTTCTATAGATCTTTGGCTTTAAATGAGTTTTGAATCTATGTGAATTAGTCGATATTATCTGTTCGAAAGTATATTCCGGGCCATTTGATAAACTATGATAGGTGATCTTCAAAAAGAGATTTTATATTCCAAGATATATTGCAATCAATTTTACTGGAGGTAACCAATGGTAATAGGGAAAAAAAATCACTAATATCATCTTCATTCATTTTTCTTTTGCATAGTTTTAATTCCTTTTTAAATCTGGAATTTTTTCACTTAGTTTTGTGCATATTACAACCCTGTAGACAGAGATTCAACCACTAACTATTCTAACATATCACATAGATATGCGAGATTAAACTGAAGATCCATCCCACAAAGTCTATCATGTTTTCCTTCTTCAAGGAAAGTATATATTTCTTGTTGTCATTTGAACGTAGAAGACAAGATACCCACGCAAGAGATTCATCGTGAGTGGCAGTAATACAACACTTATCATGATTCAATATAATGTTTTGAAAAATCTTAACTGAAGGTCCGTCCCACAAAGTCTATCATGTTTTCCTTCTTCAAGGAAAGTATATATTTCTTGTTGTCATTGGAACGTAGAAGACAAGATACCCACGCAAGAGATTCATCGTGAGTGGCAGTAATACAACACTTATCATGATTCAATATAATGTTTTGAAAAATCTTAACTGAAGGTCCATCCCACAAAGTCTATCATGTTTTCCTTCTTCAAGGAAAGTATATATTTCTTGTTGTCATTGGAACGTAGAAGACAAGATACCCACGCAAGAGATTCATCGTGAGTGGCAGTAATACAACACTTATCATGATTCAATATAATGTTTTGAAAAATCTTAACTGAAGGTCCATCCCACAAAGTCTATCATGTTTTCCTTCTTCAAGGAAAGTATATATTTCTTGTTGTCATTGGAACGTAGAAGACAAGATACCCACGCAAGAGACTCATCGTGAGTGGCAGTAATACAACACTTATCATGATTCAATATAATGTTTTGAAAAATCTTAACTGAAGGTCCATCCCACAAAGTCTATCATGTTTTCCTTCTTCAAGGAAAGTATATATTTCTTGTTGTCATTTGAACGTAGAAGACAAGATACCCACGCAAGAGATTCATCGTGAGTGGCAGTAATACAACACTTATCATGATTCAATATAATGTTTTGAAAAATCTTGCTTTCAGTGGTCTAGTCGACTTTTAACATGGTTTACTACATCTATCCCACATTCTAAAAATGTATTGAGTGAATGACTCATATGCAGGATTACCATAAAATCAATTCTTATGTCAGATTGATGATGTAAGAAGAAGCACAAGATGAGTTATTAAGTTTCTTGACCATCCGAAAATAACAGCCAGGAATGTGTTCCAGTCAATATTCTTTACTAGCCTCTACTGTTTCATGATCAGTAGTTCACAAACTCAGGAGTTCATCGAACCGCTACCTGCTGACGCTCCAAGTAATATTATTTATGACAATTGATAACGCGCGAACAGAAATCAAACTCGTAACTATGACACGTACGTAAGCGTAGGTTGGGACACGTGCCTGCAAACTAAGTAATTGTTCAATAAGCACAGCTTACTGAACGTAAAATGCTAGTAGAATTGACGTTGGTGTGAGTATCATTTCATATGATACTCACAGAGTCCTGTGGCACCGTGACTCACATTTTAAAAAAGACTGCTATATTAATTTACGTAGTTAATATTACTTAATATTGAGAACATATGCCTTACATGAGTCTTACCTTGCCTTCAGCATTCACCCAAATAAATATCCATTATTAATGGACTTGATATTTCTTTATTAAACTGAGGTTCCACAGTGAATTCGGCGTAGAGCCCATGTAGGTAGTTAATGTTTTGAATCCATTAATTGATTCCTGTATTTGGTGTTTACAGAATCTCAGCCAGTTTTTAAGTCAAAAAAATTCTTTACTTTAACATACCTCAATCATACATCACGTTTTTTTGGCCTGGCTCTATTTCCAACCAGCATGAAAGTCGTCTTTCTTGGCTAAAAAATTAATTTCCTTACTACCAAATTTAATAAGTAGTCCTTGATGGAAGTTTTTTTTAAACTACAAAAACAAAGTGTAGGGTCCAAGCATTAAAACAACTGACTAGGTTTAACGTTTAACTTTATAAACAATTATGAAGGACTTGAATTGGGAGTATTTACCAAAAAAGTAAGGTAAGACTCATGTATGGCTTACGCAAGGAATATTAATTATTGTTAACAACATCAATTAATTAAACATTAACAAGTAACCAACTAGTTAAGATGACTCTATGATTTGAATTGAAGAGTAACTGTTTTTATTTCTGCTCATGAGTCTCTGGGTGAGAACTAATTATTTTTTATTCAGTGCCAGTTAACGCTTAGGTTTTAGAGGAGTACCAGCGGGGCGTCGACTAATGTTTGGTCTGGTCAGGATCATCGCTTCCTTGAATGTTGTGTAAATTATTCAAGATTGCTCCGTCTGATCGGAACACCGAGAGCAGACAGCAGTCAGCCAAATGTACTTGAGGTGGGCTTTAGAAGGTCGAGGTCAGTAGCCAGTCGACTGGCAGATACACTCACACTGAATAGAAGTTCTCTTGGTAGCGTGTATGTTGAAAAATGTCACAAAATTTACCTCTGGACTCTGCGGTGTAGTTGCTCCTGTAGAAACTTTTCTTGGAGTATTACCTACATCGAGATAACTAGATACCACGATCTCTTCCAGAATGTAAAAAAAATTGTTATAGAAACATTTGTTGAGTAGTTGCACTTTCCTGAATGAATTTCACTTTCAAGGTAGGCACCTAGAGGCGACCAAGAAAGCAAGATGAGAAAAGTCTTTAACTAACAGCCGAAGGTTAGTCAGTTAAATAACTTGTCAACACCAAGGACTAAGTTATTAGTAATTTTAATAAAATATTAAAACTTTCAAGTTAAAGTTAAAACTGTTGCTCCTTAACATAGATGTTTCCGAACATATCACATTAAATAGTGATATAACCAAGAGTTACTATGAGATGGAACTCATGTCCTACTTTAAAATATCGAGTTCATCAAATTAAATAATAATTTTGAAATAAAATTATTATACATATGTAAGATGTTTTAGGTTATACAATGTCTCCATTTTTTTCACAAACTCATCAGTTAATCAACATTTTATTTAGTAGTAAAATCGAAAATTTTAAAAAAAGAACAAAATTACTATCATACTGAAATAATATTTGCTACATTAAAACAGATATAACAATATAATAAATAATTATAACAATAACGTAACTTCAATTTATTTCAATTAGGTAACTTGAGAGTTTGACACTTGATAAACATTTTAAGACTGACAGTTTGGTAACAGCCATTACTGAAATAATTACAATTACTCTCAGACGAAAATTTCTACCTATACCGAAAACAAGAATCTTGATTTTAAATTTAGGGAAAATGAATCATTCTTCATTAAACTGGTAACTTTCGGATCTGAATGGAGAATTAGACCATTATTCTGTTTGGTTGAATCTAGAACAAAAAATGAACAAACAGTTAGAGCTAAGAGAAGATTATAAAGATATATTGACATCATGGAATAGGCAGACAAACATGAAAAACAATTTACATATACTATGAGGTCAAATTAATGACACTGAGAGGGTAAGTCTCATAGCGGGGTGCCATACTATAGACAGTGAGGATGCAGTTTCCGAGTATATAACAAGTTTACTTAAAATATATAGCATAAAAAAAATAGCTTTACTCATTCTCAAGATGATCAAATTATGAACAGTATGGAAGAATTAAAACAAGACTGGCGCTTGGACTACGGATTAAAAACAAGAGTTGTATATCACACATCAACGTATAAATCACAGTAAAAACAGGATTAATATCATTCAACTAGGAACTGACGACTACTGTTATTTAGTATTTTTACTTTTCTATAAATAAAGTATGGTAATGAAGAAAAATATAGATTCCGAGATTTTGACAGATTTTCACCTTTTGAGGTTCGTGAGTCCAACTTTAATTATACTTTCTTGTGTGTGTGTGTGTGTGTGTGTATGTGTGTGTGTTTTGATATATATATATATATATATATATATATATGTGGGTGGTAATGTATCCAAAACGGATGACGGACATGATACGCCGCACCGTTTGACAATTAAATTAACATAATTTATGTATCTCATAACTTTCGTTAAAATTATTTAAGCACAAAACTTTTATAAGAATATATCGTCTAATTTAATTGTTTAATACAGTTAATGAAGTAATGGGAATCACTAATGGGATTGCACTACTTTTGCATACTTTATATATTAAATTGTTAGAAAGCATGAAAACAGGATTGGTGGAGAAGAGTTGTCATTTATCAGTTTGAAGCTCTAAACACTGTTAAGGTAATTTTATTGGCATTGACTTTGGATTGTGATGAAATGAGGATTCATTCATATTAAAATCATTCGATCAAGTCTCAGTGATAAAGGCTCTCGTTGTATCAGCGAGTAAATTTCACAAAAAAGAAGACAATAGCAAAAAAAAATGTATATTGTTCTTTCACTATTCCACTACCATATTTCTAGACTTTCGACTTGGCATTTTAGTTAAGGATTTAGATATATTTCTTTTTCTCAAAGGTTTCCACTTTCGTAATTAATTAAAGTTTTACATTTTTTAAAATATATCAAATGTTCATATTGCTTTTTTTCGCTCGTCTTCCTATTTAACCATGGTGATTGTACTCTCAAAATCAATACTGTACCTTTCAGTTAATGCATAGAACGTAAAAGCTGTTACATTTTACAACGTAGTAATTACTTTTATTGAAAGAGGTTTTTCATAAAGCTTTTCTTTCAAAAATCAACTTTTCTTATTACAATATCACTTGTTTTAATTTTTTACATTTTATTGTAAAAATGAAACTGTTATTTAACTTCTATGGCATTTTATTTCTAAAATTAGAAACAATGTGTTAACTATAATAAATGTTACAAATGAAAAAAATAATAAATGAAAGTTAAATAATTGTTTTATAATTTAAAGGAGAAAATTCTAAAGAAGTTAAAAAGCCATCTCTGTATTACTATAATGAAATGAAAGAATTGTAACAAGTGGTACGGTAAATAGACCATTCGACTTTTGTTTCAAAATTCAAAGGAACCTTTGAATTTTAATAAGTACAAATAAATATAATGCAATGGTACTTGTATTTGAATATACAAAATATCATTTGTGGATATGATAATAATCTTTAGGAGAAAAATACATACTTAAGAGTTAAACCATTTATGTTATTTAAACCAGTTTTTAACTTTTATCGTTCATAATAAATTTGTTTGATATTATTTTTTGTTGCTCATAATTTTAAATAATTACTCTTCCATTCAGTTAATCCTGCAAGTCAATGTTAAATAGTACCTTTTGGACTTCAATCAGCTGACTTCTCCTGATGAATTAGTCAAACGGTCACCCGTGTCGTGTTCACAAGCTTTCAAAATCAATGAGTCAAACAGTTTAGATTTTGCATTTTGATGCAAACATGTAGTTTTAGTTACTTAAAAATTCATAAGTTTTTTCTTCAGTTTATTTTCCGGTCAGTTTTTATAATAATCCTAGAGTCAGTTTAGGTCTAGTTAATATAAGTGGGGGAAATGTGGCCTAAAATAATATTTTGGCTAAAAAAGCGACTTTATGTGCTGAACTATTGACCAAAAACAATAGGGCATATTACATTATTTGGCCCAATTTGCAGTAAAATGTTTATTCGATACATCAGACGGTGTTGCTTGTAGCGTGTCCAATCCTTGGGGACACACAACCATCCGCCTCTACCCTCACCCACACATTATCATCGTTAGAAAAAGATCAAAAATGGATTTTAAAGACCCCAAAGCAAAATATCATAATTGAATTTGTTCATGAGTGCTATACTACACTTATAGTAAAGTAAAAAAGAAGTTAAAAAAAATGAGACAAAGATCACTGACCCTGAAGAAAAATGGAACATTTCTAAACTGAAAATTCCTCCTGGGCCGTTCTTGGCTATTCCTTAAGTATGTCGGGTAGGAAATAAATTTCTTGCCCATGTTGAACTGCAACAAAGTAAGGTATCAATCTCATAGCTGCAACATTGCTTTGATGATGGCAAATATCTGAAAGAATTTACTCTATGCTTCCAGATCATACTCATACTACGTCGTCAATATTATATCTTCGCAGTTTACGATAAAAAAAACTAGTTCGATTTCTTTAAAGTTAGCGAGTTTATACATTAATGCTGACGTTACTAGTACATTATATACGTTAGTACTGTAATCATGAATGTGGGTGCCACCAACAAGACTAAGGCAAGCGAGTCCAGGTGGCATTCGAATATTTTACCACCACTTATGATCAGTAGTGATTCGTATGTCATTTTATTTCAAACACTCAAATATGTTGATGGTCCGTTATCAAATAATTTAACGAAAGGAGATTCTTGATGTCAGCTTTTATTTTACACAGTTCAAAACAACACATTCAAAGCTACACATTTAGTCAACGTATACAGAAACACATGGTTCATTTACAGGTTGTGCAACACTGGTTCATTACAGGTTGTGCAGTCCCCTCAGGCATGTTTTTAAATGTCCCACAACACTCTCCCTCATTTAACAACATCAAAAAAAAACTGAAAAACAAACAATGATTTACATATCTACAAGTCCCAATCGGGAACACAAATCAGAATGTCGGGGCCTAGGCAGAGCTTTAGTTAAAATATCGGCAAGTTGGGCGGTTGATGGTACCTTTTGTACCTCCACTTCTCCATCCAGGTGTTGTTGTCTTGCAAGGAGCGAATCTCAGAGTCCATTGCCTGTCTCCAAAGCTTTGACTGACGACTCTCAATAGCTTCCTCGTATGAAGTAGGTTCTTCAACATCTGAAATGTTTTCATTAATCATGACAAAATCCGAATATCTTGCCGGCTTTTTCAGTATGTTGCGATCCCGAAGAGCAGTCCTATTTTCGACAGATTCGTCTTCTGAAACGTGCTTCTCAAAAGCACGTTTTGGAGATGTTTCAGAAGGCTCGTTAGGTGTCTTGTCACATTCCTCTTTAGGTATATTATCACGTTGAACTCGAAGGGGAGTCTCTTCAAATGTAACGTCACGAGATCGTATAAGCTTGTTAGTGCTTTTACACCAAATCCGATACCCATCCGCTTCATATCCAATCAAAACACCTTTGACAGCCTTAGGATCCAACTTGTTACGTTTTTCTTTAGGAACATGAGCGTAACATTTTGATCCGATTATTCTTAGGTGTTTCAGGCTAAGTTTTCGTCCTTCCCAAAGCTCAAATGGGGAGATACGCGGTTGACTGGAGGTACCGGTCAGGTTCAATACGTACACAGCAGAATTTATCAGCTCTGCCCAGAGTGCTTGAGGCAATTCTTCATGAGCGTGCATCATCGCTCTTGCAGTCTCCACTACTGTCCGGTTGTCCCTCTCTACGCAGCCATGTTGTTCAGGGGTTGTAGGGCATAGTGAGCCTCTGTTTTACTCCATGTTTTTGTAAAATCTTCTTTACAGCGAGGTTATTGAATTCCCCTCCGTTATCGGAAAGAAGCTCTCTCACAGTGTACCCAGCAGTTTTTATTTCAGCTAAAACAGTTTTTCAAAGTATTGATCACTTCAGATTTATGTTTTATGAAATAGACAAAGCGAAAACGTGTATAGTCGTCCTTGAAAAGAACGAAGTATTTGTATCCTGAATAAGAAGGTACAATGGTCCACAGACATCCGCATGTAACAGGTCACCCTGTTTACAGGATCTAACCCTTGTTCCAAAGGATTTTCTATGTGCCTTACCGTAGATACAGCCTTCACACAGTTCACTGTCAAGTGGAAGGTCTATACCAAGCTCTCTCTTAACCGTTTCCCTTACATGGCGTTTATTCTGATGTCCCATACGTTCATGATGAAGTTGAAGCAGGTTTTCATGACAAGTAGAATAGAGCGCGGGTGGTTGAGTTGTGACAATGTGAAGCTTATAAAGGCCTCCAAATCTATTTCTGGAACCAACCAGTTTGGTCTCACCATCAATGGTCAAGCAGCATTTCTCTCCCGTTGACTCGAACTTGCTACTCAGAATTTTATCTTGAATAGACAAAACAGAGAATAAGTTTTTCTTTACATCAGGTACATACCACACATCACTCAATGTGATATTTTCTTGTCGCCCATCCACTAGAGCAACGATGTCCACTGAGCCCTTCCCAAAGGCTCTCATCAACTCTCCATTCGCTATTGTCACCATGTGATCCGTCGAGAATGGTTTGAAATCACGTATCATATCTTTCCAGTGGCAGACGTGGTTCGTGGCTCCGTTATCAACAAACCAGTCTTGTTGATTGCACTCAGCTGACAGTTTGCAGGAGGTGGTGGCCAACAACATCATGTTAACCCCCTTTCCATGAGATTTTTGGGTAGATTTCTCTGTTTTTGGTGGTCTTCCATCAGAAATCCACTTTTTACAAAATATTATTTTATGTCCAGGAAGCTTGCAGTAGTTGCACACTATCTTCTTATTATTCTTTATTTTATCATCATTGGTTGCTCCTGAGTGTCGAGCTAGAAGAACTTCCTGACTATTTCCCCTGTCATTTAATGTAAGAGTCCACTCATGCATACAGAGCTGCGTTGTCAGGTTGTCGACAGTTCTGTCAGTCCTTGGAATGAGTTGCCAACTTCGCCTAAAATTAAAATAATTATCAGGTAATGTATGAAGGATCTTACATACGAGTAGCAACTCTGGAAGTTCACTAGTAGCCCTTTCCTTGCTTAATTCTGTATTTAGATCACTCCAAATATTTTTCAGTTTTGAAATATGACCAACAATGTTATCACTCGGATCCATTTTATAGCAAAAAAATTGAATACACAAGTCAAATGCTTTGTCCTCCCTGCAGCCATCAAATAACCTGTGTAATTCCAGCCAAACATCCCTAGAATTAGAAAAGCGCATCACCAACTTCAAAGTGTCCTCCGTCATGTTAGTAGTAATAATCAATAGAGCAATACTATCTAACTTGGTAAAAGTTTCATAATTTTTTTCAAATGCCTTTACCACTGATGGACTTGCATCCTTTGAAGGATCTTCAGGTGCAACCACTCTCCCTTCCACAATATCCAGTGCACCAGGAGTACTTTTCAATAAAATTGTTACTTTATATTTCCAGGTAGACCAGTTTTTCTTTCCTTCAAGAAGGCCAATGTTTACTTTTGTCGCTTCCATTGTTCAAAAATACAGACAAAACAAATTGCAACACGAGTCCAAGTTCAAACACACAACTTTCTCAATTAACAATATTTAACGGCCTGGGCCCATAACCTGTTGATGGTCCGTTATCAAATAATTTAACGAAAGGAGATTCTTGATGTCAGCTTTTATTTTACACAGTTCAAAACAACACATTCAAAGCTACACATTTAGTCAACGTATACAGAAACACATGGTTCATTTACAGGTTGTGCAACACTGGTTCATTACAGGTTGTGCAGTCCCCTCAGGCATGTTTTTAAATGTCCCACAACAAAATATTCTATAAAAAGTATTATCGACGCGACGCTGATACAGGTAATACATATTCTATCTCAAAATAAAAAATTTGAAGATAAATTCCAATTAATCCCCTATTATTTCCTTACACACTTTTTTAGTTAGTGACAGAAGTTTGTTTTAGGATTTTCGTATAGTAGTTAAGTACATTTATATAAAAATATCAATAAATATTTTTTATTTGATTTAACTTTTATAGAATATTTTCCAAGAAATCAATTTTTGTCGTTTCTCTCTAATCTTACACTTTAATATGTACAATGATTAAACCACAATAAGAATGGGAAAACAAGACTAAGATCTTTCAACCGTAACAAGCGGTCTTCGTCAGAGTCAAAAACCCAACTGACTCATTTTATTTTTTGAGTCAGTAACCCTATATGACTCAGTTGGGTTTTTGACTCTGACAAAGACCGCTTGTTACGGTTGAAAGATCTTAGTCTTCTTTTCCCATTCTTATTGTGGTTTAATCATTGATTGTTGTTTCACGTGTTTATGCGAAATCTTTTTATTTAATATGTACATATAATACACCAAGTGACAAAACATAAAGTGATTGTAAAATACGCATTTGTATCTGATTGCAGCAGTGAACATCCCATAATTTGATATAGCTTTATCTGACGAAGTGTTTTTGACTATGTTTAAAATAATAATATATTATGTTAGTAATAATATTATTATATTAGTACCAGACCATCCGTGACCCTTTGTAACACTCAAAAATTATATCAATAGTTATTAAAATAAATTCACTGAACATGATTGACAGGGATAATTTTAATGTTGTTTCTTATTATTAAGGCATGGAAACAGATTCTATTATAGCTTAAACTTTTGATATAGTATTCTAAACATGATTCAAGTTATATAAAAATTAATTATATTTAGCAAACAAAAATCATTTAAAAGCAAAAAAAATCATTTATATTATGACATAAATAAATAAACCATCAATTCAAGTTATATACAGAATCAAATATATTTAAAACAAACAAAACTTGTAAATTGAATTATTCAATTTAGTTACCTAACATAAAACAAAATTAATAAAGGAATGTGTCTTTATAATAATACCTTAGAACATTCGTATTTTATCTGACAGTTGTGTTCAAGTTTGATTCTAAAATTATTCATTTTTAATCTCTAATGTAGTAGTTTATTATATCTTTGTTACATATATTTTAATACATTTGCCCTACTGTCATCAGCGAGTACGCAAGCCTCTGAGCTACTCCAAGCCTTTATTTTATTACCAGTGTTTAAATTTCGCAAACTTTAAATTGATTTTTTTTTTTTTTGTTACATTTATACATAATACATTTTCACTACTGCCATCGGCGAGCACGCAAGCGACTGGCCACTCTGGGTCCATGCCTTTACTTTATTACAATTATTTACATTATTCAAATTTTAAATTCAATTTTTTTTGTTACAATTATTTTTAATATTTTTGTGTTATCATCTGTGAACACGCAAGCCAGTGGGCTACCCTGGCTCCATGCCTTTAGTTTATTACCAGTGTTAATATTACGCAAATATTAAATTAAAAAAAAAATTTTTTTTTGTTATATTTCAGGTCACAATCCCCACGGAAAATGGGTGAACAAATAAACACACGAACTTTATATACAGAGGTATATGTTTATTTTCATTTAATTTAAAATTTTCTTTATGATTCATTAAATGAATTAATAATTAAGTTAATGA
The DNA here is from genome assembly GCA_026182355.1 of Hermatobates lingyangjiaoensis. NCBI lineage: Eukaryota > Metazoa > Arthropoda > Insecta > Hemiptera > Hermatobatidae > Hermatobates > Hermatobates lingyangjiaoensis. The sequence continues at coordinate 412,909 of JAPFBL010000055.1, forward strand.
ATGTAGTGTTGGATGAATACATTAGTGGTTCCATTCTCTGTTTGGAAGCATTATAAAGTCATATTCAATATTATTTGATTAGCAAAATTGACCTTTAATTATGTAGTAATTGTTCGTGCAAATGTGAATGTAGTAAAATTAATGATTATTTTTGAAAGGAATGTTTGAATAGAAGATTATTATTGCAATTAGGGTAATTTAACATCGTCAAATATTCAATATTCCTTCGTAATTACACAACTTTTGCAACAACACATGATATATAATAACTACGATTACTGCGTTCCCTTGTGAAAGCGGTTTTGAGTAACGTACTTGACGCGTTTCCCGAAAATCCTGAGATTGTTCTTTCAGAGAGAACACAATTCTGTCAGATCATTATTTATACCATTTCAGATCCTTGCTAAAGATGCCTACACTAAACATTTGAGAATAGGAATATTTAGAATTTCACTAGAAAATCAATTTTCTGCTCGGACTAAGATCGAAAAATTCATATTGAAAAATGTTATAGGCACTAAGAAAACGAAAACTGACTTTGCCTTTTCTTAAGATGAATGAAAATCAATAAACGTCTCTGTTACATCCGTAATAATTAAATGGCATCACCTAGGTATAAATAAGTTCTATACGTGAGTTTCATCAAGTCATTTATTATGTGAGAAAGAATCACATGTGGTTACAAACAACTTTTAAAAAGATCAAAAATTAATTTAGTTAGAGAGACTGAGTATACATACCCCTCCACAGTTCTGAAGAATCAATGCAGCAATTAAAAAAAACAACATAATGTTAATTAAGTAAACATTGAAGTCACTCAATATATATATATATATATATTTATATACAATTCACAGTAAATTATAGACACAGAGTAAAGATATGAACACTTTTACAGTCTTTAATTTTCGGTTGAACCGTTATCAGGAGAGAAGAGATGGGGACACCAAGTGCACTTGCGAAGCGACGGTTGGAGACCGCTTCGCAGTGCTCTTGGTGTCCCTATCTCTTCTCTCCTGATAACGGTTAGACCAAAAATTAGAGGCTATAAGTCCGTTTTTCTACTGTGTACCTATAGTTTACTTTAAAATATATATATATATTGTTAAATAAGTATTTCAATTATAAATATATGTATCCATTAATTAAGAAAAATATTCAATGATCTCAATTGAACTTATTATTTTAAAATGTTTCCAATTGTAAGCCTCAAACTATATATCAATTTGAAGGCTAAACAAAATTAATATCAGTTAATTTTTAATGCTAACATATAATTTTTAAATTGTAGTTAAACATTTTAGTTCTACCTTATCATTATGTTTGACAACGTTGTGAAATACTTGAAGTAGACTTGACTCTACCTTACTCTAAGTATATATATTAATAAGATTATTCACAATCTACTCTACTCACTGGAATTATTTTAATACAGGTATTGTGAAAACGTGTTATGTCATCGTCACATTGAAATAATTTAAAATAATTTATGAAATAAGGAATTGTAACACAGGTGCAAGTAAACTGCTAACAAGTATCTTGCAGTCTCCAAATCACAAACTTGGTTCTGTGATAGTGACTCTACATGACTCTATGAAGACTAAACACTTCACACGCCAACGCCTCTGTAGAATAGGTTATCAATACATTCTTACATTTTCTTCATTCATACAGTTTTAAAAGGTTTAGTTTTTTTTTACTTTTCTTTCTAATGAATTAATTATTAATCATTTTGAATTGAGTGTTAACTGTTTAAATAATTAAGAACGATCTAAAAGCAGTTCTACTGATAACTGTTTTTAAATCATTTCAAAGTTCTTCAGAGAAATATTTTGCTGTGAATTTATTTTTTTTTTAATTGATAATTATTAGTAATATTTTTTTTAATTTGAAAAGCAATTTACTTAAAATTAATTGTTTCTATACTTGAATTTTTAAATAAATAATTTAAACTAATTCTTGAGGGAATATAAAAACTATTTTTAATATTATTCTGGTCTTTGCAATCCAAAAATCATGAAAATACTATCGCAATTTTATCTGCAAATTTAGTACTATATTCAAAACTTTAAATATGCATGCATTTTTAACATTCTACAGTTAGTATTTTTTGTAAAAAAAATTCACTAACTGACAAAGTGTACCATAATTCAATGTGCATTTAAAGCAATTTCAGTAAAACTATACAAATCATCCTCCTATAAGGATATCTTCTAAAGTTCAACTTGATTATAAACCGTCAAACGGCTTGGACCGAATTTATGTACTTTTATGTGAAACTGAAATTTTCTGCTGTATGGAAACTCTGATTTTTTTCAGTTAATGCTGATTTTAATTACGCAGTACAAAATTTTAGATATCTACAGCTTTTGGTTCAGAAGACGAAGAAAAAAATGAAATCTAAAGTCACAAATGGTCAAAGAAGTTTTCTCTTGATGTAATATTACAAGCTGAACAGCCCATCTGTATTGTCAGAGATCTGCCTTGTGCCCTTGTACTCTGCCCACATGTATACTCACCCATACACATATACAGATATCATCAAAAATTGAAAAAATAACTAATTAGGAAACATGAAACATATGAATCCTTCAAAATCTTGAATCAGGATTTTGCATGATCTCAATATTTTGCTTATGTAAAGTAAAAATTGTTTAATGTTATAGTTTTAAATCTAATGTAAACAAACTTAACAAGTAAGCTCAAGTGTGATTTTTATACTACAGTAGCCGGTTTTTAAGTCTTACAGTACAATGTCATTTCCTCAAAACTATAAGTCTTGAAATTTCCGTCATAACATACTATATAATGAATATTTTGAATAAAAATTTAAACCATTAAAAGTAAAATAGTTATTTACCCATGTAAAGGTCCTCAAAGTTTTCAATATTAACGTTTAGTACATGTACTTTAAGCCCCTTTACCCTCTATTTCTGGAAAGTATATGATTCCAGCAAAATGAAATGAGTAACCTAACTTACATGTGTCCCTTAAATTGGCTGACTGAGAACTTAGTGATTATGTGATCAGTTTCAAGATTGATTTTGAATAGTTTATCTCAACGTCCACACCGTAGCCGTTAAGGTTTGCACCTCTGCGGCAGCTTAAAAGTAGAGAGGAGGCATAGAGACCGAAGACTATTAAAGAATTCATTGAAACATCAGGGAGGAGATATAGTCTCCCTAATTAGTAAACAGTGTTCTTTTATCAATGGTAATCTAGCTGTACGCGATCAAGTTGATCAACCACATAGAGATATGTATTAGAAATTATTACGATTATATTAAAATGGAGTCCCTGATACATGAAAATCCGTTTAAAACTAAATATATATTTCTTAGAAGTTTAAGTTTTTATATAATTAATAAATGTAAAATAAGTTCCAGAAGCATAAAACAATAGAAGTTGAATAAAATTCCAAAATAATTTTTCACTCATTGTTTCTTCTGTAAATTATTTTTCAGCCAGTATAATAAAGGAGATCTGCATAGTTCTTATTTCTGTCGCATTTCTGACAATACTGAACTAATCGTTTAAATTCTACTACTGGTCACATAACACTGATATTTCAAAATCAAAATTCTCAGAATAATAATATGTTATGTAGTAAATTTTATATATTTTTCATTTGAAGAAGAGATATTTTACTGGAGACTCAACTTATCAGTATAAGTAAAAAAATCGCTTACTATCGAATTCTTTTCTACTTGTATTATTAGTATAGAAATTTGTTACTTTTATAGAGGTTAAATAAATCCATTTCTATAATATTAATCAGTCTTTCTTCGTGCAGTATGACCTGCTCTAACGGCTTCGAATCTCAAACATCTTCCATAGCTGCTAACTGATTTACATTGTGCTATCAGTCGTTGTATAAAGTTCTCTAAAAGATGAATATTACCAAAAACCTTCAAACGCGCAAAAACTTACAAGACAAAACGGATTTATGTGATTATAACTGAACCATTATAATAGTACTAAAAATTATCCTGCAATAAGGTAGAACATGTTCTAAGTGAAAACTTTGGAAAAGTTATAAAATTTCGAGAATATGAGGTTGATGAATGACTTCACTTTTTATAGGGTAAAAAAGTTAATTAAATAGTCTCTACATATAGTAACTAAATTTTTTTTATGAAGTCATATTTTAATCGCAGATCACGATAAAAATTTTATCCCAGACGTTCCCGGATATACCTTCAATAATCTAGTGTAATCATAAGATATATCTATAAGAAAGATGTAACCGGAATGCTTCAAATGGGAACTTGATATTATTCCAGAAGCAACCGTTAAATAAAGTGTAATTATAATTCACCGAAAGTTTTAGCTACTCTAGAATTAATTACTTCTATTAAATAATTAAATAAATATTGATTATTATTGTGACAGTTACAATTTCAATAAGTTTATTTCTGGTGAGGTTTTGTAAGGACTCCCCTATACGGATCGCCTGAAGCGACTTTTGTTTTACAGGATACAACGCTAAAAGGATATCAAGTTAATTACTATAGTTTATTTATAATAATCATTAATTTAATGATATCTAAAAATAGCAAAGACAAAGGCAAAGTAGATGTGAGGTGATATGAAATCTAAAAGTAGACTTGATAATCGATGGCAGGGCAGAGGTTATAATCAAGACTTTGGCAAACCCTTTGCAACACGAAACCCTTTATAGGGTCATTAAATTATCTTCTTCAACAAATGACCTTCCTGTGTTGGCAATATGACACGGTAAAGCGTAAGAACCTGTTGAATCATTGACAGATTATTTATAACAACAGCATTAAATAAAAGTGAATAATAAAGAAAGAAGATGAATACGCCATGCACTTCACATTTATAATAACTTCAAAAAAGTTTCTACATGAATGAAGATAAAAACGAATTATAAAACTATATATGTTTAATTTTTTTAAAGTTTCTCACAAAGGAAATAAGCTTTTTAAAAAAAAATTCGTTTCTATAGCACTTAAACCTCAAATGTTTTTTTTTAATTTTTATTTTACATAGTCACAACAACGTAAATGTAACATTACTAGTGACAATGATGAAGGAAATATATACATTACACATGGAGGCAGGAGAGAAGAAATAATCCAGTAATTATACTTACTGGCGTGAGAAATAAGTTATGAACTTAGATTAAATTTATGAGTCACTAGAGTAATTTTCACCAATAAGTCTCTTGGCCACTTTCTCTTCAGGCGCCTTTGGGGATTTCCTGGGATATTTCTTGAGGAGATCTTTTGGACTAAGGGATTGTTATTGCTACAAAGATTTTTATGGAAGGCTTTGTAGCGAGATATTGCTACTTGATGAACTGTTGAAATCCTGAAGTCTGAATAGATTGTTTGATTTGGTATGTAAAAGGGACAATGAAGAATTTTTTTAAGAATTTTTGACTGAAGAGCTTGTATCCTCTGGGCATTGCTAGATTTTGTTGCTCCCCATATTTCAATACCGTAAGTCCAAATAGGCATAACCATAGATTTGTACAGTAATAGTTTATTGACAGAAACCTCAAATGTAAACTGAAATGCTTGTTAATTTCATTTGATATAACGATTACAAAATAAATTATTATTATAATTATTTGTGGTAGACATTTTAAATCAAATTATGACATTAATCATGAGAATACAAAAACAAGGGTTTTAAGGAACCGTAAGATTACCTTACATTAAACTGTATTGTTACCTCCAGTAAACCTCCAATTTGTTACATCATTAATGGATTAGTAATTAATACTTAGTTTCATTGTACTTACTCTACTATCCAGCTATTGAGTGGTAGCATGAAACAGACAAGCACAGCATGTTAGTGAAACAAGTAGAATTTAAAACTCAAGGCTGACTAATATGATTTCAGTTGTGAGTAATCTTCAATAACCAAGTAAATTATGTACTCAGGAAGCTGAGTGCGACGATGTTGTGTAAATAAATACGTATGCCTCTCATCAAATAAATAAATACTCAAAAAATTATTTTTAAAATTAAAATTTTAATTCAGTTACAAAAAAATTGTAATAGCAGCTGAGGAATCAATTTTAATAATAATGTAACCACGGTCAGATATTCCAGATATGTTATTTAATATTTGCAATATTATAACTAAACATACATTTATTCTTTATTACAAGTTTATATATTACACTTTCATTTACTTAGTTCTGGTATTTTGTCAGAACTAATTTGAAAGAAATCAGTTTAAGCTCATCATTATCTTTAGGTATATGAACACTTATAAAAGAATTTCACAAGCAACAGACAAAATAAAATTTATATTATAAGCACAATATAAAACTTACTATATATATATTATTGAAAATGGCACCAAACTTCGCTGATACCTTTTACTTAAACAGTTTTTCAATTTTTCTAAAACACACTCTTGTTATTTTGTCTACACAATAAAGTACATCTCCTATAGTCGACATGTTTCGAATGAACAACATTCATCATCAGCACTTGAATAACTTCTTGGGTGAATTTTCTGCTTTACTATATAAGTAAACTGAAGACAGTAAGAGTTGTTTTTCTTCAAGTTTAATTTTGATCGAATTTTGAAAATTACCTTAATGTAAGAAGAGAGAAGCAAAATTAATGAAGACAGACAAACAATAGTGCATAAAGTTTATTAAAAAACCAGTATTTGGAATAACACAAGCTTGCTGAAAGAGTATTAGAAGACATTCTAAGAAATATTGCAGCTGCAAAAATTGAATGAAAAGTAACACTGGTCACTTACTATAAAAGCCCATCTGTGAGTAACCTATTTATAAAAAATAACAACCAAGAGAAAAGCTCACCTTTAAAGGAAGTAAATCTAGTGTACGAGTATACATGTACTAATGGGGAATGTGAAACACAAAAACATCGTTCATTGGTATGACTACCAATCTATCAAGAAGGCTCTCCATGCAATTAATGGCCGGAATACCCAAACAACATATTCAAGTCAAACGCAACGTTAAATTGACCAGAAAGATACTGGTTACAAATACTAAAGTAATAAAAAAAGAAAGTAACCACCATAAACTGAGAATGTTAGAGGCTAAATTAATTCAAAATCTGAAGCTGCTTTTAAATATTCAAGTTGAAAACAGCAGAATTTTAAACCTCTTTAATTAACATGAATGGTATTGAGAAACCCTTCCAGGTATTAACTCAGGACGAGAGGCCACTCACCCCACAGGATTAACGACCAGCTTATCTTAAACTTGAAGAAAAACGTCCCCTACTGCCTTCAGTTTGAATACATAATAAACCAGAAAATATACCCAAGAAGTTATTCAAGTACTGATTATGATGAATTCCTGATGACGAATGTTGATCATTCGAAACATGTCGACTATAGAAGATGTACATTTTTGTGTAGACAAAATTACGAGACTCTATTTAGAAAAATTGAAAAACTTGTTAAGAAACAGGTATCAGCTATGTTTAGTGTCATTTTCAATAATGTTTGTGTGTCAAGGAAGAACTTGGTTTGTAGAACCAAAAACTACAAACACACACACACACACACACACACACACACACACATATATATATATATATATATATATATATATATATATAGGTGTATAATGTAATCGGGATTCGGTCAATTTTCCGAAAATTGACCGATTCCCGATTACATTACACACCTATTCTATCCAACGGTTGATATATTATTGAATTTGTTATATATATATATATATATATATATATATATATATATAAAGATTTCACATAAACTCGTGAAATAACAATCAATGATCAAACCACAATAAGAAATGGGAAAACAAGACTAAAATCTTTCAACCCTAACAAGTGGTCTTCGTCAGAGTCAAAAACCCAACTGAAATAATAATTTCTTGTTATTATAAAACCCAAAAACTATGCTGGATTTTTGGCTCTGACGAAGACCACTTGTTACGGTTGAAAGATCTTAGTCTTGTTTTCCCATTTCTTATTGTGCTTTGATCATTGATTGTTATTTCACGTGTTTATATGAAATCTTTATACATATATATAGTTATTTTCACTGAATATGTCGGAAAGGTTTTTGGTTTACCAGATTGGACTTGTACTTGTAATGGCATGCCATATATTAACATCTTGGTATCAGTGCTCAATAAAAGGACAAAAGAAAAAATGGATTAACCGGTACATGGCTGATATACATCATTAATTTTTTTTCAAGTTCACTTAAAATATTAAAGTAATAACTTCTTTCTAATATTTAGCATATTTTTTATCTCTAAGGGAAAGTGAAAAGTAATAAAACTAACGAACAGTCCTTGCTGCACATTAACCCTGTTTGTTGAAGAATAAACAGCCTAAGACTGTCACTTCGCGAGCAGCTCAAATATTAACTGTCGTTGAGTAGTTTATTCTTGTATATTCTTTATATATTCTGTACTTTAAGACTTCAACTTTTAGGAATCTATTCAACTTAATATATTTCTTTTTCATTTTAGACCAAATGCATCAAAATAAAAAAAATGCATTTAGTTTCTATTAATTGATTACTACACTTAAAGTACCACAAATGAATTGAAAGTTACCTGGCACATCTGGATTGCATGAAAAGAAACAACTCATTAACATAGCTTGAAAATCTGCTGATGCACACATAATACATTGGAATAAAGAGATCTAAAAAGGATAAATTTGTAAATGAAATATGGATAAAACAGACAGTAATTTTATAATAAATTTCAATTCTATATATTATTGTCTCAATTATAATAAAAAATAATTCTTTTACTAGAATAGTTACATTAGAACATTACATTGTTAAAGTACTTTGTTAAAACATCATATTTGAGTCTCACACTCCCTCAAACACACAGACACACATACACGTACATACATACAGATACACACAAACACACACACGCATACACATACACACACAAACACAGATATATATATATTCTTCTTTTAATTTCTTCAGTTGGGGTTTTGACTCTGGCGAAGACCGCTTGTTACGGTTGAAAGATCTTAGTCTTGTTTTTCCATTTTTTTATAGTGGTTTGATCATTGATTGTTATTTCACGTGTTTATGTGAAATCTTTATATATATATATATATATATATATATATATATAAACTAGAATTTTCAAAAGAACACACAGAAAAGTATTAAAGTATTAATACGAGTATTAAAGTCGTGAATGCAGAAGCTGCCGTTTATTTCAATCAAATATATATATATATATATATATATTATATACAATAATATTACAGCACCTTTGATAAGTCCTTTGGTAGGGAAGGATTTACCAGCACAGTTATTCTATGAGAAAAAAAATTAATGCCACTGCATTAGCTCCACACAGTATTAATGGAGGCCATAAATAAATATTGATGAAATAAAAATAATAGCCAAAGAAATGGATTAACAGAGAAGGAAAACTCTGGAAATGTTATATATTAGAAAGAACCAGTCATCCATTAATTATAGAAGTGAAATTTAAAATTTAAATAGTATTTATTCAGGTGTGTTAAGTTAAACATTGTTCATAGATGAAAAATTGTGTTAGTGACTTTTTGGTTGTCTGGTGAAATTTTGTTACCTTGCTTGGTTATTCAGACTACAGTTGTTAAAATCTACATACCTTTTTTCTTTTGTGAAATAATTTGTAATGTAATTCTTACTTTTTCTGTTTCAAAATGTATACTTCTGTAAGTTTTCTCACTAATCTATAGTCAAAATTTCCATTGTAATTTCTTAATTGTAACTAATTGCACTTTTATGTATGTTTGATTTTTGAATGATTGTATTATTTACAATCCAATATATTTTTGTCCAATATATTTAGCAATGGCCAATATATACAAATATATATATATATATATATATATATATTATATATATATTGATAAATGTATCGACCGTAAAATAAAACAAAAATAAAGTTTTTCAGGACTCGGTCAATTCTTCAGGTTCAAATTAATTTCTCACCCCCATAAAATTTTGAAAGAGAAAAACTAAACATTACATTAGAAATTTCTAATGTAATACTTAGTTTTTCTGTTTCAAAAGTTTATACTTCTGCCTAGGAAAAAGGTTTTAAATGAAGGCCAAAACGTTAGCAATGAGAGTTTAATTTGAACCTGAGAAACTGACTGAATCCTGATAAACTTTTATTTTATATATTTATATATAGACAAAAACAAATTTTTTATTATTAATTGTTATCTAGAATTATATTCACAGGTATATATTCAGTTTCCTAACAAGATGATCTGTGCAAGTAAAGTTCGTCAAAGGTAAAATTTAATACATGAAAGCATTAATATGTAGAAAGTTGTAAAACTAGTTCATTAATCAAGGCAATTTGGCATGGTGGTTGAGATCAAAAACTAGCCAGTTTATTACAATGGAATTCGTTTGGGTATCGAATGTTGAAGCAGATTGCACACTGGCATTGTTAAACCTAGATGCTTGTTCCACATAATTCAATTTGCAGGGAAAATATGGTTTTGTTGTTAAATTGTCACATATGCCATTGTCGCACATTGCACAGTTTACTATTTTAAATCATTTTGTCATATATTGAAGAAATAACCTCATGATTGCTCCTAAGTATTTTCATACTTCGTCCTCTGAGGGAAAAGGAAAGTGTATAGAATCAACTACGTCAGCGTTTCTCAAAGTATGGGCCGCGGCCCACTGGTGGGCCGCAAGATTTTTTTGGTGGGCCGGGAGCTCACGAGCCAATAATAATATAATTATTATTTTAACAATCGTGAAAATAGTTTTAAAATAAATTATTTTCATGTAGCTAATACTAATAATAATTGTTTTTGAAATACCTTAACATTTATGGTAAATTAATATTTAAATATTTAAAAAAAATTATAAGTACTATAATTTTTTGTTATACAATAAAATAGTATTATTTAAGCTCCGATTTCGCTGACTCGGAAACTCGTTTTTCTAACCCCAGTATTTTATTCTACTTAAGCAACACTGATTACCAAACGTCAAATGTCAAACGATTATCAAATGTCAAACATTTATTTACAGTGAAAAGTGTAATTATTAATTTTTAAATATTTTAACTTTTTATACATAAATTAAAGATTTTTTAGGGATAACATCATGGAACTTTGGCTAAAGACTGGAAGCTTAAAACGGAAATACAGTTCTGAAGAAATTGAGGATTGTACGAGCACAATAAGTACTCAGATTTTCGAGAACAGCAAAGAAGAATTTTGCCAAACAAATATTTCAATAAATAGTGACCAAGAATGCAATGGCAGCAAAATAAGAAAACAACCAAAAAAAGTAAAAAGAAAGTACAATGCTGAATTTTTGAAATTGGGGTTTTCCTGGGTAGGAGATGAAGAAGATCCCAGTCCGCACTGTGTTTTGTGTCACCAAATTCTATCGAATGAAGTTATGAAATTCTCTAAATTAAAACGTTATTTTGAAACTAAACACGCGGATTATATTGAAAAGCCTTTGGAATTTTTCCAGGAGAAATGCAAACAGTTGAAAAACAGTAAGAATTTAATGCATTTCACTGCTACTGGTGGAGAAAATTCCAAAGCAACAGAAGCTTCATACAAAGTTGCTTTATTGGTTGCCAAGTGTGCCAAAAATCATACTGTGGCAGAAAATTTGATAAAACCGGCTACAAAAATCATGGTAAATATTATGCTTGGTGAAAAAACAGAAAAGGTTATCACGAAAGTTCCCCTGTCTAATGACACAATTAGGCGTCGCATATCAAGCATGGCAGAAAATGTGAAATTTCAACTGCTATCGCGCTTACAAAAGTGTACGTACTTTTCGCTTCAACTTGATGAGTCCACGGATTTAGTTGGCGAAGCTCATCTCCTGGCTTATATCAGGTATGATTATTTAGAACAGGTTAATGATGAATTTTTATTTTGTAAAACTTTACCAAATAGAACTACAGGAGAAGAAATTTTTAAAACGTTAAATGAGTTCCTGATAAATAATAAGATTGATTGGACACGATGTGTCGGACTTTGCACTGATGGTGCTGCTGCAATGACCGGCGAAAGGAATGGTCTTTCAGCACGTGTAAAATTGGTTGCACCTATGGTCACAGTAACACACTGTAGTATCCATCGCGAGCAGCTTGCTGTTAAAAATATGCCCAGTAGCCTTAAAACGGTGATGGATGAAGCAGTCAAAATTGTGAACTACATAAAATCCCGACCTTTAAATGCTCGCCTTTTTAAAATATTATGTGCTGATATGGGTAGCGAACACACACAGCTGCTATTTCACACTGAAGTTCGCTGGCTTTCACGCGGGAAAGTTCTTAACCGTTTGTTTGAATTGAGAGATGAGGTAAAAATCTACCTTATTGATATTAATGATAGTCTGGTGTTAAAACTCTCTAATTGTATGAATAATATGACCTGGCTAATCCAGCTGGCATACTTAGCTGATATTTTTAACATCTTAAATGGCTTTAATCTTGCTTTGCAGGGCAGAGATATTACTATCTTTAATGTTCAAGACAAAGTGAGATTCTTATGCATAAAAATAGAGATATGGCAAAAACGCTTGGACAACCAAGACTTTGAAACTTTTACTACATTGAATGATTTCTTAATCATGAAATAATCAAGTGTTTCAAAGAGCACTTACGAGGCCTTGGTAATGAATTAAAAAAATATTTTCCAGAACCAAAAGCTGATTTTGAGTGGATAAGAAATCCTTTCACATGTATAGAAACCATAAAAAATTTCGAAAGAATTATGTCGCCGAAAGAAGTAGATAATCTTATCGAACTTGCTTCAAACAGTTCATTGAAATTCGTGTTTATGCAGAAAAAATTGATGGATTTCTGGTTCCATGTACAGACGGAATATCCTGATCTTACTAAAGCAGCTTTGAAATACTTAATTCCGTTTTCGACAACGTACTCTTGTGAACTCGGTTTTTCTACGCTTGTGAATTTAAAAACAAAGCTCAGAAATCGGTTAGATGTAGAAGCGGATATCAGATTAAAACTAAGCAACATTGAACCAGATATAAAATTACTAGTTAATGAAAATAAGCAGCGCCATTCTTCACATTAGATAAAAATGGAAAATAGTTTTCATGCAATTAATTATGAGCTTTATTTTTTTTTATTTATTTTGTTATTTATTAGTATTTTTAATGTTTGTACTTTTTGTTGTTTTGTTTTAAGTTTGTTGTTTTGTTTATTAATTTTTGTTGAAATGAAGTTGCTTAAAAAAATTAAGTTCCTTAAAATAAAAAATTTAGTTTTATGTTTAAGTTTAAGATAAATAATGTTTAGTTATGTATTGTTTATTTTTGTTTATATTTATATATACTACATATCTCTTTGCTAATAACTAAGGGCCAATAAATTATGGTGGGCCGTTGAATACATTCTGAAAAGCCAAGTGGGCCTCGCCCGAAAAACTTTGAGAAACACTGAACTACGTAATGTTGCTAGTATTTTTTTTTTGCTAGTATTTTAATGTTGCTAGTATATATTTTTAGGCAACATTATTTGCTCTTAAACTACTTAGTCTAGAGTCTTGAAAATTTGGTATTATCTCTCAAACTACAAAAGCAAAATCCTCAGAATTTTAAAACAACAGAAAATATTGAATTTCAATAAAATACAAACATTTTGCCTTATCATTATATCTGAAACATTCTGTGGATGATACAAGCCATGCTGATTGAGGGATCAAAAAAATGAATCATATCTAAAAATAGATCATTTGCGGTGCACGAGTTGAGGTAAATTTTTCAAAATTACATAAACCAAAAGGGCGTCACGGACAATTTTATGTTTCTGAATATGATTTTTTGACGCTAAACGGCTCATTAAAAAAACAATGAAACTTTGCCTAAAAATTGAACAAAAATTAGCAATTGATTAAAAAAAATCGTGAAATTTGAGTTTCCGCAAAGGGCGATATAGCTATAAAAATAAATATTTATCCTGAACTAATGGATCACCTGCTATACTTGTCGGATTCGTTTACACTTATTCACGTAGTTTACAATGACTTAGAAATTATTTAAGAGAATCGAATGAAATAATATTGATGATTGGAGGTTTAATAAATAAAATTGAAATAATTTAATAAGTTAATATGATAGCAAAAAGAATAAATTGTTCATATAAAAAATCAACCTCAATCAAAAATTTGATTTCTAATTGAAATCAATTATTTTTTCCGAGACTTCTATCATAGATACAAGAGAACCAGTTCAAAATTCGTATTATTTTCAGATGGAAGTAACTTATCTAATGCAAAACATAGTAGTACAAACAGGGATGACCAGGAAAAAAATCTAGAGTAGCCTACACTCAACTTTACTATAAGTAATTGTTATAAAAATTACTTAAATAATTGTCAATTATTAAATAAATAAGCAATCAAACTTCCTGGGTATAAAATATATAATGTCCCTTTTAGACATAATATAAATATCTAAATGGAAGATGTTTATTAGTTTTTCATTCCTGGAGGTAGCACAGATAGTCATTGATGCACTTATATATGGTTATTTCGATACTTATGTGGTTTTTATTCCAGTATATAAGCTTATTTTTGTTTTTCTCAGGAAAATATTATACATATAATATTATTAGTATAATCACAATAGTAATAAAAATTTGAAAACGAAAGTGTAGATTTAGTGTTAGGAAATAATCTCTTATAGAAGCGTATTGTTTTTATTCCAATACTAGTGGATCTCTTACAAAGTTAATCTGACCTCCTTCTACATTGAAAATGTATGACAAAGTTTCCCATTTAAAACTTGCAAATATTCCTATTTTGTCTGAAAAAAATTAATTTTTATTTTAAGACGTAGGATAAATTTATTTATTATTTTTCAAAAAATGATTTCAATTTCGAATAATATTTTACATGTTTGTTTTTTTATAGAATTATTATACTGGGTATTTTATGGTATGATAGTATTTTTAAAAAATAACTTTTATTTCCCCTTTTTCAAACATCCAATTTACTCTAAGCGAGAGTTATCCTTTTCCTGCGTACTGTACTCTGTTATAAGGCTGCTGTAAATGTATATTGAGAAAAAAATATTTGCAATTAGCCACTTTTGCATAGTCAATCAATCAAATTCAAAGCCGGCCATTTAATATAATTTAAAAATGTTATAGTTGGAAGGTTGGAATTTTGGAAAATAATAGATATGAACAATTAGACAAGAATGGTAAAAAACTGGATATTGTCAACAACATAATATGAAAGAAGGAAATAATACATTCATCACACTTCAGTGTTAAAGTTAGTATGATACATACACACAAAAAATTACACGATATTAGGTATTGTTCAAGGGTGCAACATACATATTGATTAGATCATTTTGTGTGACAAATCCATCATTCCATTCCTCAGAAATTATACGTTTGATTCATGTTGATTTTTTGCATGTCAGAATTTTATTCTTTTGCATCTCATCTTTAGTTATTAAATAGTTAAAAAATTTTTATTAATCCTCTAAACATCAATTTTATTTCAGTTTATTCACTCAAAAAAGGTCTTTAGTCAACGTAATCAAATACAAGTAGACTAAACCATTAGTCCAGGATCATTATTCAGTTTTTATAGATTTATTGCTCGTTGTCGTAATTGAAATTTCATGAATTTTTTTTATAAATTGCTAATTCCTGCTGAATGGATTGCCAAAATTTCATGTTTTTTAATGAACCGTTTAGCATCTAAAAATCATTTTCTAACGCCTCTTCGGTGAATGTAATTTTGAAAAAAGTTATCTCTACTCATCCCCCTCATGGAGTTATATTTATAGGTATAGTTTCATTTTGATCTGTTAAACGGTATGGCTTGTATCGCTCTCAGAAGCTTTCAGATTGAATTTTAATTAAATATTTTTAAATTTTATTGAAAAAAAATATTTCCTGTTGTTTTAGAAATCTGAAGTTTAAATCTGAAGATACTGCCGAAATTTCAAGACTCTAGGAATCAGTCATTGGGAGAGAAAAAATGTTGTCTAAAAGCAGGTTTTTGGCACAAAAAGATACTTTCCATCATGCATGATTGCTCCTAAACAATAGGGCTCATCTACACTATGAAGTCCATTTTTGTGTAAAATATGAATTTGATTCATAAAGGATTCTGGACCGTAGCGTGGCCACAAACTTTGGATACTGTTTACTCATCCACTCTCCCAATCCACACATACACATACCCACCCACACACACACACAGACATCATCGAAAAAACTTCATAAAACGACTTCTGGGACCTCAAAACATGTCATTCCGTCGAAATTTCGAGGCCGACTTTTTTTACGATCACTGTACTTTACTTATAGTAAAATAAAAAAAGAAAACCTAAATAATGACATGAGAAAAACTTTGCAAGTTTTAAAATAATCTACTTTTTTAGCCAATTTTAAAAGAAATAACAAACCATTCTTACTGAAGAAGGTAAGACGTTCAAATAAATTCTATCATTGCACGATTACTGATAATGAGCAAACATAGAACATACAGACTTATATATATATATATATATATATATATATATATATATATATATATATATTTGTAAAAGTTGGAAGCAGTCCTTCATTTAAACATATATTGTTAAATAACGCCCCATATTTGGCTTGTATCTGCTTCTTACACAATTTCTCCAGTTTCCGGAATTCCTTCCTCGTCTCCACATTAAAACTATAAAGTCTATCACCAATATTACTAGTCGACATGTTTCGAATGTACCACATTGGAAACCTACCAACACAGCATCATACCTAAATGCGAAGAGTGAATGCCCTCAACGGTATAAAGACGCCACTATCAGATCCCTAATCCACAGAACATACAAGACCGCCTCAACCTGGGACCTTTTCAACAGTAATATTTTGTCAACCAAGCAAGCGTTAATCAACAATGGTTACTCAAACAAGTATTTCGACAACATTCTAAGACGCTACCTCGAAAATAGATTCACCTCAGATAATAAGAGCCTAACAACAGGCACTAACCACAAAATATTCTACAAAAACCAATATACAGATGAATATAAGACTGATGAACGTGTTTTGAAAAATATTATAAAAAGCCATGTTAAATGTATTAAGCCTGACGATAGTTTGACCCTGATAACTTACTACCAAAGCCCTTCAATAAGCAGTTTATTAATGAAAAAATAGTCCTAGCGTAAAGGAGTCAAAAGAAACAAATCTTGTATATGAGTACTCATGTAATATCGGGAGCTGTGAGGCCCGTAAAAGCTCATATATAGGAATGACTTCGACTTCATTATCTAGAAGAATTACTATGCACCTTTCTGCCGGTGCGCCAAAATGCCATACAACAGCAGTCCATAAGACAAAACTCACAAGAGAAATGATGGTAAATTCCACGAAAATTATCGCTCGAGAAAGAAATCATTTTAAATTACAACTATTAGAAGCAATAATTATTCAAGAAAAGCAACCAGCCATAAATATCCAAGTTAATAATTCTTGTCGAATTTTAAAACTATTTGCAAACAGAAACACCCAGATTAGCCAGGTAGTAGGTGAGCCCAACCACCCTACCTTAATCCCCCATAATGCGCCGTGATACAGGGCGATGCCCTGTAAACTTTCCATTAATAATCCATCTCTATATATATAACTAGCTTTCCTACTATTACTCTCATTATTGTCCTGATGATGAATGTGGTACATTCGAAACATGTCGACTAGTAATATTGGTGATAGACTTTATAGTTTTAATGTGGAGACGAGGAAGGAATTCCGGAAACTGGAGAAATTGTGTAAGAAGCAGATACAAGCCAAATATGGGGCGTTATTTAACAATATATATATATATATATATATATTTGTAAATTTAGGGAGCAATCCTTCTTTTATGCATGTTTTGTTGAACGACCTTTGTACTGTTGCATGAATCAATTTCATAGTCGATCTTTCAAGTTTTCTCACCTTTGATTTAAATCTTTCTGGTATTAAATACACCAGTTCTCCAAAAGATTTATTTTTCAATACTGACATGTTTCGGTCTCCTAGACCATCTTCAGAGTTAAACATATTTACAAAAACTTATTCCTACTAATCACAACTATATACACTATACTATACATTTCCTAAATTAACACAATAATTTTCAAAAACATCAAGAAATAATTCTATCACCAAAATAAACATTTGCTTAAAGCAGTTTTTGCCACCTGTCATAAATGTCAGGTGTACCTATTAACTTCATAAAATGCCTCTAGGTTCCATCTGTTGGGCTTTCAATCTTGATTCGTGTTCTTGCGTCGTTTTAGAATATAGTTTTAACGTCCTGTTGAAACCTGTGGTTTGGTTGTTCATATTTGGTTTCAGTTCTATTATCTTAAGTGCTTCAGCAATTTGTAGTCTATTATGATCATTTTCATGGTATAAAACTTCTGTGTTTTTCACTAGCATTTCTCGAGTCAATTTGATTTTATGTTCATTTATGGTATGTTCTTTTGGGGCTCCTGCTAACAGATGCATTGTGAGTCTTCTTGAAATTGTTGTTGTTGTTGAACCAATGTATTTTGATTTTAGGATCTCGCAGTTTCCTATTAAACAATTATATTGATAAATTACATTGGTTTTCTGAAGTTGTGGTTTTAAGTGCAGGTTGTTTTTGATTATCATATTGGATGTACAAATACTCTTGTAATATATGTTGATTTTGAGCTGGTCTTCTGCCTTGATGCATTCTGTGTTGTCCTTGATTATGTTCTTCAATATTCTTTCATCTATTTTGTAAGCCTTTGAATATTGGTTTTTTAATAGATGTTATGAGTTATACCATTTTTGGTTGCTTTTGAATTTTCTTGTTGTTCATTGTTCACTCGATTGATGTACAACTGTAGAATATCATCAAATTTCCTGTTACTATAGCCATTGTTAATCAGTACCTGTTTTGTATTTCGTATGGTTTGGTGAAACGTCTCCCAATTAGATGATGTTTTATAGGCTCTATGAATGAGCGTTTTGATAGTGCCTTCTTTATACCTGTCAGGGCACTCACTATCTGCATTTAAATGTATTCCACTATAAGTGGGTTTGATGTACACTGACGTTTGTAATTCATTGTTGCATTCTTTTATAGTGACATCTAGAAAATATATATATATATATATATATATATATATACAGACTGATTATATATATATATTATATATATATATATATATAAAGATTTCACATAAACACGTGAAACAACAATCAATGATTAAACCACAATAAGAATGGGAAAACTGAGTTGGGTTTTTGACTCTGACGAAGACCGCTTGTTACGGTTGAAAGATCTTAGTCTTGTTTTCCCATTCTTATTGTGGTTTAATCATATATATATATATATATATATATATATATATATATATATATATATTATATATATATATATATATATATATATATATATATATATATATATAACTATACTATATATATACACAGACTGATACATTAAACACGTACACACACATACATATATAACAAGATTTCACAATAAAAACGTATATAGAAACGTTTATAATAGAAATCAGTGTCTAATTTATAACAAAAAAACCTGAAAAGTGTTAAGTTCTTTCAACCAAAACAAGTTGTATTTGTAAGAGTCCAATGGATACTGAGTGACTTAATCGAAGGCCACTTGTTTTGTTGAAAGATCAAAGTCAATTTTCTCATATTAATACGTTAAATACTACTAGATGTAAACAAATAATCAATAACATTAATTGCTATAGAACTCTTATGTTAAATCAATAAAATTTACCTTCAATAAATTTTAATTACTCTTTTAGTTCAAAACTTTCAAAAAAGCTAATTCAATTTAATCTCCTACGCCAAGTTTCAAACATTTAAGTAAATAAACATATTCTTTTTATTTATTCCAAATGTTAATTAAGAGAAATTAATACTTCCTTTTTAAAATAAATAAATTGATATGTGGTGCCAAGCAGCTGAGTATTTGCTATTAATATTTATATAAATTTATATCTCTGTTCTAAATAGATGGGACTAATTAAGATAATTAATTTATTCCTCAAAAGGACCAAACTTAATATGTCCATCAGAGAAGGTAAAGGATATGTTTCGCCAATTAAAAGGAAAATATATTTCCAGGCTTTGAAATACAATCTATTCAGGTATTTGTTACCAAATAGGAAATTAATAATTTCATGATTCAATTGACAGAAAATTTGCTTTCCTTGTAGAAAAGTTTATTTGAGCAAACTAATAATTCCGTAATATTCTGGAAATTCATATATCAATACAATAGTGTAATATCAAATAAACTTTCATTTCACTTTATTCTATAGTGCGTTAATTCTAATTATCCTAGACAGTGAAGAAAATCAGGTTGAATTTGTGTAAAGAAATGTATACGACAAAGTACAGTGCATACTGAAAGACAAGAGAGCAAAACACTCTCTATCGCATATATGTACTTTAATCAAGCACAAGAAAAAGTCTGCAACACTCACTTAATAGTGATATCCTTCTTCATCTGAAGGAGACATTCACTGCTTGAAAGGCAAACCAAGACTAATGCTGCAAACTTGAGCACTGATCTGCAGTCTAACACCAAGCACAAGAAGGAATAATCGAGAGAAAAAAAAAACAAAAAAATATAAAAAATAAATAAATCAATTTAAAAACTCTTGAGTGGCCTTTACTCAATTTTACCATGAGTAAACATAGTAACGATCTTCTTAAAAACCAACTGATTTTTTGTTTTCTTTTTATTTAACTACCTTTATGAATTAGATACATTCATTAGATTCAACCATTTTTGTAGAAATGGTTGAAAATTCAACTTCCCATTCTAACTGCTCCAATTAGAACATAAATAAATTTCATAAACTCCTGCTGTATGTATGCCTACAAAACATAAAATCTAATTGATCATTTCAATAAGTTATTACTAAGTCTCATGTTAATAATAAAAATAACTTATATTGAGTTCAATAACTCCAGTAAATTGTTTTGTTTGATATATTAGTTAATGATTTTAGAAACTTGAGCGCACCAAAAATGTGCAACACGACACGACTCTGAATCGGAGCTTTGCACAGATACTTCATAGAGGCTGACTTCATGACTGGCTGTGGTATTGGAGAGTCAGTGTTTATACCACGCATACCATTGGTACCTAGCAAATGTCCCTTTCAATTCAAACGGTTATAATTTTCAGTCTCCTTCTGTTTCACAATAGCGGTAACTAAGTCGCAAGGCCAAACTCTGTCTTCGGCAGGAATCGAAGTGACTGAGACCAAGTGCTATTCACATGGTCAACTATATGTTGCTTGCTCTGGAGTCAGATTTTCTAACTCTCTGTTTTTCCAGGCACCTGAAGGAGAGGCAGCTAGTGTTGTGTATACAGAGGCACTTACTTAACACTGTGCTAGTAAGGATATTTTTTCTTTTTCTAATTTTTTTCTAATAATATTTTGAAAGTCCACACAACATCTCTGACTTCTTGTAAAATACCCGTTAAAGAGGGCACGTCTGCTAGTTTTTTTTATAAATTGCTAATATTTTGTTCAATTTTCTCTCAAATTTCATTGTTTTTTAATGAATCGTTTAGCGTCAAACATTTTCTAGAAACAGAAAATGTACTCTAACATTCTTTCTTTAACGTAATTTTGAAAGAATTACCTGAGCTCATCCTCTACATAATGGTCTATATTTTGCTATAGTTTAATTTTCATCTATCAAACCGTATGGCTTGTATCCTTCTCACAAGCTTTCTAATTGAATCATAAGTAAAAATATTTAATTTTTTTAAAAATTAAACATTTACAGTAGTTTTAAAACTTTCAGGATTATTTTTTAAATTTTATTTAATTATTTATCAAATTCTAAACATATTTGTTAACCATTTATTTGGAGCATGAATAAATGACAAGATTTTTTCATTGTACTTACTTTGGCAAATAATTGGCGTAGTCCATTAATCATTTCTAATTTATAAGTAATAAGTAGTAGTTATATAATTAATAATTTGTATTCATTTCTGTTTTATAAGTTGACTCTTTTTATAAGCAAGTAATTATTAGTTTACTTACCAGCTTTTATCAGATGAACAGCAGAGTCCAGTAGAAAGATGAATAGCATGGAACAGAAATTGAAAACAATAAAATTCATTATTAATCGAATTTATAACAATACGATATATCTTATAACATATCTAATAACTTGTAGAGATTGTCGATTATAACTAATACATCCGGAACTCCAACTAAATAATTCAGCTTTCAATTCATTAACAACGAGAGGGACCAAGTTTTTTGGAAACAAAAGATTGGAAAAAAACTATTATTACTGAAGATATTAAGTGTAAGTAATTATTAAAATAACAGGATATTTGGTAGCACGATTTATTTTCTGGAAGTACATATTCCACATATCAAAAAATGATATTATGTATAATGTACATATTTATTAAACTGGCAGGAGATCTTCATCCAAGCATTCGTTGTTAAAGGTTTTTTCAATAAAAAGATCGTAAATGCAGAATTTGATCTGATATATATATATATATATATAAACTAGAATTAGCAAAAGAACACACAGAAAATAAATCACTGCACTCACTACTATATTTCGATGTCCTCGTCGTCAGGAATAGATGTGAATCGCTCCCAAGGCTCGATTGGAGCCATTCACATCTATTCCTGAGGACGAGGACATCGAAATATAGTAGTGAGTTTAGTAAGTTCTTTTCTGTGTGTTCTTTTAAAAATTCTAGTTTATTCAGTTCGAAGAGTTGTTTCATCTAATTAGTTATATATATACATATATATATATATATATATAATATATATATATATATATATATATATATATATATATATATATATCAATGATCAAACCACAATAAGAAATGGGAAAACAAGACTAAGATCTTTCAACCGTAACAAGCGGTCTTCGTCAGATTTATGTGAAATCTTTTTATATATATATATATACTTTGAATTGAAATTGAAATCAGACGGTCCAAACGGACAAATAATTAAAGTTACAGCTAGAGAACACAAGAAAAAGGACGAACACTCACGAATCTCGATTATTTCGGCGTCTTGCCGTCTTCAGGAGAGTAGAAAGAAAGAAAATAAAATAAAATAAATATATTTATTTTCTATATATATTTATTATTTTATTTTCTTTCTTTCTACTCTCCTGAAGACGGCAAGACGCCGAAATAATCGAGATTCGTGAGTGTTCGTCCTTTTTCTTGTGTTCTCTAGCTGTAACTTTAATTATATATATATATATATATAATATTTTGTAAAATTCATTGGTTATTTTCATTCTGGTACGTTTCTTACATACTCTTTCCATCCTTTCTTTGAAGATTCGTCAATAAAGTATACCAAAACTAAAGTTTCGGACGTTTCAGTCAACACTTGCTGTCTTTAATGAATTATATTTCTTTAGTACTGTAATATCATTATTATAAAAAAACAAACCTAATGGAAAACAACTTAAACAAACGAACAACATGAAACATTTACGAGGCACAGATATTATGTGCAAGATGTTACACAATACGGCAGTAGGTTAATTTGGGTCAGATTTACAATGAATGATTTCTAATTAAACTATATGGCACTAACCAAACTTAATTTTTCAATTCTTCTTTGTGGTTCTTGCATCTAATTTCTGTAAAAAATTTGATTATTCTAAAGAATAAATCAGTCTGACCGTTTAGGTTTGGTTTCTTCTTCTTTTTGCAACGTAATTCCATTATGTGTATTCCCTCTCCTTTCCTCTTAGCTTTTGATTTAATTTAAGAATTCTTCTATGATTGTATTTGCTTCAAACACACCTTCTTCTTTAGCTTCATAAATCCATGGTAATCTTCAACGACGGAATGAACTTTTGTTACTTCTGTCCACAACAAGCCCACTAATGCAGAACTATATCTTCACTTTGAAAGTTTCCATCTGTATCAGCAGACTTAAGGACCAAATCATTCAACCGGGTTATCCTCCTGGATTAGCAGCTGCCTATTGTCGTCCTACTCATCTGCCTATTGTCGTCCTAAACTAGAATTTTTAAAAGAACACACAGAAAAGAAATTACTAAACTCACTACTATATTTCGATGTCCTCGTCCTCAGGAATAGATGTGAATGGCTCCAATCGAGCCTTGGGAGCGATTCACATCTATTCCTGACGACGAGGACATCGAAATATAGTAGTGAGTGCAGTGATTTATTTTCTGTGTGTTGTTTTGCTAATTCTAGTTTATATATATATATATATATATATATATATCAGATCACATTCTACATTTACGATCTTTTTATTGAAAAAACCTTTATTCGAATATTTTATTGAAAAACCTTTCTCCTTTCTTTCCTCCTTGCCTATTGTTTCCATTATATTCAACATTTTTACCCCTCTTTCACGAAACTTAAAAACTTAGTTTCACTTTATTGTTTATTGTAATCACTCAGGGATTCCTTCTTGACTTAGTTGGGGATGTGAAGGTTTGAGTGAGTTAAAGGAATGTCAATGACAACAAAAATATTATTATTATTAACTAAATAGTAGTTAAATAATAATAATAATAATAAGTAATAAATAATGAAATAAAATTTATAGGAAACATATCGTTTGTATACTTTCGCCTAAGTGGCTTGCAGTATACAGTATACAGTGACACTCAAGCAGTATACTTTTTCCTGAGATGACTGAGTTAGGACAAAGACAGGAGATGGGAGAGTCAGAGGGGTTAATAATATGAAGGTTAGATTTCAAGAAGCTGTTAAACGCCTTCATTCATCAGACTACTAGGTGAATATGTATTGTTGAAGGGGGCAGAAACTGACAGTAATAAAGAAATAGCTAAGCTATTTAAATAAACTAGAAGAGCACACTAAGACACTGATATTTCTATTTAAACCCTTTAAGCCCTTTATATGCCGAGTCAAATACCTTTTTGAAGTCCAAAAACGCAAATCAATCTTTGCTAGGAAAGATGCCTCTAACAAGCATGAGGCCGAAATTATTAACATCGACTAAACTCCTCAGTTGGAGAGTAGTTCCCATATCTAGAACGAAAACTCAATTGCCACTTACTTCACAAGAGTGTAAGATATCCAGATCTGGCGACATGATCAGGGGACCTATATAGCTAGGAATATCAGAATCGTGAATAATGGTTTGCAGTCTGAAATGGAGGATACAAAGGTTTTACTCGTGCCATTTTATGAAACACACCTCAACGCCGTGTTTTGGCATTTAGGTCTGCCTTAATGATTTACAATCTGCTCTTGAATGTTACAAGTTTTTTTTCCAGTAGGGTCTGTTTATTCAAAAGAGTGCTCTAAAGGTCTTTTTTAAAGGAAGAAAAATTGGTAGGCAGTTGAAGTAATGAAAATGAATACTTCGGTGGTGAATGTAGAAGGTTGTGGAAATATAAGGTATCCATGACAGTTAGCCAGTTGCGCTAGTTGACAATTTACAAATGTAAGCAGCAAATTTTCTAGTCATCGAACACACCAAGGATCCTCTCTGCACCACGCCTGGGTGTGACCCTGTGTGGCAGCAATGCACTGATCTGGACCTCACTGACTTTCGCTGAGAATTCTCAGTCGTCACTGTCAGTAGCATAATATTTGTGACATTGATAATGTCATTATAATTTGTATGCAGCTCTATCACAGCGTTAGAGTAGGAGTAGGGGTGCATTGCTCCTTGTAACTGAGGTTTTCTGGTGGTCACCTGTCTCACTCTTGTCCTGTATTCATTATGTTTTAGATCTTCCTTTATGTGTTGATTTCTGTGCAAATAGGTATTTAATTATGAATTTTCCAGTCTTAGGTTCCCAAGAAGTTCTGAAGGAATGGGAATTCGATTATTAGCTGTCTAAGTAATCTAGTTGTATCTCTATACTTATTTGGCTCCTTAGCTTGAACTATTATTGACTATACCACTAATATTGCCTTTAAACAGCGGCTTTTAATAGCATGCTTATATGGCTATCCTAGTAATGAATGCTGGGCCAAAGGACTTACCTTGGAAGGCCAAACAGACCAAAGCGTTCAGTATCCTCCATGATCTGCTTCATGTTCTAGGCTCATCTTTGTCGGTATTACAAACATTTGTTTCACCTGGGGATTAATAAAGATTTTTTTTTTTTGTATATGGTGATCCTTTATGAGTTAATGTTTTCCAACGTCAGTACATTAAAACCCTTTGGAACACCAGTTGTTATATTCTAACGTAAAATAAAAAAAATACTCAACAAAGCAAAATCGGGTAATACCTCCTCTATTTCTGTTATTTCTATTTCTCTTTCATACTGTTAGTGATATGAAAACAAAATCACTTTAAAAAAAACATGTTTAAATTGATATTTTCAATAATATTTGATTGTAAACATTATTAATAAATTACTGTTTATAGTTTTATTCACTTAGCTTTAACTTTATTCTTAACGAGGTTCAGATTAACGAGGTTGGTTTCTTCAAAATATTGAAGGATTAAATGGTAATGTATCCAATAACCTTTATGCGGGAACTTTTTTTCAAAATACAAACACTAGGTATACTTTGTAGAACAAGATTATTATTGTTAAAGAGATTTAAACTCCAACACTATTAGTTAGAAGATTCTGTGGGGAATTTTTTTTAAAACATCTTAAAAAATAGGCATTTTAATAGCCAAATTGGTTGTGTTTTATTTCAACAATGTAACCACAGAAATCATTATCGATTTTTTCTTAATGTAAAGATGCTTATTTAAGGATCTATGGTGTTATTTTACTTTATTAGATGCGTGCGAGGGCTTTGTGTTGACTTAGTTGGAGCAGTGTTGTCGAGAGCGTGGGCAGTGTTCCTCGTTTTAATATGCTGATAAAAGTGTTTAAAAGGGATTACAAGCATCACTGCCAATTGTTTACTGCCGGCTCATCGCTCAGTCCCTGTCAGTGAAGCCATGTCAATATTATTCATTGTAAAAGTGATATTGATACTCACCCGATTGCCCAGGTTAGACTGAAAGAGAAAAAAAAACAATTATTATGCTACTACAATTATTATTATACAACAAACATATTTTATATAAAGTATTAAACAACATTTCTCTTAGTATCTATAAATACTAGCAATACAAAAAACAACCATGAACAATTAATTTAGTTTCTACAAATTATGGATTAAAACATTTTTTTACTCTTATTTTATTTCATAATTTTCACAATTTCATTTTTTTTTAGTTATTTAAAAAAGTTAAAGTTAAAAAAGATTTTTTTTTAGTTCATTTTCCTTATAGCCATCCCTCCTATTTCATTTTTTCTCTGCCAGACTTACACCGGTTACAATCTATGAATCTTTTCAATTGACTGTTATCCTCTCACTGTATCGCTTCTTCATCTGATGAAGACCGTTGAAAGAGTTAAAATACGAATCAATCACCATTGAATTCAAAACAAGTAAGTAAGTAAGACGAGTTTTTAGTATCGTCATTTCATACATACATGAGGTCAAAATTGAAGAAGAGGGCACACAGAGTAAAGAATTATACTTACAAACACAAATTTCGTGAAATCCGTCTTCAGGAAAAAAGAGAAAGTTAGATGAAGCACCTTGTAGATGCAAGGTAAGTAACCAACCCGGCAAACAGTTAGGCTGCCTTTCTCTTTTCTCCTGAAGACGGATTGAACAAAAATTTGAGATTGTAAGTGTGTTTCTTTACTCTATGTTTTACTCTTCTTCGATTTTCAACTCATATTGTGTTCAGTTCGGATAGTCTTTCCGATTTTTAACTGAATATATATATATAAGTTCGAGATTAACAAAGAGCAACACACAAGGTAGGGAAACACACTTACAGACTCAAATTTTCGGGTAATCCGTCTTCAGGAGAAAAGAGAATGGGAGACCAAGCATGTTGTAGACGCAACGGCAAGGGTTACTTGCCGTTGCGTCTACAACGTGCTTGGTCTCCCATTCTCTTTTCTCCTGAAGACGGATTACCCGAAAATTTGAGTCTGTAAGTGTGTTTCCCTACCTTGTGTGTTGCTCTTTGTTAATCTCGAACTCGTATTGTGTCCAGTTTTGATCGTATTTCGTTTTATCAGTGAATATATATATATATATATATATATGCTATTCACAGGCATTCACAATGCATTTGACAGCAGGAGGACCTAAAGACCATACTCAAAACGTGCACAATCTCAAACTAACCCAAGAAATGCTAGCACAAAATACAGACGTGCTATACCAGGAAAACGACAACAACAGGCTAATTATATTGGAAGCTCTTAACATCATTGATAAACGGCTAAACATGAACAACCAGGCAGCTAACTTCTCAAATGTGCTAAAACTTATGAGACAAATACGTCACATACAGCAAGTAGAGTTGTATGACGCTAATGGCACAGACTCAGTAGAGCGTCATGCCAGTTGTATGAGAGAGATTTTTATTAACATATTGCCCACGTCACTACGATTAGAAAAGACTATATTAAAATCAACTTATCGCGCTAGTCTTGGAAGGGGGTCCAATGACTCATGATACGGTAAAACTATAGAATTCGTCAAGTCTTCAAAGCTAAATGGATATAAGAAGAGGGATATTTTAACGATAGGGCCATTGATCTAATGTTGTTAATCTCATTATTAAGGAATTTAGGGCAGCACACTTTTAACACCCTCAGAAACATATTTCTAAAAACAGAAATTTTAAAATTTTTTGCGTAGGAAGAATAGTAACTCTTTAGAATATATTTTTGTGAAGGGTCTTTTTTGTGCCTTACATTTGTATGTGTTGCGTGCTGTTTACTTTACTGTAGGTAAAGTACAATGAACAAAATAAATTCAAACTCGAGATTTTGACGGATTTACATGTAAATACAGACTACATACATGCAAGTTTATAAAAAACTTTACAAACAAATGTAGAAGGTAAACAGAATGTATAGTCGGTTGACTGCATGAGGTGAGTATAAGCTGAGTAGGCCTAGCAGGACTTCCCAGGAACCTCGACCACGACCACGGAATGTTTAGCTAGTAATGAATCAAGAAGAGAAAGAAGTAATTACTTTCTTAAAGAAATCAAAAAAGAAAGGCAAGGTATAAAAATAATGTGAATAAAGAACAGAAGTTATTAATCAAGAGGAATAAACAAGAGAATGAATTAAAGAAATAATTAAAAGTTAGAAAAGAAGTACCTAATAAAAAACAGAAAGGAACTTATTTAATGAAGTGAAAATAACACACTATCTAAATGAGTAACAACAAAATATAATTATAGTAATAGTTGAATATATATCAACTATTATTATTATATATTGATAAAATTATCGACCATGAAATAGAAACAAAATTAATGTTTACCAGGACTCAGTTGGGTTTTTGACTCTGACGAAGACCGCTTGCTACGGTTGAAAGATCTTAGTCTTGTTTTCCCATTTCTTATTGTGGTTTGATTATTATATTCATATTTATTCTTTTAAAAATATAAATTTAATTTGAATAGGTCAATTCATCAGTAAAATCAAAGTCAAAGATTTTGTTTAATTTAAAACATTTTGAGTTGACAAAACTATGAATCATAGATAAAAATCTGGAGTGGCCTACACTCTACTTTACTATAAGTAACTTAATTTCAAATTTATTGAGTATATAAAACATAACGTCTCATTTCAGCATAACGTAAACATCTAAATGAGATATAATTATTAGCCTTTCATTCCTGAGGTAGTACAGATAGTGATTGAAGGACATATCAATTTATAAGCTTATTTTTGTACATCACAAATAATTTCATTAGTATAACTACAGCAGTAATAATATTTTTGAAAAACCAAAGTGAACATTTCTTGAAACGAAATATTCTCCTACAAGAGAACATGGCTATTGTTCAAATAGCCAGTAGATTTCTTACATCGTTTCCTTGACATCATTCTACATTGAATATTAAAGTAAAATTTCCGAATTTCAAAAGTAAAATACCCTTTTTTTCTCTAAAAAAATCTTAAACATCGAAGAAAATGTTGTTTTAAGGTGATTTGTTAATGAAAGTTGTAGGATAATTACATTTATTAATCTCTAAACGAAAGATTTATATTTTGAATTATCTTTTACATTTTTGGTTTTTAACAGAATTATTATACTGGGAATTTTATGGCTTCTTAGTATTTAATAAGATCATTTTCCTTCCCCTTTGTCAAATAACATATATACGAATTTATTCTGAGTGTGTGTTATCATTTTCCTGCACAATATTATTCCTCTTACATCTCATATACGTCAAGATACAATTTAAACTGTTCCTTTATAAAATCAATTTTATCTCAGTGGAATCGCTCAAAAAATTTCTAAGTCAATGTAAACAATGAAAAAAAAATATAAAAAATTCGACAAGTATAGCAGGTGATCTCTTAGTCTAAGATAAACAAACAGTTTTTATAGCGTTATTGCTCTTTCCCATAATTAAAACTTTATGATTTTTTTTTGTGAATTGCTAATTTTTTGTTCCATTTTTGGTCAAATTTTCATTATTTTTTAATGAGCCGTTTAGCGTCAAAAAAACATTTTCTGAAAACAGAAATCGTACTGTAACGCCCCATTAGCGAATGTAATTTTGAAAAAAAATATCTCAACTCATTCTACACATAATGTTCTATTTATAGGCATAGTTTCATTCTTGTCCGTCAAACAGTATGGCTTGTATCGCTCTCACAATGTTTGAGATTGAATTATAAGTCAAAATTTGTACATTTTATTGAAAAAAAAATATTTCCTGTTGTTTTAAAATTCTGAATATATTTTTCGTTTGTTCCTTTTGTAACCTCAAAGATAATGTCAAAATTTCAAAACTGTAGGGTTATGAGTTTAGGAGAAATAAATGTTTTAAAAAAAACGGTTTTTGGCAAAAAAAGTGACTTTCCCATCATGCATAATTCTTCGCAAACAATAGGGATCTTCCTCCCTATGGGGCCCATTTTTGTGTAAAATATCAGCTTGATCCATCAAAGATTCTGGACCGTAGCGTGGTAACAAGCAATGCTAACACACTCACCCACCCACCCACCCACACACACACAGACATCATCGTAAAAACCTCATAAAACGACTTCTGGGACCTTAAAACATGTAATTCCGTCAAAATCTCGAGATCGAATTTTTTCACGATCACTATACTTTACTTATAGTAAAGTAATAAAAACCAATGAACTATTACATTACAATTAAAAGGAATTTAAACACATTTGTCCAACTTGAGCTTTTGCCGAACTGTGAAGTAAGCTCCCTACCGCTGCCTATTCTTAGCATCATTGCTATTCATTGAATTACAGCTTTAAAGTACAGGTCATTAAAGAAATACTCATCAATGGCACTTGACTAACTGCCTGACCTCTGACTATGTCATGTCTGATGACTAAGTGTGATTGAGTCCCTATCAGACCACAGTCAAAACAAGAACCTTAAAACAGCCTACTCCTTTTCCTAAAGCATTTCTTAGAAACCCCACGTCGGTTTGTATTGCTTGTCTGAGAAAGTTTCTCTTTTTTTTTTCCTTTTCTATTTTTTTCCTTCTCATGATGACAAACTGATGCTGAAAACAAGAATGATAGTAATTTCTTTGGTCTGTTCTGTCTTATGATAATCTTACTGTTCATATATACATGTATAATTCACAGAAAACACGCGACATAAATATCAAAGTTTAAACAACAGTAAGAAATTAAAAAATATGACTATGATGATTGAACGAAACAACTCGTCTTCATCCGGGTCTTACTGATACAGGAACAAGTGAAACAGACCTGGTGTAGAAATGAAAAAGAAAAAAGATAAGAGAGGTACTTTAAAGAGTTTAAAGATCAAGGAAAGAGAACAAAAGGAGGGCAAGGCAAGTCAGGGTAAATAAAGGAGTGTAGGAAGAAACAGGTAGCAGTCTCTGTGCTTGTAGACAAAGCTACTGGTCTCGTTAACACTCAGCCTACTTGATTAAATCACCACCAATAATTATTGTATATGATAGATTAAATTAAATTAAAATGAACTCCCTAATATTACTTAACAAGTAACTTATGAAAGATCGATGTTGAAATATCGAAGTCATATATATTCGAGTTTGTTATTGCTGTTTAGACTATGAAATACATATATATACGAGTTCAAAATTCAAGAAGAGTAACACACAGAGTAAGAAAACATACTTACAGACTCAAATTTCCGGGTAATCCGTCTTCAGAGGGAAAGAGAATGGGAGACTAAACATTACAAGGGAGAGCAAGATACCGTTGCGTCTAAAACATGCTTGGTCTCCCTTTCTCTTTTCTCCTGATTACGGATTACCTGAAAATTGGAGTTTGTAAATGTGTTTCTTTACTCTTGTGTTACTGTTCTTTGGTTTTGAACTCGTATATATATATAATTAAAGTTACAGCTAGAGAACACAAGAAAGAGGACTAACACTCACGAATCTCGATCATTTCGGCGTCTTGCCGTCTTCAGGAGAGAAGAAGAAAATAAAAAGGAGAAGGAATGAAGGAAAGGAGACGTAAATGCGTCCACTGACCGATACAAACAACGATACAATGACACGCACGCAACGCACGCAACGATACAGTGCAGCCACCTTACCAACGTGGACCAGTTTTGCCTGTGAGTAAATAAAATTATAAAAGTGATATTTAAGTAAAAGAGAGGAGAAAAGTAAAAAAGAGAAAGGAAAGGAAAAAAACATAAAACTAAAATTAAACAAATAAACGAGGCTGAAAAAAAAGAAAAAAATATATATATGTATTATGTTCATTAAAATATTAGTAATAAACAAATTCTGTACTAGTTTCTTATATTTAAATATAAATAGTTTGGTTGTATAACCCAAAATTAATTATGAAACAGGATAATGATAATGTGGTAGATACTTCAACAAGCCTAAGGGGTGGTAAAGCAATTCAAAATAACATTCAATTAATTTACTCTGAGTTAGTTAAAATTCAGTTTCATTTGCTGGATTCAACAACGAATCTTGTTAGCTAATGGTAATAACAGGAACCGCTTGATCTCATTGCCACGGTTTAATTTAAATTAAAACTAAATAATGTAATTGATTGTATGTTTTCTTAAATTTACAGGAAACTTTGAGATATAGTTTTATGGATTGCAAACTATTTAGAAGTTAAAACAATTATTTAAACCAAAGGTAAAAAAGGAGAGTAAAAGAAAAAGGTATTTTAATCAAGTGAGTTGGTTGACCAGCTAATATAAACGCAGGCTTTTTATAAAGTTTAATACCATGAGGATGTTTCTTAGAGTATAGTGTCACTCAGTGTATTCTGAATTTCTTAAAATAATGCTTGTTAGAGGAGATAAAATTATTTCAATAAAAAAAAAAGTTTATTTTAAATCTCCTTATATTTTTTCACAACCAACGAATACACAAAAGCACAAAGAAATTTCTTAATAAAAATAAACTCCTTAAATCGATATATGTATGCCACCACTCTAATTCAGTGTATGTAAAGGTAGTAGTCACAGTACTGGAGTCACCGTAATTCAGATAGAAAAGGAATGCTTCCCATACACACTCTCCTCTCAGTCTTTCCCGACTACGCGAGAGTTCACGATTTGTGTATGCATATACATATGTATGTATGATCAAACCACAATATAAAATGACGGGAAAAGACTAAGATCAATTAATTAAAAATTTTTAATTTTGATTTTGATGAAATAAAAATAATAGCCAAAGAAATGGATGAACAGAGAAGGAAAACTCTGGAAATGTTATATATTAGAAAGGATAGTCATCAATTAATTATAGAAGTGACATTTCAAATTTAAATAGTATTTATTCCGGTGTGTTAAGTTAAATACTGTTGATAAATGAAAAATTGTGTTAGTGTCTCTTTTTGGTTGTATGGTGAAATTTGGTTACCTCGCTTGGTTATTTCAGTTTGGTATCACGTGTTCATTCAGACTACAGTTGTTGTTAAAATCCACATAAATTTTTCTTTGTAAAATAATTTGTAATGTAATACTTAGTTTTTCTGTTTCAAAATTTATACTTCTGTAAGTTCTCCCACTAACCTATAGTCAAAATTTCCATTGTAATTTCTTAATTATAATAATTGCACTTTTATGTATGTTTGATTTTTGAATGATTGTATTATTTCTTCTATTTCCTCTGTTTTTGTAGACCTATGAAAAAGGTTTTAAATAAAAACCGAAATGTTGGCAAATGAGAGTTTAATTTGAACCTGAAGAACTGACCGAGTCCCGATAAACTTTAGTTTTGTTTCTATTCCACGGTCGATACCTTTATCAATATTTATATATATATATATATTCACTGATAAAACGAAATACGATCCAAACTGGACACAATACGAGTTCGAGATTAACAAAGAACAACACACTAAGTAGGGAAACACACTTACAGACTCAAATTTTCGGGTAATCCGTCTTCAGGAGAAAAGAGAATGGGAGACCAAGCACGTTGTAGGGTTACTTGCCGTTGCGCCTACAACGTGCTTGGTCTCCCATTCTCTTTTCTCCTGAAGACGGATTACCCGAAAATTTGAGTCTGTAAGTGTGTTTCCCTACTTTGTGTGTTGTTCTTTGTTAATCTCGAACTCGTATATATATATATATATATATGTGTGTGTGTGTGTGTGATGAGTATGTTTGTATTGATTGTATTTTAGGAGAGGGTGCTAATGTCATCAAGCATTAAAGTTCTTGGTTTTTTTCTAATCTATTGGTTTCTTTTCTACCTTGATAAAATAATATATGAGTTAACATAATTAAATTTTTAAGATTATATTTAAAATATGTCATAATTGTGACTTGATATAATAGCTACTTAAAAGATACATCGTCTATCTGACAGAATAGTACTAAAATAATTTTTGGCTAGTTTAAAATAAATTTTTTCTAGTTTAATTAAAATTTGTAAATGCAGACGTTTTATATTTCATTTAAAAATTTATCCATAAAAAAATTAAAATTATTTGAATAAAAGATATTTTATGTTTAAGCTACAAGAGTCTAACAATGATAAGAATTGATAATGATATGAGTAAAAGTTCCATATAAATGTTATAACTTTTATATGATGAAACGACAATTTGAAATGGGAAAACAAGACTAAGATATTAGTCTTAAAAATATACAATATATAAATATAAATAAAATAAATAGAAATATAAAAAAAATATAAAATATAAATAAAACAATCTTAGTCTTATTTTCCCATTTCAAATTATGGTTTCATCATTGATTGTTATTTCACGTGTTTATGTGAAATCTTTTTACACAATTATATATATACAATTCTTTATGATAGTAAGTCCTTGTTTAGTTGTGTCTTCCACTTGTCAATAA
Organism: Hermatobates lingyangjiaoensis; assembly: GCA_026182355.1. Lineage (NCBI taxonomy): Eukaryota > Metazoa > Arthropoda > Insecta > Hemiptera > Hermatobatidae > Hermatobates > Hermatobates lingyangjiaoensis. The sequence goes on from JAPFBL010000055.1 coordinate 448,275, forward strand.
GCCCACTCGGATATCTATCTCCAGTTCACGTTTGAAATATATGTGAACAAATAATAATAGTTACCTTTGCAATCAGTAGTCGTGAAAGATAACATTCCAATCTTAAGTTGATTAAAGCAATGATGAGGCATATCTGAACGACTTAGCTTTAAGAATCATTGATAAATAATTGTTTTAGTCATAAACTTTATGATTTATTCCTGATGTAAGAAGTGTAGTAATTCAAATGTTTAGCAATATTAGTTGTTGGTTTAGAGAGTAGAATTAAATAAGTTATATTCTACCAATATGGGTGGATCAGTTCTATTGATGACTGAACTAGAATAGTGGTCGGTAAGGTAAGTTTTGTCCTAGGGGGCCAGGTTAGCTCAGTGGCAACGTGCTGGCCTCTGTACTGGTAGATCCAGGGTTTGATACCAACTCTGACCCTCCATGTATTTACATGGGAGGATAACAAATCTGATCACATCGTCCCTAAGAGAGGACGTTATACCGTTACTCCCAAGTCTGAACGATGGTAGGCACTCGTTAAAGATCCCTGCACTTGAGTTAAGGAAAATTTTGGACTCCCAATGAAAAATCAAACGGGGATGCAGTATTCCCTCGAGGGCTGACATTGACAGTCTCTCAGCCCTCGAAAAAGAAAAAAAAAAGCCTTGTCCCTCACTGTTCTAGGACGACTGAAATCACTTGAGTTAGTGACAGTCGTCCTAAAATGTGTACTATAAGGCAAGTGGACCATTGACTCTCTTTCATATACTCAAGTATTTCACAGTCAAAAGGAAGCAATATCAGAGTCAACTTCTTCTCTTTTGACTGAGGCTTCATTATAGAGGATTAAAGCTGAATGGTTTTTCTTTAAATTGTTTCTTTCCTTCAATATTGAAATAAGGTGTTCTTTTCATTATTATAGGGTTATATTTTATTGAGTATTAAAAATAGTCTTTATTTTTTTTGTGTAAAGTTGTTTCAAGAAATATCCTCTTTCTCTCTCTCTCTCTCTCTCTCTCTCTCTCTCTCTCTCTCTCTCTTTCTCGTTTTCAGATCTATGTCTTTTTAACTCCCTCTTTGCACCCTCACTTATCTGTATTTTTTTTCTTCAGCACTCTTACTCACTCTGTCACTCTTTGCTCCATAACCCTTCGTAAATAATATTTGTTATCACGATGATATAAAATTTGATGGTATAAGTTAAGATGGCATTTGACATCATTAACTCTTAAACATCATCATTGGAATATAATAATACGGGAAGCATTGCAAGCACCCACTTCATTTACTAACAATGCCCTTGTGGTGACGATGTCCACACCATCTTTACTGGATCATCACTAGAGAATATAAGTCCATTTTACACGTTTTTTCGATGATCTCTGTGTGTGTGTCTTTGTGCATGTCTGTGTGTGGTTGAGTGTATGTGTATCCAAGTTTGTTTGTGGCCATACTGCAGACCACAACGTTTGATGTTGAATTCATATTTTACTAAAATCGTACCTTATAGTCTGAATGTTTTCTATTGTTTTTGGTCAATATATCATAATGATGAATTTACATTCTTGATCAAATATGATTTTAAACATTTTTGTCCTCCTAAACTACTCAAAAAAATTGTTACTACTAGTGAATGCTCATTAACTCAATTTTGTGAGTACATTCCTTGATTTGTGCGAATTCAAAGACAATAGAGATCTAATGACCTACTCTACTTAGATTATTCTGCGCTTTATACAAAGGGTAAATGGAAGTAAACAAATCTGAAGTGGCCTTCGCTCAACTGTGCGGTATGACCAAAAGACTTACATTCTCCTCATAATACCAAAACAGGCATACACTCAACTTAGCGATAAGAAAATTAATATCAAACTCATTGACAATAAATAATCAATTGTTAATTGAAATTTCACGAATTTTTATAATAATTCTTTATTTTCTTTCACTTTTTTGGTTTTAATTTCATTCAATGAGCAGTTTAGCGTCAAATGCTATATATTAGTAAGTAATATAATTTTATATATGTAATTATGAAAAAAATCACCAAACAGTATGGCTTGTATCCTCTACACAAGCTTTCATATTGAATCATAAGTCAAAATCTTTACGTTTTATTGAAAAAAAATTTTTCAGTCGTTTCAAAAACCTAAGAATTCTTTCCGTTGTTGCTTTTATAACTTCAAAGATAATGTCAAAATTTCAAGTCTCTACAGTTATTAATTTACGAGAAAAAAAATGTTTTCTATAAACACATTTCGGCAAAAAAAGCGACTTTTCCATCATGTGTAATTCCTCCCAAAATATAGGGTTTATCTACACTATGAGGCCCATTTTCTTCTGTAATATATTAATTTGATCCCTCAAAGATTGTGGGCTGTAATGTGTACACAAACTTTTAATGTGTACACACCCACCCAACCGCGCACACATACACACACAACACACACACACAACACACACACACACACACACACACACACACACACACACACACACTACATACATACATACATACACACACCGACATTATCGAAAAACTTAGAAGTCCTTGGGGACCTCAAAACACGTTAATCATCAAAATCTCGAAATCAATTTTTTTCACGACCACTATACTCTACTTACGAGTAAATTGAAACATTTATTATGGGTTATTAAATTTTTTCTATTATTTATTTATTTTTAAATTATAAGTGTGTGCTTTTAATTTTTCTATTTTTTTTTTTTTTTTTTTGGTATATTGAACTCTACTTATCCGTTTTGGATCGCATTTCTATCGAAAAAGTGTATATATGTATGAAGTATTGGATTTGTCTGCTATTTTTAGCTGGTTAGTGGGGTTCTTCTTCAATAGTTTAAATTTAGATTCATCTTTAAACATGCAACTAAACAGCTTAGAGTAAACCCTGACATAGTAATTAAACGAGCAGACAAATCCAATACTGTCGTAATTATGGATAGAGTAGTTTATAAGCAAAAGTTAGATCACATTTTAAAAGATGAATCTAAATTTACACGATTGAAGAAGAACCCCACTAACCAGCTAAAAATTGAGGTCAATAAGCTCATCAAAGAAGCCAATAAAAATCAAGAAGTTAAGATCTTAGAACCTATCTTAGGCGCGTATAACCCCGGTTATATATATGGAAACGTCAAGATTCATAAGGAAGGTAATAACCTACGACCCATCATTTCCCAAATCAACATCCCAACCTCCAAGCTGGCTCAAACATTAAATAGTATAATATAACTGCACAGTAATAACTGATTAGTAATGGACTAAACCTTTAAAGAACAATAGTTTTCAAATTATTGGAAGTAGGTTAAATAACTCAAAACTTAGTCCAAGTAATTTTAATAAGAAATTGTAAAATATTTGAAAATCTACTTGTTAAATATTTTCTTCGTCCTTTCAATTCAATTTAATTTAGTTATGATTCAAATTTGCATTTAATAGTTTCTAATTCTAAAGAATCCTATAACTACTCATACTTGAATTCGATGGTTCTAATTTAATATTTATAGTAACAATGTGCATTATTTGTTAGTTGTCATTTTAAAGTTTTTGATTTAGCTGGTTTTAAACTATAGGTTTCAAATATAGTTTCCAATTGAGTTTTCTAGTTAGGAATTATTGACTTGTACTTCATATATAATACAATTCGCCTAACGGTTTTTAAAGTCGTTAAATGTCTAGGCAGACACCTGAAGGTAAAAGTGACAAGTTAGTTGTGACTTGGGAATGGAGTGTCAGTTAGTATCAAGAAGGTCTTACCGCTCTCTTGACTTCGTGCTTAAGATGAGGCATGTAGAGGTGGCGTTCCATGGAGTTGGCAACAGACACATCTGAAACAGATGAAGCAAAAACTACAGCAAAACTATCGAAGTCATTCGTTTAAAACAAACCAAAACAGACATATAAGTCAAAGAATATAGAAAAAAAACATAATTGTCACATTATTTATCGATATACATTGAGGATAAAAATAAAAAAAAAAATTATTTCTTTAAACCAAAAATCAAAACTTAATGGATTTGGCTTAATTTAGGTTATTTAGTTGCAATTTATGCTATAATTGAGATAATTTTTAACATTTTCATTTTGATATTTTCTATGTACTCATATATTGAGAAGTACTCTTAGTGCTTAGACTTTATGCTTATTAAAGAGCATATTATACTATTACTCACCCACCTACGTTGGGAGAATGATAGATTACTTATCGTATACCTAGCAGTACACAAAAAATTTTTTACTTGACTATAAGTATAGTGACCGTGAAAAAATGTTAACTCTAGATTTTTCAATTACGGCACAGACCAATAAAGCTATAAAAACTAATATTGATCTTGGACTAATAGCTTGCTAGCAATAATTGTCGTGTTTGTTTACATTAATTTACATTGTTTGCATTCACATAGAAATTATTTGAGTGAATCTACTGAAATAAAATTGATGCATAGAGGTTTAACAAAAATGTTTGAATAACCTAGTATGAGATGCAAAAGAATAAAATTATTACATGTAAAAAAACTCCACCAATCAAACCTATAATTTCTATGCTTTCCATGGTATGATGGATTTGTCTAAGAATTGAAATTCTTACAAAAAAAAATCAATCAATCAAACATTATATCTGACGCTTAGCTTCTAACATTATTAGAAGTTTTTGAAAAAAATTCATGACATTTGAAGTATGGTATGAAAGAGCAATAAGACTATAAAAATTGAATGTTTATCCTGGACTAATGATTTACATGCTATACCTCTTGTATTTTTATCATATTTATTTACATTATTTACATGATTTACAATGAGTGAATCCAATTAAATGAAATTGATGTTTAGAGATTTTATGAAAAATTATTTAAATAGTTTAATAACTTCAAATCAGATGTAAAAAATTAAAATTGTTACGTGTAAAAAATCAACCCTAGGTAAAAAATGAACCAATATCCTGGTATGATGGATATTTGTCTTACAAAATGCTTTAGTTAATCTTTATATTGCAGCCTTGAACAAAACCATATATCAGATGTTAATTTTATTGTCTTTATGAATCATATTATCTTTGGGTAATATTGCAACGTGAGAAATGGAATTTTTCGTTTCATTGAATAGCCCGATGTTGTTAACTATATCCAGTTTTTTCACTATTCTGGTCTAAGAGTTAATATTTATTCTTTTTAAAAATCATTTCATGCTTCCAGCTATACAGTTTTAAATTGAACTAAAAGCCTACTTTGAATTTAATTTGAGTATGCAAAACTGATTAATTACTGATATATTTTTCTCGGTATATATTTACAGCAGTTTTTTAAAGGAATACGTCACGCAGGAAACACAACACTCGCTGGAGTAAATCGAATTTTTATGATTTATGACAAAGGAAAAGCAAAGTGACTTTAAAAAAAAACTAGAATGAAATTTCAAGCATATTAACATTATAAAAAATCCAAATTCAAAACACAATTTAAAATTGAAAGCGTCCTTTAAAAAACAATAAAATTATCCTACATATAATCCAGAGATCGTAAATTAATAAAAACATTGTCACAGACTCATATATGAAAATGATAAAAAGTTGTTGAATTCATATCAAAGCAATATGTAACTGATTTACGAGCGTTCTTGATACGCATGGCCTCAGAATTATTTTTATAACAATATCACAAAATATTCCTTAGATACAATATATATACTAGGTTATATATAAATATATATGATTTTGAAGCTTTATTTTATTTTCATTAATTTATAAACATATTACATTAATGAATTTTTCATTAAATTTTATGTAAACTGTTATCATCACAGCTTTATTATGCAGAATATGAATAGAATTATATTAGGTAGTTTGATTTTGCCAGTTTATTTATTAGATTCAATTTTTAAATTTTTTAAATAGTGATAATAATCAATTATAATGAGTTAATGAGTCTTAGAAAATAAGATGCAATGATTTTGAGCACCACTATATTGGATAAACAGATTGGACTTAAAAGCAACGATATAAGTACACATTCATGATTTAGACTAGACAAAAATAATTAAACAAATGTTTAAATTTTTAGAACAACAAATCAGATTTTTTTCCAATTACATGTATCAGTTCTAACTTATGATTGAATGTAAAAGTTTTTGAGTAGACAGAAATCATTATATTGTACACCAGTCAGATATTTTTTTTTTACTTATAGTAAAGTTAAGTGTGGGTACTCCAAATTTTTTGTCAAATGTTTCTAACATTTTTTAAACAAAGTAGGAATATTTTAAGTCTCCAAACAAAACCTTTGGCTTAATTATTCCATGTAAAAGGGTCTCAGATAACAAACTTTAAATGTAACAGTTCTAATGGTCATGTAATGTTACAGATAGCCATGAATGAGATCCACTGGCTTTGAGAACATAAGAGTACTATAATCTCTTATTCTTCCATAAGAGATTGTTTTGTATCACGTATTTTTTTTCTTTGTCTTTACAAATGTATTATTACTTCTGTGGTAAAAACAAGGATATTATATGTTTCAGTTGTGTGATTCAATCACTATCTGTACTACCGCCAGGAATGAGAGACTAATAAACATCTCCTATTTAAGCATGTATATTCTGTCTAAATAGGACATAATATAACCAAGAAGTTTAATGTTATATTCACGTATAGTAATGTTGAGTGTAGGCTACTCCAGATATATTATTCATTAATTTATTTCAGATTACTTATTAATCTTCTGAAACACTGAACAAGTAAGACTAGATATTTTGTATTAAACTAAACATTTTTTTGTTGTACCATCAAATGTGCAATGTCTTTCTCCGAAAGGAAAAATTCCTACTTGGACTAATTAATCATGTTTTATCATCTATGTCTCTTTCATGAACACAAGTAATTTATACAGGTGAGGAGTCGGAGTCAGAGTAGGTTGATTTCTCCCGACTCCGACTTCGACTCCTCAATGTCGAAAATATGCACCGACTCCACAGCCCTATCTCCTGTGGGATACAAAATCTTCTTTCGCTTGTTATTATGTTAATTATATAATGGTATTATATGCATCAGTGGTGTGATGCACTTATTTGTGTATGCAAATACAAAAATATAGGTGGGTAAGTAATTAAGACCTATAATTGTAAAGAGTAATTTCAGACATCTGCCGTTACAGGAGAGTGAGATTCAGTACCACTCTCACTGCAAGTAGAGTGGTATTGACTAGTGTAGCGGACCGATATATCGATTTTAGATATCGATATGTTTACATTCGATCTGTCAGCTGTTTGCAGTTTTATTTACGTTTAGCTGTCATTCTGGTACTTGTTAAAAAATATAAATAAATAACAACTTAACGTGAACTAGTTGCCGAGTTATTAGAGTTCTCCAAACTCTACAAAGTGGTGACCCCGACGTGATCACAAATCAACGTTCAGAAAACGCGTCACAGTGCGACGAATCAAAGTCAACGGTAATAAGCTAAACCTTACCATGGCGACTGAGGAGCAGATAGAAAAACGTGTTAACCAGGCCTTGGAAGCCGAACGAAATGCCCAGATCGCAGCGGTATCAATCAAACTCCCGCAGTTTTGGCCAGACAAAACCCGGTTTTGGTTCGCCCAGGCGGAAGCACAGTTTGAAACAAAGGGCATCACGGTAGAAAAGACCAAATTCTACCATGTGGTTCAAATTCTGGATGCCAAAACGGCTACTTATGCCATGGACGTCATCGAGACTCCAGACGCAGCTGCACCGTATACAGTTTTGAAAAACCGGCTAACCAAGGCGTTTTCGTTGTCAGATAGCGAGAAAGCGTCAAGAATCATCGACATGAACGGCCTCGGCGACCGTACACCATCTCAATGTTTAGCCGATATGCTTCAGCTAGTACCACAGGGTGAGGCAGCCGATCCCGGATTCCTTTTTCGAGAAATTTTTCTAAGGCAACTGCCACCGGAAGTCCGGTTTCATTTGACCCAAACTACAAAGATCGGCACAACGACAAAGGTTCTACGCGAGTTGGCAGAAGATGCTGATCGTTATTTCTCCTCCACAGGATCTCGAATCGCATCAATCTCTGCTCCCTCGGCCTCCTTAAACTCCAACGTTTCTTCGGTCTCGGAAACCTCACAAGAGGCAGACATTTTTGCCATTTACGGCCGCAGAGGTTTCGGCCCCCGGATCTCTCACCAGAGTCCTGGCCCTCGAGGCCGAGGGGGAGCATGGCAAAGGTCGAGACCCCGAACCACATACCGCCTATGCTACTACCACAGTCAGTTTGGAGAGAAGGCCAAGAAGTGTGATCAACCATGCGATTTCAAGACACTTCCGGGAAACTCCCAACCCGGCCGGAAGTTAACGGAATAAGCAGCCTTCCGGCCGGCACAAGCACCAACGTGTCTACACCATTACTTCACATGCTAGACTCAAAGTCCAACATCGACTTTCTCATTGATACGGGTGCCGAGATCAGCATTGTAATCCCAACCAAACTTGAACGCAAACGTCCTCCTAACCGCTCCCTTGTCGCAGCCAATGGCACTCCAATACCATCCTACGGCTCCCGCCGGATGGAGCTTATCCTCAATCACTCGAAGTTTACCTGGCGTTTCCGGGTGGCCGAAACCCACATTCACATCATCGGGGCTGATTTCCTAAGAGCCCATGGGTTAGTCGTCGAACTCACGAACAAACGACTCATATGCCTCAAAGACCTTAGTGTCCTCGGTGGTACGGTCAAACATGGAGTTCCTGCCAAGATAACCTCACTGGTCAAAGTCAATGAGTTCGCTGAACTCCTTCAATCCCGACCAGACCTGACCACTCCCACGTTTGCTCTCAGCGCCCCTAAACACAATGTCCGACACCACATCGTCACGGAGGGACCTCCGACCCACGCCAAAGCCAGACGGTTAGCCCCGGAGAGGTTAACTATCGCCAAGCGGGAATTCCAAACGCTTTTGGATTTGGGCATAGTCAGGCGGTCCCAAAGCCGATACTCCTCCCCGCGCCATGTGGCGCCTAAACCAGATGGAGGGTGGCGACCTTGCAGTGACTACCGACGGCTGAACAACACAACGGTAGATGACAGCTACCCGATCCCCAGAATACGGGACTTCACAGCTGCACTATCGGGCAAACACATATTCTCTAAGGTAGACCTCGTTAGGTGCTACCATCAAATCCCGGTTCACCCAGAAGACGATTTAAAGACCGCTGTCATCACACCATTTGGCCTTTTTGAATTTCTACGCATGCAAATCGGACTCAAGAATACTGCTCAAACTTTTCAAAGACTTATGGATTCTATCCTACAAGACCTGGAATTTCTTTTTGTTATTTGGCCGACATCCTTGTGGCAAGCCGAGACAAGGATGAACACAAACTCCATCTAATCACGCTCTTTGAAGCGCCTGCAAGATCATGGTTTGGTCATCAATGTCGAAAAATGTCAATTCGGTGTCGACGAAATAGATTTTCTAGGCCATAGGGTAGACCAGAACGGGATCAGACCTCTACCTTGCAAGGTGGAAGCTATCAAAAACTTCCCCGTACCAACCAACGTCAAAAGCCTCGAGAGGTTTCTAGGAATGGTTAATTTTTACCATGGATTCATCCCACACGCAGCCGAAACGGTACAGCCCCTCTATCAAGCCTTGGCCGGAAAGCCACGCCCAAAAACGCTCAACTGGTCAGACAAGTTGGCCTCGGCATTTAAAAAGACTAAAGAAGCCCTAGCAACAGCCACCATGCTGCATCACCCAGTGCAAGGTGCACCCACTGCCTTGACTAGCGATGCCTCGGACACAGCCTTGGGAGCAGTACTGGAACAGAAAGTCACGGGAAAATGGAGGCCTTTAGCTTTCTTCAGCCGGCAACTTCGAAAACCTGAACGTAATTACTCCACTTTCGACCGTGAACTTCTTGGAATCCACCTGGCGGTCAAACATTTCCGTTACTTCTTGGAAGGACGAACATTCACTGTATTCACAGATCATAAGCCGATAGTGGATGCACTCCGGAAGTCCTCAGAGCCAACATCGGGCCGTCAGGCACGACAACTAGCGGCAATCGCAGAGGCATCTACGGACATAAGGCATATTGAGGGAAAAAACAATGTAGTCGCAGACGCACTCTCCCGCTGGGAAGAACCTACACAAACCACACAGCCCCAGATTTTCGATCAAAAGGATTCGGCCGCAAGCCTAGTCAACCTGCCATTTCCAACCACAAAAGCCGCACATCAAACGACCACGGGGGTGTTTGCAATTCAACAAGGCCTCAACTATCAAGAGTTAGCAGCAGACCAGGCTGCGGACCCTGACGTCCAGGCATACCGCACAGCGATAACGAACCTTAATCTGGAAGACGTACCATTCGAAAACAGTTCATTTACGGTACTATGTGATGTCTCAACGAATTGCCCTCGTCCGATCGTACCAGAAAGCTGGCGCAGAAAAATTTTCGACATGATACACTCACTCGCGCACCCTGGAGCAAGAGCCACAAAGCGGTTAATATCTTCAAAATTTGTCTGGCATGGGCTGAACAAGCAAGTTACTGATTGGGCGCGACAATGCCTAAGCTGCCAAAGGTCAAAGATACATACTCATGTCAGGGCTCCGCTACAAAGCTTTGAGCCAACACCAAAACGTTTTGGACACATACACATAGACCTGGTAGGTCCCCTGCCAGAGTCCCAGGGATATCGCTACCTGCTGACAATAATTGACCGATTCACTCGATGGCCAGAAGCAGTTCCAATCAAGGATATTGAAGCCCGCACAGTTGCAAGAGCGTACGTGCAAAATTGGGTTGCCCGTTTCGGCGTTCCCAGTCAGATAACGTCAGATCGTGGTACCCAGTTCGTATCGGAACTTTGGGTGTCCATGTCAAACCTACTTGGCACAAGCCTCAACCCTGCAACGGCTTATCACCCTCAGGCAAATGGTCTGGTAGAAAGGCTGCACAGAACACTAAAAGCATCCCTCAAAGCCCGCTTGACCGATCCGCACTGGGTCGATGAGCTCCCATGGGTACTGTTAGGCCTTCGAACGACTCCAAAAGAAGATCTTAAGGCGTCTCCGGCAGAGCTTGTCTACGGAGAGACGGTCACGGTTCCAGGGGATTTTATTCCAGCATCTGCTCAAGGAACAGTGCAGGAGCACCTGCGGAAACTCCGGGAGAAGGTAGACACCCTTAGACCAAAACCAACAAGCGCGCATGGTGCGGAGTGCCTACGAATTAACGTACCAGACGCTTTGACCTCAGCCAAGTATGTTTTTGTCAAAAGGGAAGCCAAAAAACCACTGGAAACCCCGTATGTTGGTCCCTTCGAAGTCCTTGCTCGAGCTGGCAAGTATTTTACACTCCGGATTGGCACTAGGGAAGACAAGGTTTCGATTGACCGTCTCAAAGTAGCCATTGTCGACAGCGACCTACCAGTGCCGGTTGCGCAACCTCCAAGACGGGGTCGAACCCCAGGCCATCCTAAAGCAGTTCAACTAGCAGGTGCGGACCACGAGGCTCAAGACCGCAGTGACTTATTTCCTACCAAACCCTCCTACGCAGAGGTTGCAACAAGAGCCGGAAGAAGAACCAGACTACCAGCCAGATATAGGGTTTAAATTTATTTATGTTTCCACCTCAATGACAGATCTGGGGGGAGGCATTGTAGCGGACCGATATATCGATTTTAGATATCGATATGTTTACATTCGATCTGTCAGCTGTTTGCAGTTTTATTTACGTTTAGCTGTCATTCTGGTACTTGTTAAAAAATATAAATAAATAACAACTTAACGTGAACTAGTTGCCGAGTTATTAGAGTTCTCCAAACTCTACACTAGCAAATATAAATGGATGCTAAAACTCTGATAACAAAATAAGTAAAGTTGGTGTAGTTAGTAGAACTATGTAACAGTGAATTCTAAAATTATCATTGAATCCTTCCGCATATATGTATTCAGAAACCAACTTTGCTCATTAATATCCTTTTGATCAATAGTTCTAATATATGTTTAATATAACTACCAAATATTCAAAGTCAGTCAAATTTATTCGCTGACTAAATTAAATAAAGAAGTTAAAGAAGAGTTTAATCCGGTTTTAATTTTAATAAAGTATAGTTAAAACAACCTTTCTAATAATAAATTTTAAAGAATTCAGAATTGACAATAGTGTTGTGGTGAAAACTAAAATAGGAAATCAAATTTAAAATTAATGTGTTGAGCATGTTCAATGGCTTTACCTTCCAATGAAGAATCTAGAACTTATTTCATTCCATTCTTATTCTTCCCTATGTGATTAGTGATAAAACACTGGATATACCAGCGCATATTCCTTGAGGCTTCAGAACAATTAAAAGTACACATGAAATAATTAATAATATTTCCACTAGAAACCAATTTGTATCAAATATAAATAAAAAAAATCTAGAGTGCCCTACACTCAACAATATTATAAGTAAACATATTATCAAACTTCTTGGGTATATAATATACAACGTCCTATTTAGGAATAATATGAATGTCTCAATGCAAGAAGTTTACTAGTCTTTCATTCCTGGAGATGGTACAGATAGTGATTGATCCACCTATCAATATATATGCTCGGTTTTGTATATCACACCACTGATGCATATAATTTCACTATATCATTAATATCATTATAAGCGAGAGTACAGATTTCGTGTTACAAAATAATCTCTTTAATGAGAACATGTCTTTTATTCCAATTAATTTTGGATCTCTTACATAATTTATCTGACCTGCTTCGACATCAAAAATTTTTAAATGTCAAAAATATTTAAAACTTTAAATATTTAAGTTCATTCCATTTAAAACTTGAAAATATTTCTATTTTTTCTGAAAAATATCAGAAACATTTAAGGAAAAATGTCGTTTTAATATAATTTCTATTTTAAAACGTGGGATAATTTCATTTATTATTTTTCAAAGAATGCCTTCAGTTTTAAATTATGTTTTATATTTTTTATCTTTTATAAACTTATTGTACTGGGAATTATAGCATGTTAGTGTTTTTAATAAATCACTTTTCTTTCCCTTTTGTCAAAAATACAATTTACTCTGAGTGAGTATTATCCTTTTCCTGCGTGTTATACTCTGTAATAAAGTTGCTGTAAAAATATATTGAGGAAAAAATATTAGTAATTAGCCAGTTTTGAATACTCAAATCACATTCAAAGACAACATCCTAGTGTAATTTAATACTTTTATAGTTTATAAGTTTTATAATTTATTATTAATATTTATAACTTAATACTTTTATAGCTAGAAGCCTGGAATGTTTGAAAATAATAGATATGAACTAGTAGAATAGAATATTCAAAAACTGGATATTTGTCAACAACCTTTTAGGAAAGAGTCTATTCCCACACTTTCGTAGTACCCAAAGTACTATGATTCGTAAACACAAAAAAAAGTCATCCGATATAAAGTTTTGTTCAAGGGTGTATTTTTAATCAACATATAGATTGTTCAGACCATTTTGTGAGATGAATCCGTTATTCCATGGAAAGCATCAGAAATCATACGTTTGATTGCCGTTGATTTTATACCTGTAAGGTTTTATTCTTTTGTATCTCATATTAAGTTATTAAGTTAGTTAAAAATTTGTTATTAAACCTCTAAGCATCAATTTTATTTCAGTAGATTAACTCAAAAGTTTCTCAGTCAATGTAAACAATGTAAATAAAGTAAACAAATATGACAAGTATAAGTAAACCATTAGTACAGGATCAATATTCTGTTTTTATAGCTTTCTTGCTCTTTGCTGAAACTAAAATTTCATGCATTTTTATTTATAAATTCTTAATTTTCTGTTTAATATTTTGGCAATATTTAATAGTTTTTTTAATGAGCCGTTCAAGGTCTAAAGATCACCGAGGACAATGCACGTCCTTCCAGGTAAGGTGGATTTTTTGTTACTTTCACATACTTTCTATATAACATATAAAGTAATGAAAGTATGATTTTGAGTCAAAATTTGGATTTCGTGTTATCAACAGATACATGTTTTAATATCCTGCGAAACTAAACAAATAGGTTTTGCAAATGAGTTTATTTGTGTGCTTGTATTCGTGTGTGTGTGTGTGTGTGTGTGTGTGTGTGTGTGTGTGTGTGTGTGTGTGTGCGTGTGTGTGTATGTGTTGAGTATCTTGTATCATGTATATCTTAGACTAAAATTACTTTTATCTTGATAAAGATAATTATCTTAAACACAATGTTTAATTATATAAATAAATAAGAAAAAAAAATAACGAAAGCTAACGATATTAATTTAAATTCAATTCAAAATAAAAATAATATAAATAAAATTCTGATCAATTTTTTGAGAAAAAATAAAACTTTTACACAAAGGATTTTTCACTTTTTATGAAAAATCTTATTTAACCTTTAATTTTTATTTTTATGAAATGAATCTTATTTAACAGTAATAAGATTCTTTTTAGAATAGAAAAGTAATTAGTTTTGAGCACCGGTGTCTAGAAGAGGTATGAAGAAAACATTATTGTTTTCATGTTTGAGACGGAAAATGTGATTTCACGCTAAACGGCTTATTAAACAAGAATGAAGTTTTGCCAACATTAAACAAAAAATTAGCAATATTAGAAAAAATCAGGAAATTCCAATTACCAAAAATGGTAATAATGCTGTAAAAACTGAACATTCATCCTGGACTAATGCATCAACGGCTATACTTGTCGGATTTTGTTACAGTTATTTACAATAAATTTATTTATTGACTTAAGAAATTCTTTATATTATTGGACTAAAATAAAATCAATATTTAGAGGACTAATGAAAGAAAAATTGAAATGATTTAATGACTTAAATGAGATGTACGAAGAATAAAATTGCCAATCAAACATACAATTTCTGATGCTTTCCATGTTTAGACTGGATATGTCTAACAAAATGCTCCAATCAACCTATATGCTGCACTTTTGAACAAAACTTAAGGCAATCGTCTTGAAGAGAAAAAGATTTTTGCAAACCATATCAATAACAAAGAAATGTAAAAGATAATTCTTGAAGAAAAATTTTGACGTTGAATAAAGAAATTAAAAGCCAAAGCTTATATTAAAAAAAAGGAAAAAGATGGCTAGAAAGATCATGAATGCTTGTGTGCCTCATTAATCTTGAATCTTAAATGAAATGAATCTTAATCTTGAAATGAATCTTGAATGCCTCATTAATTTTACAGATCAAAATTATTTTAGAAAATTAAGAATCAATTCATTGAAAATTTATGGACTATTATCATTATCTGCTGGGCATTTCCTGGGATTAAAGGAGGTCAAAGAATGAGTTTGCACCTTTAATGACGAATTGAGTATAATACTCGACATTGCTTAGAACATGGGTGACAAGTACTTTTTAAGAAGTTTACACGTTTGTAATGTTGATTGTGGTTACCTTTTTAGTTCATGACATAAATAGTCCAAGAAATCTGGATATTAAAGATTTTAATAATTTGAAATGATCATTGGAATGATAAACAAATATTTGTTATAGCTATTTGCCAAAAACTATATAAATATATCTTCTGTAAAAGAATACTATCCTTTAATAAGAAACTTTGCAACAAAAGTAAATATTTTGGTATTATTAAATAAAAGTTAAAATATTTACATGCTTAGTTAAGAAAAAAAACAGTTAAAAAATCCGATCATTAATTAAGTATTGCCTTTTTATCAAATTTGTGTTTATACATTTTTGTGTGTACATCTTTTAGTGTCACTTTGAAGTCCATTGAAGAAGAAATTGTTACCTTAACAACAAAAGGTAGCCTTTCCCGCTTTAAATAACTGGAGAGAAAATCTTGTGACAGAGATTAGCTGGGATAGTGGTCACCAGCGGCTGAATGAATGTTATTCAGTCTTAGGGCTTTCAAGCCAAAGAAATGCAACACAGTACAAAGAACCTCTGTATTATTATTTCATCACACAGGGTTTTGCTATTTTAACTCTCCTAAGGATTCAAATAGCCGTTTCTTGAATTGTGTTGATATTCTGGTTAAAGAGCTTTCGATGTTTTCATGGACCATTGGCTTCTTTACATTTAGAATATACCTTCAAATAAAACTATAATTTCTATATATATATATATATATATATATAGTTCAATATAGAAAAAAAACAAAGAGAAATCAACAGAACACACTTACAGTCTCTAATTTTCGGTTTGGACCGTCTTCAGGAGAGAAAAGAGAGGGAAACCAAGCGCACTGGTTCAGAGACGGTTGGAGACCCAAATATAGGCAATATATATTTATAATATATAATATTATAGTATAATATTATATTTATAATATTATAATAGTTAATATATACAAATATTGATAAAAGTAGCAACCGTTAAATTAAAACAAAATTAAAGTTTATCAGGATTCAGTCCGTTCTTCAGGCTCAAATTACACTCTCGTTGTCAATGTTTTGGTATATATTTAAAACCTTTTTTACAGGCAGAAGTATACAATTTTGAAACATAAAAACGAAAAAAATCACTAATGTAATACTTTGTTTTTTTGTTTCAAAATATTATACTTCTGCCTATAAAAAAGGTTTTAAGTAAAAACCGAAACATTGGCAATGAGAGTTTAATTTGAACCTAAAGAACCGACTGAGTCCTGATAAACTTTATTTATGTATATATATTATGTATATTTGTACCTGTACTTTGGTTACTAAAGACACAGAGTGTTCAATAATGACAATAACATTTTCTCAGAATGGAAAAGGAAAGAAAAAAATTAAAATGATTTAATGACTTAATATGAGAAGTAAGAAGAATAGAATCTTGCATGTATAATATCAGCTGCAATCAAATATATAATTTCTGATGCTTTCAATGATACGATGAATTTATCAAACACAATGTTCTAATTAATATATATATATTGCACCTATGAACAAAACTTAGTGTCAGATATAAATTTTCTTCCGTTCTAAAGTTAAGCTGCTATGCTGTTGACAAATATCCAGTTTTTTTCACCATTCTAGTCTAATGGTTCATATTTATTCCTTTTAAACATTTCAAGCTTCAGCTATAAAATTTTAAAATTATACTAAATTTTATTTAAGTATGACTGAGCAAAACTGACTAATAACTGATATATTTTTTTCAACATTATATATACACAGCAACCATATATAGCAGAGTACAGCACGCAGGAATAGGTTAACATTCGCTCAGAGTAAATAAATCACATTTATTTATATTGGTTACATTGCTATAAAAAATTCTCCAGTAAATTGACTCAAAATAAAATAGATGTTTAGAGGTTTGATGACAAAATTTTAAATGATTTTCGAAGAGACAAAAATTGTTAAGTTGTTTAGCAGTTTGATATTTATTTTACTTATAAGTAAGTTGAGTGGAGAAGTTAATAATCGAAACTGGAGAATTAAGCACAGAATTTCATAAAAACTTAACAGATCTTTATTTCTATATTAGCAAGTGTCTCACTAGGTTCCAGTGCTCATTATGTTATCATTAGTGCTTATGTTAAGGGAGCTCTAACTCATGGGAGTTGTTAAAAATTAACAACCAGACAGAAGTACATAATAATGGCTACTCTAATAAGAAGGTGACACAAGACATAGCAAAAACAGTTGGACTTCTACTGAAGTACAAGTTGACAGAGAGGTTTTCTGTGGCTATACGAGCAATACCCCTGCTTTATATGAAGTATATGACATCGCATTACCAGCTGTGAAGAAATTTATAGCTGAACTTATCAAGGAAATAATTGTGGAGGACAAACTCAATTTTAACAGGTATCATTTATTTATCAATTTTAACAGTCATAGGATCATTTGTTTTTATCATGTCATGAATTCATCGTTTGATATAATTTTCTTTAACTGTTTAAAGGTAGTAACTCCTGTGTTTTATTAAATATTTTATTTAATACGCTCAAAATTTAGATCTTCAACAGTTTTTTCATGCTGACTGTTTAATGAATTGTGACCATATAGTAATACTTCGGTGCATTTTCATCGATTTCTAAACATATTTTTTCTCATTGCCTCAGCATAATCAATTAATTCTGCACTTTTATAACATTATTCATTTTATTCGAATTCTTTCAAAAGACATTTCTCTATTTAGGCCAATTTACTGAACAGGCTTTTTCGAATTCAACTTGTCTCAATCCGTAGAAGAAGAACCTATTACAAAGGAACGAAGAATTTCTGATATATTTGAAGCACTGTTAACATTATCTCTATCACATACCTTTCAAAAATTCCAAACCAGCAAGTCAAATTTAATTTACTATCAAATATTTTTTAGATAATTTTTTTGCAGTTTCAAACTTTGAGCAAGCTAATCTTATGACAGCTATATTTAATTACAACTAATTTTCTTGTTTCAAATTTTTTATTTTTTTCATTTTTCTGATTTAATTTTTTTATTCAATTATTTTCAATTTCAACATATTCCAGTTTACTATTGTCTAAAATAAAACTAATTTCTTTCAAAGGAACCTTTTTAAAAACAAATTACCATATTAATAGAAATATATTTTTTTTTAAATTTTCGTCATTATTATTCTAATTTTATATAAATTTTATGTGACTAATTAATTAGGTAGATTTATGAAACTGCTTTCTTAATAGATGATTTTGAGAATGACGTTTATTTATCTTTCAAATTACGATATTTAACTGTTAATCTGTACCATAGAAGTTTATTTTCAGATAATCCAGCCACATCAAAATGATTTTCAGTGTTATTAATTAGCAACCAATAATGACTTCATTGATTTCAATGAAGTCAGCAAAAAGTGTACTGTCAAAACTGAAAAAATTAGTATCTTAATTTATGCCACATTCTTAATTAATATCTTCATCCAAACAATCAGATCGTAAATCGTTTGTGATTTATGTTCTAAGTTTTTATAACAGATTTATGCATACTATAAAGAATACAAAGTAGTAATTATTACCATATAAAAGTAAAATGAATAAATTATACTTGTAAGTAATAATTAAAATATAATTTGTAGAATACAATTTTTACTTTACTATAAGTAAAGTATAGTGATCGTGAAAAAATTCGATCTCGAGATTTTGACGGAATTATATGTTTTGAGGTCCCAAAAGTCATTTTATGAAGTTTTTTTGATGATGTCTGTGTATGTGGGTGGGTGCGTGGGTGGGTGCGTGCGTGGGTGGGTGTGTGAGTGTGTTAGTATTGCTTGTTACCACTCTACGGTCTAAAATCTTTGATGGATCAAGTTGATATTTTACACAAAAATGGGCCATATAGTGTAGATTATCCCTATTGTTTAGGAAGAATTATCTACGACAGAAAAGTCACTTTTTTTGCCAAAAAACGGTTTTTAGAAAACATTTTTTTCTCCTATACTGCTAACTCTAGGGGTTTGAAATTTGGGTATTATCTTTGTGGTTACAAATGGAATAAACGAAAAATATATTCAGAATTTTAAAACAAAGGAAAATATTTTGTATTTAAGAAAATATAAAAATTTTGACTTATAATTCAATCTCAAACCTTGTAAGAGCGATACAAGCCATACTGTTTGACGGATCAAAATGAAACTATATCTTAAAATAGACCATTATATTGAAAATGAGATGAGGTATTTTGTTTCAAAATTACGTTCACCAAAGAGGCGTTAAAGTACGATTTCTGTTTTTAAAAATGTTTTTTTTGACGATAAATGGTTCATTAAAAAATCGTGAAAATTTGACCAAAAATGGAACTAAAAATGAGGAATTTACAAGAAAAAATTCATGAAATTTCAATAACGGTAAAGAACAATAAAGCTGTAAAAACAATGGTATAAGAGATCTCTTTGTAGAGGAGTGGGCTCCAATTATGTGGGCTCAGAATAGGGTGACCTTTCAGAGCATAGACTCTCGACTTAGTAACCAATAGTGACTTGATTGATTCCAATGAAGTCAGCAAAAAGTGAACTTGTCAAAACTGAAGAATTAGTCTCTTCATTTATGCATTAACACATCTTCTTTCGCTGTCAGAAAAATAATAAAAATGCATTTCTATAATTAGAACGTCGTATAATTAAGTCGTTATGAATTCATCGTAAGCCCCAAGAGCTTTGAATAAAATAAATAGAATACATATATATTATATGAATAAGGATTTCAACTGGAGATCCACCCAATCAATAAAAGTAGTAAATATATTGTAGGGTAGAAAGTTAATGAAATAGTCTCCACATATAAAAATTTAATGGTATAAACAACGCGTTTCGAACACATTGTGTTCTTCTTCAGGCATTAACCAAAAAATACAATGACACCAGAGAGTTATCTATAATATACAGTAAATATAGTACAAAAGAAAAAATAAAATAAAATAAGGAAGAGAATACGAAACTAAGGGGTGAGTGTCGGTGGTACAACTAACTGGAAATAGGATGGACGTGGGTGAGGGTATAGGGTACATCTGTTTCATATTAGAAGGAAGGTACATTTCATTGTTATTTTTTTTCCTAAAGGTTAGGCTGAGCCTTTACATTTGCTCTAGGACTAAGTGTAGGAAACATATTGAAAATATAACACAGAGAACTATAACGAAATATAAACAACTATAGGAATACGGGGAAAATAAAAAATTTTTTTTAAATAAATAAATAAACTTTTCTTAATTTATTTATTTAAAAAAAAAGTTCTATTTTCTCCGTATTCCTGTAGTTGTTTATATTTCGTTATAGATCTCTGTCGTTTACTCAAAGAAAGGTCGACTATTCTTTGTGATCAATATAAGAAAAGTAACCTATTTGACAGAACAAATAAACGTTGCATGCCTTTTAATCAGTTTTATGAAAGACCAATTGACTTTCATATGAAATCAGGAAAATTTCTAGTAAGTATTGTGAAGATTATTACGGTATATCAGAAATGCCATAGGTGGTTGATGAATTGATAGTCAAGTGTCTAGTTCTATACGAGTCCTCGAAAGCCTACATCCTTGCAAATGTCAGATTTCCTTCATTTAATCCTCTTCTATTCAATCATTGTCCTCTCTAATAAGTTGATTTTCAATCCTTTCATCATCTCCTAATTATGTTTGAAAGAAATGATTTCGTACTCTATCTTATATTTGAATTAATTTGAAAAACAAAACTAGTGGCTGGATTCATGGTTTTGGCACAAAGGAGCGTACCCCTGGGCTTCTACCATACTGCACAATGATCATCGCCAAACCAAAAAAAATTTATGCATCATATGCTGTAACAAGTTATTGAATCTTAACAGAATATTTACAAATAAACAATTAAACTTAAGAACTTCAATATAAAAATAATGGCAAACTGACATTATTTAGTACCTACACACTCATTTCTTAGAGTAATATAATCAATCAATTATTGATCGTATCAGGCTCAACCTAACAAGCAGGTAATACTCTGGTTAGAATCTTTACTTCATGTAATGATTTTACATTACAATACATTTTAATGTAGTTTACAATGATTTCTGTGTTTTTGTGTATGTAACTAGATTTTTATCCCGATGATTGTCAGGAAAGAAGCCAAACTGTTCGATGAATAAAATTCGTATGTAGACAAAAATGAGTCAACAATGTGTATGAGTTGTATTCTTTTCGGAAATAATGCTTATTAGAAAGTAACTATACAGGTCAAAATTTCATTTTATACAACTTGAATCCCTCCTGAACAACTTATTCTAGAGTGTTGAAATTTTGGGATGATTATAAAACTAGCAGAAGAATCATCAGAAAAGAAGATAGATTCAGTAACCAAAAGATTAAGTTCACAATAAAATGTAAATAATTTGACTAACGATTCAATTGAATATTTAAGACAAATTTTTTCCATTTAAAACTTGAAAGTATTCCTATTTTGTCTAAAAAAATGTGAGAAACATTTAAGAAGAAATTTTGTTTTAAGATAATTGTTGATTTAACAAGTAGGAAAATTCGATTTCTAACTCTTAAAAGAATTTTAATTTGGAATCATGTTTTACATTTTTGATCATTTATAAAATTATTATCCTGCGAATTTTATGACAGGCTACTGTTTTCTAAAAAATGACTTTCCTTTCACTTTGTCAATAATTATATAAATCCAATTTATTCTGAGAGAGTGTTACCTTTTTCCTGCGTGCTGTATTCTATGTAAGGTTGATATAAATGTATATTGAGAAAAAATAGGTTAGTAATAAGCAAGTTTTGCATACTCAAATCAAACTTAACGCCAGCTTTTCAGTATAATTTAAAACTTTTATAGCTGGAAGCTTCAAATTTTTTAAAATAATAGGTATGAACTATTAGAGTAGAATAGTAAAAAAACTGGATATTTGTCATCAACATAATAGGAAAAAGTCCATCTCTCACACTTTAATATTACTCAATATTTAAAGTTAACTTAAACTTAAACTTTAAAGTTAATATCATTCACAAACGCAAAATCATTCTCATCCGATATTAAGTATTGGTCAAGGATGCAACAGATAAATTGATCAGAGCATTTTGTGAGATAAACCAATCATAACATGGGAAGCATCAGAAATGATATGTTTGATGGGCGTTGATTTTACATATGAAAGAATTTACAAAAATTTACAAAAAAAAATTACAGTTCTTTTACACCTCCTACCAAGATCTTAAATTAATTAAAAAAATTTCATTAAACCTATAAACATCAATTTTATTTCCGTGTATTCAATCCAAAAATGTCTAAGTCTATGTAAATAAATGTAGACAAATAAAAGTATAGGATCAATATTTTGTATTTATAGCTTTATTGCTCTTTGCCGTGATTGAAATTTCATGAATTGTTTTATAAATTGTTATTTGTTAGTTCAATTTTTTAGCACAATTTCACGGGTTATTAATTAGCCGTTTAGCGTAAAAAAACAAACATTTTCTGAAAACAGAAAATGTACTGCAATGCCCCTTTGGAAATGTAATTTTGAAAAATAAATATTTCAACTCATCCTCCACATAATGTTCTACTTCGAGGTACAGTTTCATTTTGATCCGTCAAACTGTGTGACTTATATTGCTCCCAGGAGCTTGCCGATTAAATTATAAACAAAATTTTACATTTTTAATGAAAAAATTTTCATTTGTTTTAAAAATCTGAGAACATTTTTGGTTCATTGCCTTCGAAGTAACAAAGATAATGCCAAAATTTCAAGTAGTATTTCATGAGAAAAAAAATGTCTGAAAACAGGTTTTTGGTAAAAAAAGTGACTTTCCCACCTGCCATGATTGCTCCCAAACAATCGGGATCATCTCCAAGGTGAAACCTATTTTTTTATAAAATGTCACTTTGATCCATCAAAGATTCTGACCTAGCCTGTCCACAAACTTTGGATTCATGCTCACTCACCCACACATATACACACTAATAAATATAAACACCGACATCATAAAAAAAAAATCATAAAACTACTTCTCGGACATAAAAACTTGTAATTCCGTCAAAATCTGGAGATGAATTTTTTTTTACGATCACTATACTTTACTTATAATAAAGTAAACATGAGGGTTCCGGTACACGTAATAATTTCAGATTTTTTTTCTGTAGAATTATGAAATATGTGATAAATATGGATAGAGTTTGAATGTGACTAAAAATATGTCAAGCGACTTGAAACACTGAAAACTCAACTTCACATAATGGATTACCTGCAGTAATTTCCAAATTTGTTTATAATGAGTTAGATTCTTCTTAGAATCAAATTTGTTCTTAGAATCAAATCAATCGTAATTTTACTTTACTATAATTAATGTATAGTGATTGTGAAAAAATTCGGTCTCAAATTTTTGATGGAATTACATATTTTGAGGTAATTCATCAAATTTCTGGGTCATTTATATAGAAGTCTTCTTAAGAAGTTTTTTCGATGATGTCAGTGTGTATGTGTGTGTGGGTGAGTGGGCTGGTGGGTGGTTGGGTAGGTATGTATCCAAAGTGGCCACGTTACGGTCCAGAACCATTGATGGATCAAATTCATATTTACCCAAAAATGTGCCCTATTTTTTGGGAGCAATTATGCGTGATGGGATTGTCACGTTTTTTGCTAGAAACCTGTTTTTGTAATACTTTTTATTTTATTCTACGAATTCCTAGAGGCCTGAAATTTTAGCATTGTCTTTCAAGCTACAATAGCTTGAAAAGACCTCAGATTGTTAAAAGAACAAGAAAAATTTTACAGCAAGTGTAAAAATGCTGACATATAACTCAATCTGAGAGCTTGTGGGAAACGATACAAGCCATACAGTCTGACGGATCCAACTGAAACAATACCTAGAAACTGAAATATATGTACAGAATGAGTTGAGATAATTTTTTTATAAATTTTTGCGTTCACCAAATGGGCGTTAAAATACATTTTCAAAGTGGCGTTAAAAGTCATCAAATTTTGAAAAAAAAAAACAGAAAATTATGAATTTATAAAAAGAAGTTCACGTCATTTCAATTACGGCAAAGAGCAACAATGCTATAAAAATTCATTGTTTATCCAAGACTAACAGATCACCTGCTAAACTTGTCAAATTTATTGATATCTAATTACATTTTGTAATTAATTAGAAATTTTTCGAGTGAATCCAATGAGATAAAATTGAAGTTAATAATGAAAAAATTTAAAAAAATTATCGACTTATCTATTAATATACGAGTATAACTTAAATAGTGGAATAATATGTTTACTAGTAAAAAATCACCGCCAATAAACAGATTTCTGTCGCTTTTCATGCTATGATAGATTTGTCCTACAAAATGTTTTAATCAATCAATATATTGCACTCTTGAACAAAACTCAATATCAGATTGAAATGTTATTGTGTTTATGAATCATAGTATCTTTGAATATTATTAAAGTCTGAGGAATGGACTCTTACTTCAAGAAAGAGGAGTTATGTTTGTTGACAAATATCCAGATTTTTCACTATTTTAGTCTAATAGTTTATATCTATTATTTTTAAAAATTTCAAGCTTTCAGCTGTAAAACTTTTAAATTATACTAAAAAGGTGAATTTGAGTCTGATTCGAGTATGTAAAACTTTCTAATTACTACTATATTTTTTCCCAATATTCATTCACGGCAACCATATAATAGAGTACAGCACTCAGGAAAAAGATAACAGTCGTTCAGAGTGAATTGGTATATATTATTTATGACAAATGAATAAAAAATTGATTTTCATTAAATACTAGGAATCCATAAAATTCCCAGTACAATAGTTCTATAAAAGATAAAAAATTTAAAACATAATTCAAAATTGAAAACATTCTTTGAAGAATAATAAATGTAATTATCCTACATCTTAAATTAAATATTATATTAAATCGACATTTTTTTTATAAATTTTTAATATTTTTCACATAAAATAGGAATATTTTCAAGTTTTAAGTGGAAAATTTGTCTTAAATATTCAATGTAGAAGGTGGTCAGGTAAACGATGTAAGAGATCCAGTGAATATTGGAACAAAAGATATGTTCTCCTGTAAGAGATTATTTCGTAACACGAAATCTACAATTTCACTTTTCAAAAATATTATTACTGCTATAATAATACTAATGACATTATAGACATCAGTGGTATGATATAAAAAATACAGCATACATATTGATAAGTGGATGAATCTCTATCTTTACTACCTCCAGGAATGAAAGACTAATAAACCTCTCCCATCTAGACGTTTATATTATATCTAAATGGTACATTATATATTATACACCCAAGAAGTTTAATATTAAATTTACTTAAAGTGAAATTGAGTGTATTCCATTCCATATTTTTTGTTTCATTTTTTTACAAAAAATTACTAAACAAATTATTTCAAGATTTATTATGATCTATAAAAAATAAGACACTTAAAAACTTTTTAAGGTAGCGACAAAAAAACAAGTTCTTTTATGATGCTCTTGAAGCTGAAAGATTGTAGTCTAGCGAGAATGATATAATCAACTTACATGTTTTACTTCTTAGGATATCTAATTTTGAAACTCATATTTTTTATTTGTTTAAAAACTCCATTAATTTTGTGTAATACCGTATCATGGGAATGTTATGTTTTAATTAATTATGACAATATGGCTTCTATTTCTAAGTCACTTTTAAGGTCAGTCAAAAATCTTAAAATTTTCAATTGGAATATTTCATATAATTACAAATTGAAAGATATATTGCAATGAAAAGTACCTGCTAAGAGAATAGAAAATCTTTAGTGCTTAAAAAGATTACGCTGAACTTCTTGGATATAGAAGGAACATTTGATAGTGCGTCCTTAATATCTATTGAATCAGCAAGGGTACATAGATGTATGAATCCAGTAACTTCAGAATGAATAAATAATACAAAGAATAATTAATTTAAGTAGCAGATGAATCAAGAGTGTTGAAATGGTGATCTCCATAGGCTGCACATAGACATGATTGTGGACGTCTTTGTAGTCCTAAGTTGTGAATGGTCTGCTAGATACTCTATTTAACCATAGTTGCTATATGCAACGATATGTAAATAACTTGTTTATTATTAGAAGAAGGATGCGTAATGGTTCTGCTTTGAACCTATTTAGAATTCTCTTTAAATTGTTCAAAGATGTATAAAGGAGAAGATTTGGATATAAACTCAGCAAAAACCAAACAAAGTAGGTGTCAAAGACTTCTTCATTAAAAATACTAAGTAAAAACACTGAAGTTAGATTTGATGAGGGATTAAAATTGAAAAGTCATGTAACTGATACTTTGGTTTAGGTCACAACTAAAATGTTCTGTTGTAAGAAATAACTTGTTACTTTAACGATACTTCTACATCGTTGTATACGACTAATTGTATCAAATTGGTAGTTATCATAGGATTAATGAAAAAGATTACTAAACTACCCTAAATAAACTAGTCTGATAGGGACATCAGTAGTATTCACTACCTGCCCTACACCAGAATATAATGTTTATCTCCACCATTTTAGATAATTTTATCCATAAATTACCATCTGTAATCGACGAATAGTGTTTAAAATTAAAAATGTCTCTATGTGAGATAAATTGTTCAAATGAATAATACAATCATTCATCAATATATTCCCGCATATTTTGCTAGATACACAGTTCCTCAAAGTTACTTAGTGGGTTACTAAGTAATCGTAAGTAATAACCTGAAGGAATCATTCTAAAAATACAAAAGATGTTTTTATCTGGCATATTTTCAGGTAAAAATGTATTAATAACTTGTATTGGGTTTTGTTGGACACATTGCAGCATTTCTAAAGCTGTTGTAGAAGTAAACCCAATCTCTCAACTTAACAAGATGTTAAGATTTTTGACATTTATGACTAAAACAAATATAGTGGGAGATTATTGTCTAAGAACCATTATGAAGTTGACATAAAATCTGAAGCTATTTTAGAAACGATAAAGGGAAACACAAGAGAATAGATAATACTGGAGTGGTTATCAATCCAATAACATTCAGGCCTTTTTACTAACGATATTTAGACGCCAGATTGTTCTAAACATTGATCTTAAATAGTGTCATACCTAATATAATGCATTTACGTACATTAAAACATAGGAGATCATTAAATTTATCTATGAGATACAATAAATTACAACTAAAAGTAAATTAACTGTCAACGAGTTTGACATTATGTTCACTTATTGTATCTCTGTAAGTTACTTCAATTTTTTTCTTTCTCTCTACATGCATCGTTTTCCAATTTTAAATTCAAAATAAGCATACAAAAATTTCCATCGTAAATGTGCAAAAGAAAACAAGAATAGTTCCTAGTTGAAGGTGACAACATTGATGGTCAAAATGTATTGCTAATATAACAGAATATTTTTAGAACTAACATCCTTATTTTGCTGTTATTATTTAAATTTACTACTGCATAATTCTATTAAAATTTTATTACCTATAAATTTAGTATCTAACAATTTTACTTGCAAGTAAAATTGGAAAGACATTCAGTGCAGAGTCTGTAATGTAAGTTCTCTTTTTACTTGAAAATCCTCTTAAACTATTAAAAAAATTTAGTCAGATTTGCAGCAAAAGGATATTAAAGTTCTGGATTGAGACAGAGAGAGAGAGAGAGAGAGAGAGAGAGAGAGAGAGAAGGGGAATTGTGGATGGATGGTTGAGTGTTTGGCTGGTGGAGTGTTGTGAAAGGCCACCACTAGAGAGAGAAGGGGAATTGTGGATGGATGGTTGAGTGTTTGGCTGGTGGAGTGTTGTGAAAGGCCACCACTAGAGAGAGAAGGGGAATTGTGGATGGATGGTTGAGTGTTTGGCTGGTGGAGTGTTGTGAAAGGCCACCACTAGAGAGAGAAGGGGAATTGTGGATGGATGGTTGAGTGTTTGGCTGGTGGAGTGTTGTGAAAGGCCACCACTAGAGAGAGAAGGGGAATTGTGGATGGATGGTTGAGTGTTTGGCTGGTGGAGTGTTGTGAAAGGCCACCACTAGAGAGGGAAGGATGACGGCTTGGAGTCGCCATTTGAAGTCAAAGGAAATTTTACTGTTCGTAAACCCTTATATCCATCATAATTTCTTCTTGTTACTGATTTGTCTTCTTGGAGGTGTCGATGATTATGTTATGGTTAAAGTCACTTATGGGAAATCTCACAAGGTCTTCGAACTCTTATCTGGTAACATCATTTTTCTATCTAAACTAATAGAAGCTACACTCTTCAGGTGTCGGTCTTTGCATCATGTCTCCGCAGAGGAGTACGGAAAGATAGAGTTTGGCTGTGAGAGCTGCAGAGTAGTGTGAACACCGGAGTGCTTTTAGATTTGCAAATTATTATCCTTGAGACGTCTAATTTTATGTTTAATCATATTTCTATAAATATAAAATTTAGCTATTCTTTTATAAGCTTACCATGGCGAAACTCATAGGAAAGATTTACATTTGGCCAGTATAGCAAAATGATTTTTGTACATTTGCATAGATAAAATATTAGATATTTACTGCTCACACTGAATTGTATTTATATTATTTTCTGTTACATGAACATATATTACAATTTCTTCGCAAATATCATTAATATTAAATACATACGATTTACTGGCTTGTTTTTTTCATATTGTCTAATAATATATTGCATGCTTTATTCCCATGTGGAAAACTACAAGTGAAGCTGAATGGGTGATAATCAAAGCCAAAGTTTCACCTGCTTATTTGTTAAGTAAAGTGAAAAAGTTAATGGTATGGAGCCTGTTAATAACAGTTTTTACCAGGAGATAGTTTTGAGGCCGTCTTAACTTGAAAAGTGAGTAGAGATTAAAATTATAATTTAGCAGTCTCAATCTTATCCTTCTTCATTAGGGAGCCAAATGTCACTAATCTTGAAAGCTAAACAAACATTATCCTTTCACATATTATATGCACACATTTATCCAGACTTTTATTTTCGATATCTTTCAGAAGATAATCTGATTACATAATTTGAAATGAATGTTGTAAGTTCCTTCTTATCGCTAAGAAGATGTCTAGCTTAAGTATTAAATTATTTATTTAAAAAGAACCCCTTGAAGCATTATTTGTCTTTATAAGCCGGCATTCATAATGAGGAACGTAACAAGGTCATTAAGTGGGATATGGGAGAGGGAGGGGGAAGAAGATCAATAGAGACATAGAGACACAAAATAGATGAAGAGGAATGGAAATAGATCACAATCACAATGATAATTACAACATAATATTAGGATATTGAAAAAAAAATAACATAACATTACTGCATATATGTTGAATATTAAAACAATACCACATATAACAAGTAACAAAGAAATTATAGAAATAAAACATTGTGAAGGAATTGTAGACGTTTTTATAAAACTGGAAAAGATTTAACTGATAATACAATAATCAATGATCAAACCACAATAAGAAATGGGAAAACAAGACTAAGATCTTTCAACCGTAACAAGCGGTCTTCGTAGAGTCAAAAACCCAACTGAACACTAGATGCAGAAAACATCTGGTGAGGAGTTGAGAAGAGTGGGAGGGAAGAGTGGTATTTTAAAAGAGTGAAAGCACAGGAAAGGACTAATGTCCAGAAAGGGATGTTTGGGGAAACAAAGGAGTACAGTAAGAAAAAGTAAAAAACTATCCGCTAGCTGTCAACCCTCTTTGAAGAGGCTATTGCCCTCGTGACGAAAGTATCAAGTTTGAAGAGACCGTTACTAATGTTTATAATATTAGATCTATTAAATTTAATTAGAGACGATTCAATAATATTTCTTAACAACATTGATTTTTCATAGGTAATAAATTTAGCTCCTGTCCAATCAATATGATGATTTTCATTTTTTATATGCAAGAATAAGGCACTAATTTTTTCCTGTCTACTTACGTTATATTGGTGTTGTTTTACACGTGTCTTTAATGATTTACCAGTTTGACCAATATAAATTTTATGGCAATTTTATCGATTTTATCGATAATACAATAAATGCATTCAGTACTATAAAATCAACTTTCTATATTTGTATCATATAGGGAAATCAAAAAAATATATATCATAATAATATATAAGTCATAATAAGTCATAATATGATAGAAATAATTTTGACAACAGATGGTGGGTCAAAATAAGTCAGTCCTGGGAGATTGTATTTATAAGGAATAAGAGTTTGTTTTCAAAAATTATCAGTTTTGTGAATTGCATTAACATTCGATGATATGAATAATATTTTTAAAAAATATAATACTTTCAATACATGCCTACATGGTCAGAGACAGTTTGCTCTCGTTTACCTGTTGATGTGATGCTTCTATTTCTCATACGGTGCAATCCGGCCAAATGGTAAGCGAGATACTGCACCAATCACTAGCCAGCCTTGTGTTCGGAATGGCAGCCAGTCCATATCCAAAGCGGCATGGCGACCTCAAGCTGTGAAGCAGTACCCGTTCGCGCTCATGATAGTATGTATCTAAGATTGTGATTGTCGATACCTAAACCATCGAGTGTAGGACCAGCCTAGGATCCATAAGGATTCGATCATCCTCCCCGAAGGGAAACTGACATTTGACTCGGGACTGGGCCACACTTCAAGTGTGAGTACCAGTTTTCATGTTTACTTGCCAACTTCTGGACCTTAGCGAATGGTGAAGATCGAGTGTGGTCATACCCAACAGTGGTCCCCAACCTTTTTGTTGCCGCGGACCGGTAACAAAATTATATTTTGTTTCCAAAAATTATCAGTTTTGTGAATTGCATTAACATTCGATGATATGAATAATATTTTTAAAAAATAGTAATACTTTCAATACTACGAAATGGTACCTACAATAAGAAAACAAGCCAATAACCAAATTATGTATTGATATTATTTCAAAAATAGTTTAAAAATCTAATTATTTCATACTAATTCAGCTAAACTAATAATTTTACGTTTGATGTCCTACTTTAAAACATGTTTTCTGTATCGAAGGCGAATGTCAACTATACAGCACATTCAAATGACTCTAAATTTGTCTTTCAATATAAATTATTTAAGTAACAACGTTGATAGATTATATTAGGCAATTCTTTCGGAGTGATTGTACATAGTACAATATCAAAGGCAAACTGAAACAAATTTTATTTCATTAATTTTGTATACATATATATAAAATATATAAATATATAAAATCAGTTGGGGTTTTGACTCTCACGAAGACTGCATGTTACGGTTGAAAGATCGTAGTCTTGTTTTCCCATTTGATATTGTGGTTTGATCATTGATGTATGATCAATGTACTACAATTTGTATGTACTACAATCTGTAGAATAGGCACTACTTTTTTCCTGTCTACTTACGTTGTGTTGGTGTTGTTTTCTCTCCCACTCTTCTCAACCCCTCACCAGATGTTTTCTGCATCTAGTGTTTCAGTTAGGTTTTTGACTCTGACGAAGACCGCTTGTTACGGTTGGAAGATCTTAGTCTTGCTTTCCCATTTCATATTGTAGTATATATATATATATACTTTGAATAAAATGAAAGGTCCGTGTGGACAATAAACACTTTAACACAGAGAAAAGAACACAGAAAGACATTACAGAACTCACTTCGATATTTCGACATACGTTGTCATCGGGAAGATGACGACTTGCTGCTCAACTGAGTAGCAGTTTGCTTCTCAACGCGAGTACTTCGCACTTCTTCCCGATGACGACGGATGTCGAAATATCGAAGTGAGTTCTGTAGTGTCTTTCTATGTTCTTTTCTCTGTGTTAAAGTATATATATAAATCTTGATAAAAGTATCGACCGTGGAGTAAAAACAAAAGAAAATTTATCAGGACTTGGTCAGTTCTTCAGGTTCAAATTAAACTCACAATGCTGAAATAGAGCCAGGGAATACACTTGGGAGACTACTTCAGATTAAATCCGCAAAAGTCAAACGGACGTATCAACTAATTTTCTTATTAATTTATCATGAATTTTCAATGATTTTTTACAAGGTATTTCTTAAAATATAACTATTTTTATTTTGTTTATTGTATAATTAAACGATTATATCAAGCATTTACCAACTCATTTGTTCTAAAAAAAATTTCGACAAACATAACTAAATAAATATTTATATATTTTTATGGTTATATCAGCTATTTGTTTGTTATAAGAATCAAAATTTAATTGCATTTAATGTCACGTTAGAGCAAATAACCAAAATGTTCAATAAATTTAATAGAAGCTAGGTCAAAAATTCTCAAGATAAAAATAAAAAAAATTTAAAACTCAATATCGTAAACTTATCACCATCACCACCACTACCTTGAAGTTACATTTCCTAAAAAGACCACTACTCATAATCACTCGAGCTCGACTGAATCGGTACTTCAAAGTAAAGTAAAGAAAGAATCTCTGCATAAAATGATAAGAAACATTGTATGCCTAAAGAACTAGACTGAAGTTGGAATCCTAGCACTTGCTCCACTTGTTTCATGGAACACATACACTATACTTTTAAAGAAATAATTATACTTATATTTAACACACTATACATAGTGAAAATTGTTTTTAGTTCCTGCAAAAGAGTAAGTAAATGTTATAATGACCAAAATGACTTTTGAGTAGCGACACGAACTAAAGTTTCCCGATTTCAAAAATGAGCACAGTGTTCCCAAAAAATGGTAATGCATGATAAATATTTCATATTTAATGTTTCATACAGTATATTTCAATTTGGAAAAACCAAACTGGTAAAGAATTGAATATTTTTTAAATAAGAAAACGTTTGTAGAAAATACTGAAAGATTATCAATTCTGTTTTCAAGCAAAAACATTGACTCTTATTAAAAAACTGCTCTTAATTTTTAGTTAAAATCATTTAATTAACAATCTATAATGTCAAAGCAAACTTTAATAAAGACAAGAAGTGATATATTTGTTACTGAGGTATTATTTTTTAACACTAAAAAATTATATCCAAAATAACAAGTTTAGAGTATTTAGCAGTTACATATACAATTCAAATGTTTGTAGTAATAAAACATAAAATAATATTAATAATTACATTCCAGATAAAAAGTTAACAAGCACGTAACTTTATATCAGGAAACAATTGGCCTGATAGAAATAGACCTTTATCACAGATACAGGTTTTACCTTTCCTTTCTTATTTAGACTTTATAAACTTCGTTTTGTGTGTACAGTTTTTACTTTACTATAAGTAAAGTATAGTGATCGTGAAAAAATTCGATCTCGAGATTTTGACGGAATTATATGTTTTGAGGTCCCAAAAGTCGTTTTATGAAGTTTTTTTGAAGATGTTTGTGTGTATCTGGGTGCATGGGTGGGTCGGTGAGTGTGTTAGCATTGCTTGTTACCACGCTACGGTCCACAATCTTTGATGGATCAAGTTGATATTTTACACGAAAATGGGCCCTATAATGTAGATGATCCCTATTGTTTGGAAAGAATTATGCATGACGGGAAAGTTACTTTTTTTTGCCAAAAACCGGTTTTTACAAA
Organism: Hermatobates lingyangjiaoensis; assembly: GCA_026182355.1. Lineage (NCBI taxonomy): Eukaryota > Metazoa > Arthropoda > Insecta > Hemiptera > Hermatobatidae > Hermatobates > Hermatobates lingyangjiaoensis. Next base: position 482,209 of record JAPFBL010000055.1, read on the forward strand.
AACATTTTTTCCTCCTAAACTGATAATGCTAGAGTTTTAAAATTTTGGCATTTTCTTTGATCTTACAAATGAAATAAACGAAAAATATATCCAGAATATTTTGTTTTCAATAAGATGTAAAAATTTTGACTTATAATTCAATCTCAAAGATTGTGAGAGCGATAAAAGCTATATCGTTTGACGGATCAAAATGAAACTGTGCCTAAAGATAAAAAATTATGTGGAAAATAGGTTGAAATAATTATTTTCAAAATTACATTCTTCAAAGGGTCATTGCAGTACAATTTCTGTTTTCAGAAAATATTTTTTGATGCGAAACGGCTCATTAAAAAATCATGAAAATTTGACCAAAAATGAAACAAAAAATCAGCAATTAATAAATAAAACTTCATGAAATTTCAATTACAGCAAAGTGTAATAAAGCTATAAAAAATGTTTGTTTATCCTAGACTAAGGGATCACCTGCTATTCTTGTGAAATTTTTGATATTTTTTTACATTGACTTAAAATTTTTTTCAGTGAATTCACTGAAATAATATAATGTTTAGAGGTATAATAAAAATGTTTAAATGATTTAATAACTCATATGTGATGTAAGAAGAATAAAATTCTTATATGTAAAAAATCAACAACAATAGAGCATATGAAACATATAACTTCTAATTCTTTTTATGGTATGATCGGTTTGTCTAACAAAATGCTAATCAATCTATATGTTGCACCATTCTACAAAGGTTAATATGAGATACTGATTTTTTTTTTACTTTTATGAATAACGTTATTATTGGGTAATATTGAAGTTTTTGGAATAAACTTTTTCGTCCTGTAAAAGGGCTTCTACGTTTTTGTCTAATTTCCAGTTTTTTTACTATTCTAGTCGAATAGTTCATACCATAATTTTTAAAAATTTCAAGCTTACAGGTTCTAAATTTAAAAATATACAGAAAAGTTGACTTTGAACTTGATTTAAGAATGCAAAAGTGGCTAATTACCAGTATATTTTTTCTCAATATACATTTATAGCGAACTTATAAGAGTACAGCACGTGGGAAAAAATAACATTCGCTCAGAGTAAATTGGTTTTTTATGATTTTTGACTAAGGGAAAAAAAAGTGAGTCTTTAAAAAACTCTAGCATGCCATAAAATTCCCAGTATAATAATTTGATAAAAGACCAAAATGTAGAACATTATTTAGAATTAAAAAAAAATTATTTTAAAAATAATAAATGAAATTATCCTACATTTTAAATTAAAAATTATCTGAAAACGATAATTTTTCATACATGTTTTTGACCTTTCAGACAAAAACTTTGTAATGTTTTTAAAATACATAAAATATTTTCAACTTCTAAATGGGAAAATTTGCCTTAAGTATTAAATGTACACGTAGAAGGAGGTCAGATAAACTATGTAATCCACGGGCTATTGGAAAAAAAGCCATGCTTTCTTATTGGAAATTATTTCATATAAGCAAATTTTCACTTTAGCTTTTCATAATGTTACTACTGCTGTACTTATACTAATGATTGTATATCCATTAATTGTCTGACCTACAAAAAAGGCTCATCTATTGATAAGTGGATCAATCACTATCTGTACTACCTCAGTAATGAAAGACTAATAAACATCTCCCATTTAGACGATTATATTATGCATATTATATATAGTACATACCTAAGAAGTTTGATATTAAGTTTACCTATAGTAAAGTTGAGTGTAGGTCACTCAAGATTTTTCTATTATGTTTAAATATACAAAATAGGTAACTGAGAACTCTACAGAAAAGACAGATTATAGAGACAAAGAGTAAGAAAATATTGAGTTCCAATGGAACAGCACTAAATTAGTTGGATTTGTACCAATTTTGGTAGTGTTGTGTCAGCTAGATTCAACGCGAAGGTGATTACTGCGATAACATTTGCACTTGCTCTCAATTTATTACTGGACCTACCGATTTAAGTAATTAGTTCTTCAAGGAGCTGTCTCCCAGCATTGTCGATCCTGGACACGTTTTAGTAACTCAGCAGGAGATGCACCATTTCCACTCCCCTACATTACTATTTCAAATTACTTACTTAAAATTCTTAATGCAAGTAGAGTTAATTAGTTAAATATGCTAAAGTCACCAATTTTACTATTCTTCTTAGAATATTTTTTAACAGATATTGTCATATCTCCACATGTGATGACAATTCTGCATCAGGATTTGACATTACACTTACGAAAAAAAAATTTAAAAGTTATTTACTTTTTACACTAATTATCAAGTTTTCTTTGAATATAATTCACTAGATATTATAACTTGATAGTAAACTAGTTTTGCCTGTCTTCATTCAAATAAAATCATTCTGTCTGTGAATCTTAACTAACTTTCTAATACATTTTCATAATAATAAAGATTATTGCTATTTAACAAAAAAATATTCGCTGCAACATAAAAAATCAGTCATATCAGAAGCCATTGTTATTAGTCTTTAAGAAAACAATGGCTATTTTACTTGTAAATAAACCTTTAGTTTTTCCCACGTTGGCGACAAGTATTGCGACATATCACCGACTTTAGAAGGATATTGAACTTTGCCACTGAAATATTCCTTCTTTATATCTTGTTGATTAAACAAGGACAAGGATTGCATTAGAATGTACTTCCCAGTACTTTTTTGACTATTCAAACCTATTGTGTACCATCAATTACTCTATTACACCATAATATGAGTTCCTGACATGTTAATTTTAACGTCACTTATAATTTTTTCAGATCTTCTTTGTGCAGGGAAGAAATTATGCCAACAGGCAAAGAGAATTGCTTATTCCAACCTATGGTTTGATGCTAAACATATCTTTATTTAGAGTCTAATTTATGAAACGCACAGTTTTCATAAACTCTACAAAAGATTCCTTTACTATAGGACACGTGAAAATTACATTTTCAAGAAAATTTTTGACTGTGAAGCAGCTACATATATAATTCTAAGTTCTGACCACAGACTTAAAATAAATAGCATAGTTAGTCAATTCGTAATCGATATCGGTATGAAACCCTCTTATTTGGTGAAACTACTTGTAGCTGTCATGAGACGTTCTTTTAAAACTCTTAACTTTTGCTTGTTAGTATTTCCTGATTTTTTTAGTGCTTAGTATAATTAACACGTCACTAAGTGTAAATATTGCTGTGCATAATAAAAAAGAATACGTAACTATCTCATGTTAATTAATACGCAAATTTGAATGAATGTATACTGGCACGCAAGTGTTTTCGATATATGTATTTATAAATTGTTGAATCCAAATTGGTGAAAGATAAAATAAATATTTTAAAAATTTGTATTAAGTTTCAAGAAGAGGAGATAGCTAGTCAAACAAATCCACATTATTTTAAAGCGATTATGTACGATGACGAAAATAAACCATATCAACTAACTCTCACAGAAAAAATATTGTTTTCAACATTATTTCAGACTATTCCAAACTTGTTTCAATTGACGTATGTGCCAGTTACTTCTTTTTGAATGTTTCAATATTAAGTTTTTTTTAAATATTTTTTTTTAAATACGAGAGAATTAAAGTATTCCATTCCAAAAAAAAGTGAATTTATTTAATTTTTGGGTTATAAAGAAACAATAAATAATATCAACTTCACTTTGAGTTAAAAATATTTTTTTCCATAATTTCTTGCAGTTCTTTCATAAATTACTTTTCATTCAAATTAAAAGTTGATCAATGAAGAGAGTGAAGCCTTGAGCATAAATAAAATTAACTTAAAAACAATTAGAGAGAATGAGGATTTGACGAACCCAAATCGTCTGCCCTCTGAAGGCAAGATAGCATTCTTCTCTTAGGGATTTAGTAGCACGTCCTAAGCCATGATCGTGGGAATTAGTCGGAGATGGCCTACCAGATACATTAAATAATCAATTTACTAGAGACAAAGGAATGTAGAGAACATTTTTGTCACAATAAATACCGTTCTGGATGTTGCTATCTTTGGGTTTATTCAGCATACTCCCAAAATTGTGAAAGATCGGCAAAGGAAAAAGAAAATAAACCTTACTCTACCTCCAGCTAAAAAAGTTATTAAACATCTTCCATTTAGATACTTTTGCCCATAAAAAATACTTTCATTGAATATATTATGCTAGAAATGACAAAAATATGGAAACCTTCTGGAGTCTTTTTAGATAAAAGACTAAAGTGGAAAAGCCTGCAAAGTTACATTGAGTAATGCCAGAAACACAGTGTCCTACTGAAAGGAATTTGTGTAACGTGAAGTCTAAACTACAAATCTACACTTTGCGTCTAGAAAATACTATTACACCAGACACAAAACAAACAGTATGCTATGCATTGGTTCTGTTCTATTTAAAAGTATTTGAAAAAGGTATCAACATTAACTATGATAAATGCACAGACCAAAGTGTCGACGAGAGAAATAACCCCTTACCCTACCTCCAGCTAGAAAACTTTTTAAAATCTTTCTTTTAGATACTTATCCCCCCAAAAAAAAAATTCAAGATATTGAGGTTAGTAGGAAATATAAAATCATCTTTGGAATATAAAATTCACGAAATTTAATTCAAACGTAGTGCAATCAGTTATTATATGGTATTTACTCATTGAAGGATAAAAAGCTAAAGAAATGGTCTCCACATATAAAAATTTAATGGTATAAACAACGCGTTTTGAACTCATAGTGTTCTTCCTCAGGCATTAACTAAAATATAAATATAGTAGAAAATAAAAATAAAATAAGGAAGAGAATACGAACCTAAGATGAGTGTCTGTGGTACAACTGACTGGAAATAGGATGGACGTGGGTGGGGTACGGGGTACATTTGTTTCATATTAGAAGGCAGATACATTTCATTGTTATTTTTTTTTCCTAAAAATGTAAGACTGAGCCTTTACATTTGCTCTAAGACTAAGTGTAGGAAACATATTCAACATATAACACAGATAACTTTAACAGAATACAAACAAATATAGGAATACGGAGAAAATAGAACCTTTTTTTATATGTATATAAATAAATTAAGAAAAGTTGTACACTTGGGAATTTGTTTATTGAGGTAAGCAGCAGAATTAACGCCCACTAATTTGTTAATTTCATACCCTTCTAAAATAGTTATTTCATGGAATTTATTGTTTCTACGTAATATTTGTATATTTTGGTTTGGGAAAAATTGGTGGTTATTGGTAACTAAATGTTTGGCAAAATGGGATATGAATTGATTATTGTTGGGGATTTGGTTTTCTGTTTAACTTCTTGTACATGTTCTTGTATTCTTTTGTTAAATGATCTTAGTGTCATAACACTGAAACTGAAATGGGAATATTATCTAAAATCTTCAATATACAGAGATTAGATAAACTATGTAAGAGATCCATTGGCTATTGGAACAAAAGCAATGTTTCCCTGTAGGAGGTTATTTCCTAACATGAAATCTACACTTTTACTTATAATGATGTTAATAGTATAATGATATTATATGCATCAGTGGTGTGATATACAAAAATAAGCATATACTATCATACAATATATACAATCACTATCTGTACTACCTCCAGGAATGAAAGACTATTAAACATCTCCCATTTAGACATTTTTATTATACCTAAATCCAGCATTATATATTATATACCTGAGAAGTGTGATATAGTAAAGTTGAGTGTAGGCTAGTCCAAATTTGTTAATTATTTTTTATTTTTTTATCAAATTATATTTTTTATCTATTTACTGTGTGTTCTGGCTACCTTTAAAAGTATTTTTAACTTAATCTTTCATTTTATTGTTTATAATACATAATATTGTAACATAGTTTTTATTACTTTACTATAAGTAAAGTATAGTGATCGTGAAAAAATTCGATCTCGAGATTTTGACGGAATTACATGTTTTGAGGTACCAGAAGTCGTTTTATGACGTTTTTACGATGATGTCTGTGTGTGTGTGGGTGGGTGGGTGGGTGGGTGGGTGGGTGGGTGCTTGTGTTAGCATTGCTTGTTACCACGCTACGGTCCAGAATCTTTGATGGATCAAGTTGATATTTTACACAAAAATGGGCCCTATAAAGACGAAGATCCCATTGTTTGGGAAGAATTATGCATTATGGGAAAGAAACTTTTTTTGCCAAAAACCGTTTTTTTTAAAACATTTATTTCTCCTAAACTGATAACCCTAGAGTTTTGAAATTTTGACATTATCTTTGAAGTTACAAATGCAACAAACGAAAAATATATTCAGAATTTTAAGACAACAGGAAATATTTTTTTTCAATAAATGTAAAAATTTTGACTTATAATTCAATCTCAAACCTTGTGAGAGCGATACAAGCCATACTGTTTGACGGACAAGAATGAAACTATGCCTACAAATAGAACATTATATGGCAAATGAGTTGAGATATTTTTTTTTGAAATTACTTTCGCTAAAGGGGCGTTACAGTACGATTTGTGTTTTCAGAAAATGATTTTTTGACGCTAAACGGCTCGTTAAAAAAAAAATGAAAATTTGACCAAAAATGGAACAAAAAATTAGCAATTCACCAAAAAAAAATTCATGAAGTTTCAATTACGGGAAAGAGCAATAACGATATAAAAACTGTTTGTTTATTCTAGACTAAGAGATCACCTGCTATACTTGTCGAATTTTTTGTATTTTTACTTTACTATAAGTAAAGTATAGTGATCGTGAAAAAATTCGATCTCGAGATTTTGACGGAATTACATGTTTTGAGGTACCAGAAGTCGTTTTATGACGTTTTTACGATGATGTCTGTGTGTGTGTGGGTGGGTGGGTGGGTGCGTGGGTGGGTGCGTGTGTTAGCATTGCTTGTTACCACGCTACGGTCCAGAATCTTTGATGGATCAAGTTGATATTTTACACAAAAATGGGCCTCATAAAGACGAAGATCCCTATTGTTTGGGAAGAATTATGCATGATGGGAAAGTCACTTTTTCTGCCAAAAACCGTTTTTTTTAAAACATTTATTTCTCCTAAACTGATAACCCTAGAGTTTTGAAATTTTGACATTATCTTTGAGGTTACAAATGCAACAAACGAAAAATATATTCAGAATTTTAAGACAACAGGAAATATTTTTCTTTCAATAAAATGTAAAAATTTTGACTTATAATTCAATCTCAAACCTTGTGAGAGCGATACAAGCCATACTGTTTGACGGACAAGAATGAAACTATGCCTATAAATAGAACATTATATGGACAATGAGTTGAGATATTTTTTTCTAAAAATACATTCGCTAAAGGGGCGTTAGAGTACGATTTGTGTTTTCAGAAAATGTTTTTTTGACGCTAAACGGCTCGTTAAAAAATTATGAAAATTTGACCAAAAATGGAACAAAAAATTAGCAATTCATAAAAAAAAATCATGAAGTTTCAATTACGGAAAAGAGCAATAACGATATAAAAACTCTTTGTTTATCCTAGACTAAGAGATCACCTGCTATACTTGTCGAATTTTTTGTATTTTTTTACATTGTTTACATTGACTTAGAAATTTTTTGAGCGAATCCACTGAGATAAAATTGATGTTTCTAATGGAAAAATGAAAATATATTATTGACTTATAAGAGATGTAAGAGGAATAATATTGTGCAGGTAAATGATAACACTCATTAAAAAAAAAATCGTCTATATGTTATTTGACAAAGGGGAAGGAAAATGATCTTATTAAATACTAAGAAGCCATAAAATTCCCAGTATAATAATTCTGTTAAAAACCAAAAATGTAAAAGATAATTCAAAATATAAATCTTTCGTTTAGAGATTAATAACTGTAATTATCGTACATCTTTAATTAACAAATCACCTTAAAACAACATTTTCTTCGCTGTTTAAGATGTTTTTCAGAGAAAAAAAGGGTATTTTACTGTTTTAAATTTGAAAATTTTACATTAATATTCAATGTAGAAGGATGTTAAGTAAACGATGTAAGAAATCTACTGGCTATTTGAACAAAAGCCGTGTTCTCTTGTAGGATAATATTTCGTTTCAAGAAATGTTCACATTGGTTTTTCAAAAATGATATTACTGCTGTAGTTATACTAATGAAATTATTTGCAAATAATAAATTATTTGTGATGTACAAAAATAAGCTTATAAATTGATATGTCCTTCAATCACTATCTGTACTACTTCACGAATGCAATGCTAATAATTATATCCCATTTAGATATTTATGTTATGCTTAAATGATACGTTATGTTTTATATACTCAAGAAATTTGACATTGAGTTACTTATAGTAAAGTAGATTGTAGGCCACTCCAGATTTTTATTAATTGTAACATATAATTTATTTTATATTTTGTAATATTTATAGTTTATCATTCTTTTCTCTTGCCATATTAATTTTTTATTCTTTAGTTTTCCCTTTTTTTAATTTTTCTTACTTCCTTGAACCGGGAACGCGTGTGACAACACTGTCAACTTCAACGTTGCTTCGTCAGTGCGTTTGGTGTCCCTAGCTCTTTTCTCATGATGACAGTTAGATCAAAAAGTAGTGACCGTAAGTGTAGTTTTTATTTACTGTATACTAATAGTTTACTCTAAAACGTAAATATATATTATATATATATATATATATATATATATAATATATATATATAAAATATATATATATATTGATTCGTTTCTGAGATTTAATTATTACCCAAAGTTAATATGATTCATAAACACAACTCTACATCTAATATGAAGTTTTGTTCAAAGGTGCAACATATAGATTGATTAGAGCATTTTATTAGAAAAACCCATCAGACCATAGTAATCATCTGAAATTATATGATTAATTGGGGTTTTTTTTAACATATAAGAATTTTTAACATATAAGAATTTTATTCTTCTGTCGACTCATATTAAGTCATTCCAAATGTTTTCATTAAACCTCTAAACAACAATGTTATTTCAGTTCATTTGTTTAAAACCGTCAATCGGTTTAGATTGTATCTTAATTTGACGGATAAATATGGAATTATACCATAGTGAAATGACAATACGTGATCTAAGAAGGATACAATTCTTGCAAGTAAAAAAGTAACGCCTCTCAAACAGATCATTTCTGCTCCTTTTAAATACTATGGTAGATTTCTACAAAAAAATGCTTTGATTAATCTATATATTGTACTTTTAAACAAAACTTAATACAGAACTAAATTTTCTTGTGTCTATAAATACTATCATCGGTAATATTAAAGTCTGGAAAATGAACTCTCGTTGTATATTGCAAAACAGGTATTAATATTAAGTTAATTCTATAAATTCTCAAAAAGTTTTTAATATTATGCTTACTTATTGTGATATTGAGTGTAGGCCACGTCAGATTTTTATAATTGTAACATAATTTGGTTTTAGGGCTGGATTAGAACCAAGACCTCTTATGAGAACGCTATCTTTAGTAAACGACTGGAAAAACAGAATATATTTTTATTTCTAGTATTTATTTTATTATAATTTGACACATAATACTTCATGTGTATTAAGGGAATAAAGTTTAGTAGAAAGATATAACTACTCATAAAATGAAAGGAAGCAGAGGCAAGCAGGGGGTATGGGCAGAGCAGAGCAGAGGAAAGTGTATTATATATTCTACTCCTTGCTAGTCTTCTAAGCAGCTCACACTTATCCGTCTAATAAGTCTAAATAGAGCAGTCAGTTTTAGTGATCTCTTTTATGAGTTTTCTTTCGGTAAATTTATATATATACACATAATATAAATATAAATTGGTGCAATTTTGTTGTAGATTTTCTTAGTTAGAAAATATTAGAAAACGTGGTTAGAAAAATATATATGAGCAGCTATTACTACAAATTATTCTAAGCCACAACCTTTACGCCTTTTAATGTTATCACCATTTTCTTATTTAATATTATTTTGTATTTAAAATTTGAAAGAGTGAAACAAATTTACAGTTTCTATGTAAAGTTTAAAGATGACTGAAATGGAAATGTGAGGAGGTAATAAACGTGACGTGGGAGACTAAAGAACTCTCAGTCGGTCTTAGTACCACTTCTTAATAACTTAATTAGTTTAAATTAACATTCACATACTGACACCTGAATGTTTTAGTTAAAGCACTATTTCAAAAGTTCATATTTTTACTTTACTATAAGTAAAGTATAGTGATCGTCAAAAAAATCGATCTTGAGATTTTGACGAAATTACATGTTTTGAAGTCCAAGAAATCGTTTCATGAAGTTTTTTCGATAATGTCTGTGTGTTTTTGGGAGTGTCAGTAGGTATCAAAAGTTTCTGGCCACGCTACGGTCCAGAATCTTTGATGGATCAAGGCGATATTTTACACTAAAATGGGCCTCATAGTATAGATGGGCTATATTGCTTAGGAGCAATCATGAATGATCGGAAGTTACATTTTTGCCAAAAACCTGTTATTAGACTACGCTTTTTCCCCTAAACTACTACAACTAGATTCTTCAAAATTTGGCATTATTATTGAGGCTACAACAGCAATAAAAAAAAATTACCTCAAATTTTTAATACCAAAAGAAATATTTTATTTTCAATAAAATGTAAAATTTTTGACTTATAATTCAATGTCAAAGTTTGTGAGAGCGATACAAGCCATACCTTTTGACGGATCAAAATGATGCTATGCCTAAAGATAGAACATTATGTGGAAGATGAGATGAGATCATTTTTTCAAAATTACATTCAATTTTGATTAAAAATCATAACAATTTGCTAAAAATTTCAACAAAACATTAATAATTCAAAAAGACAATTAATGTAATTTCAATTACGACAAACAGTAATAAGCTATAAAAACTGACTGTTTATCCTAAGCTAATTTCTCGGAGATATCTTTACTTTACTATAAGTAAAGAATAGTGATCGTGAAAAAATTGATCTCGAAACTTTGACGGAAATACATGTTTTGAGGTCCCAAAAGTCGTTTTAGGAAGTTTTTTTTTGATGATGACTTTGTTATTCTTTGATAGATAAAATTGATATTTTGCAAAAAAATTGGGCCTCGTAGCCCACTAGATGAGCGCTATTGTTTGGAAGCAATTATGGATGACGAAAAAGTTACGGTATTTTGCCAAAAACCTGTTATTAGATAATATTTATTTTTCTCCTAAACTACTAATTCTAAAGCCTTCAAATTTTGGCATTGTTATTGAATCTACAAATGCAATAAACAAAAATTTGAATGCTTGTTAGAGGGATACAATCCGTACCGCTTAACAGATCAAAATGAAACTATAACTAAAAATAGAACTTTATGTAGAGGATGAGTTAAGATAATTTTTTCACTATTAAATTCACCAAAGGGGTGTTATAGTACATTTTCTATTTTCAGATTATGTTTTCTTTGCCGTTAAACGTCTCCTTAAAGACCATGAAATTCTGACACAAAATTGAACAAAGTATTAGCAATTTTTGAAAAAAATTTATGAAACTTCAAGTACGGTACGGAAGAGCAATAAAGCTATTAAAACTGAATGTTTACCATGGACTAATGGTATACTTGCGGTACTTTTAGTATTTGTTTTACATGTATTTACATTATTTACATTGACTAACATTGAGTGAATCTAATTAAATAAAGTTGATGTTTAAAGATTTTATGGAAAATTGTTTAAATAATTTAGTAACTCAAAATAAGATGTAGAGATTAAAATTCTTACATTTAAAAAGTCAACCCCAGTCAAACATTATATCTGGTTCTTTCCATGGTATGATTAATTTGTCTTACAAAATGCTTTAAACAATTTATAAGTAGCTCCCTTGAACAAATCCTAATATCAGATTTAACCATGTGTTTAATGTTAATGTGTTTATTAACCATATGATCTTTGGGTAATATTGAAGTGTGAGGAATGGACTTTTTCGTTTGATATAAGAGCTGCTATGCTGTTAACTATATCCAGTTTTTTCACTAATCTGGTCTAAGAGATTGTATTTATTCTTTTAAAAAACTTTCATGCATCCAGGTATAATAGTTTTCAGTTGAACTGAAAGCCGGCTTTGAATTTGATTTGAGTATGCAAAACTGATTAAACACTGATATATTTATTTCACAATATATATTTACAGAAACTTTTTAAAAGAGTACGTCACGCATGAAATGTTAACACTCGATAGAGTAAATTGATCTTTTATGATTTATGACTAAGGGAAAGCAAAGAGACTTTATAAAAGATAAAAATGTAAAACACAATTAAAAATTAAAAACGTTCTTTGAAAAATAATACAATTATCCTAAGTATAATTGGATGAAAATTGTATATTTTTTTACTTATAATAAAGTTAAGTATAGGTTACTCCAAATTTTTTGTTAAATGTTTCTGAGATTTTTTAAGCAGAATTAAAATATTTTAAAATCTCCAAACAAAATTTTTGGCTTAATTATTCAGTGTAGAAGGTGGTCAGATAAACGACATTAAATGCAGCGATCCACTTGCCATGAAATGTTACAGATAGGCCATGTATGAGATTCACTTGCTATGGGAACAAAAGCCATGTTCTCCTGTCAAAGATCGTTTCGTAACACGAGTTTTTTTTCTTTGTCTTTACAGAAGTAAATTATTATTATTACTGGTATTATTACTGCTGTGGTAATACCAAGGGTATTATATATTTCAGTTGTGTAATTCAATCACTATCTGTACTACCGCCAGGATTGAGAGACTAATAAACATCTCCCATTTAAACATTTGTATTATGTTAAATGGGACATTATACAACCAAGAAGTTTGATATTATATTTACTTATAGTAAAGTGGAGTATAGAGTTTCAATGATTAATCTTCTGAAACGCTAAACAGGTAAGGCCAGATATTTGGTATTAAACTAAACATTTTCTGTTGTGCCATTAAATGTGCAATGTCCTCCAAAGGGAAAATTTACTACTTGAACTAATTAATCATGTGTTATCATTTTATGTCTTTTTCATGTACACAAGTAATTTAAATACGTGAGGAGTCGGAGTCGGCTAATTTCTTCCGACTCCGACACCTAAAGTGCGAAAATATGCCCCGACTCCGACTTTCCAGCCCTGCTTATAGTGTATTCTATATGTAAAACATCATTGATCTTAGATATTTTAAACATCTTTTTGATACGGAAGGAGCCAGAAAGGTTACAATAAAACAAATGGCTCTCGTTTAAAGAACAATCATAATTTTAAATTGTAATGAGAACAAGTTAAATTAGTTGTTTTCATTATATTGGTTAAATTACATTCTCATTACTTGGAGACCAGATATTTCAATTGTTTGTTCCCAATAATCTTCAAGTATTCAAAAACACAAAACAAATTGTCCTACCGGTCTCGATTAAACAAAGAATTACTCAAAACAGAAAACAAAAACTTTTTTCTTGTTCGGTTCTTTTGTGATTTTAATTGTATACAAATTAATGTTATTAATTAATTTAATATAAAATGATGTGTTTTCCAACATGAATTATTATTCTTTAATGCTGTAGAAATAATTGGAACGTATGATAGTAAGAAACACAAATAAAAGAAAGAACACACAGTAAGAATCTCTAATTTTTTGTATCATCGTATTTATAATAGCGGAGGAAGGGAAACCAAAAGCCCAGCTCAGTTGGAAATCCTGCTGGTCCTGCGTTTGATATCTCTCTTTGCTCTCCTGAAGGCGGTTGAAACCAAAAATTCCAGTCTGCAAATGCGTGTTTTTCCTTTTATTTGTTTACCAGCTATATATGTGAATACATAAAATTCAAAATAAACATGTTTAGTAAAGAAAAGTATTATTGAAATTAGTAAATGTTTCGAAGGAAGTAGGCATAAAGTAGAATAATTCTAGGGTGATTTGGATGATTGTGAATGACTTGGTGGAGTGTGAAGGAGATTGGTGGATGGCGTGAGATGGTGGCGGGTTACCTGGCGGCTGGCGGAAGGCGAGGGTGAGGACGACACAGAGCGTGAGGACGAAGGCCTGAGACACGCAGAGGGCCATGGCAGGAGCAGGTCTAGCTCACCGGGTCCCCTGTGTCAGCCGGCCGAGTGACGCCTCGCGCGCCTGTCCCTCTCACGCCTCCGGCCTCCCACCACGTGTCTTCAAATATTCACTCTCTTAACACAAATATGTCATGTCATTTAATAACTATCTTTTCTCTATGCTAAGAAAATAAGTACAATTCCAACACTAAAAGAGCTAACTTTAATACTAATCAGAAATCAAAATCTTTTACCTGCCTTGCAGAGCATGTCTTACTCATAATCAAATACTAGATAACTAAGGTTTTATTTTAGTTCTTATTTTTTACATTTGTATATTACTTACATTAACAACGGAACTATTCACTAAATGAAGTTGTTAACGTATTTGTATCGACTGATACCCTTAAAACTATTATTTTACGTTTTGTGTTTATTATTTAAACTGTTGGTGTGCGTGGGTTAGTTATTTATGGTAGTGACATAATTTCTATTAATGAAGGAGTATATCTTAAATTAATGGGTACATAAAAAATTATTCCACGTAAAGTGTGTTGAATCTATATAAATAAAAGTAAAGTTTTGTCTGTACATTGCTTAGAACTGACTCATTTCAAACTATCTTTACGTATCATACATTTCAAAAACCGAATCCACCCTTAGAAAAATTTGTGTCTGTCGGTTTGTCAGTCTGTCATCATTTGTGATAATTTCAATTGACCATTCATTATTATTTTAATTGTAAAATATGTTCTTTTAATTAAAATTTTTATGAAAATAAAGGTTATTATATCAGAGAAGTGAATACATTGCATTACTGTGAGCTCATTTAACATTCATAGTAGGACAATATCTAACACAAAATTTTATATTAGAAATAGGTAAAACCATCATACCTTGTAAGATAATCTTGGAGTCGTTGGAGCGCTTTCGGACTCCAAGATCATCTTACGAGGTATGATCGATTTACCTATTTCTAATATAAATTATACTAACCTCAGTGGTATTAACAATACGCAGGTATTTGACAAAATTTTATTATTTATATTATTAATATTGTAAACTGTCATATCTCGTACGATGATGCTGGCAACAGGTTAGTTAGTTAGTTGCGATTGAAGATGGACAACGTCCGAAATCGCTCCAACGACTCCAACATTATTGTACGAAGTATGACGGTTTGCCATATTAAGAGTATAAATCATACTAACATCAATGGTAATAATAATATGCATGTACAAAATTTTATATTTCTTCAATCAATGAAGAAGTGAGATAAAAATAATAGCCCAATTGCCATAATGAATAAATAAGTACCTTTCCCATGCTCCAAGATTACCTACTTGGTAATCTTGGTAATTATACGTCTGACATTAAATATCTCAAAGGAGTGTAATCACATGTACTGAATGACACATTTTCGCCAGACCATCATTCACCATGGAGAGTGTTACCAAGTATGTGGTTAAATGGCATTTACTTTTATAGTTTTTAAAATTTAATTGTTCATAGTTACCATATTAACTCTTTAAAATATCTTTTATCAAAATTTAAACAAAAACTGTTTAGCTCAATTCTGATAAATTATTTCTAAATCATTATAAACATATGTGACAACTGCATCAAGTTATCTATTATTCCAAGGTTGAGTTTTCAGTTCTTAGAGCAGTAGTAGCTACTTCCAGTAATGTCAATTCATTAAAAATTTTTTCGTATCATAAAAATACTATGTAGATTTTTTCTTCAAACTCGTATTAGTTTTTTTTCTTCTTCTACGATTAGCCGGTTTTCTGATAAGAAAACATTTTCAAAAATCAAAAAATTTGGGATAATGCCTGTTTGTGTCCACTTAATTTTAACAGAGGTTTATTCAGATAATCCTCTTATAATGTATTTTGATTTGGTACACTTCCATTATAAACGTGTGACTTTTATGGTGTCCAGAAGCTTTTGAAATCAATCATAAGTTAGAAATTTTATATTTATCGTAAAACTGAACTTTTTGTTTAAAGAAAACAATCTTATCATATTTCCATTTTATACTGCCCGTTTTATAATAATACCAACATTTTAACACTCTAGAAATATTAGATTAAAAGAAAAAAACGGCCAAAATAATTTTTTGCCAAAAAAGAAACTTTTATTATTCAGCTTTCCCTAAATACAATATGGCACACTACACTATAAGGCACATTATCGGGTAAAATATAAAAATTTGATTCATCAAACGATGTCGACTGCAGTGTGGCGCACCTTCGGATACACCCACCGTCTCACTACACACGCACACGCACGTATACACACAAAATCAATCGAAAAACGTCAAAAATGGATTTAATAACATATAAATTTATATAATCTAAGGGTTTACTTTTAACATTATCTCTGTACTTTCCTTATAGTAAAGTAATAGCAGAAATGGATTTCTCTCAATACAAAATATTGATAAAATAGCAAAACTGATTTTTCATTTCATGTAACTTTATTTTACTTACAGGAGAGTAAAACTTCTTTAGTATTTTGGTCATTGTTTGAAGATCAGTAGTTAATTTGGCCAAGATGTTAGCCTTTCTGTAGTCAGTATTGCTTTACAATATGCCCAAGACAACGGAGACTAATCTAAACGGAAACTAAATAAATGAAAAGGATTATTGATTCCAAGAGGTATATACTCTAAACTTGAAGATAGGGTGCCAATCAGAGCAATAATTCGACAGTGTCAGCTTAACTAATGCCATATCTATAATACTCTGAATTTTATAGTCTCCCTGTCATTAAAATAGGTTGGCCATAACCTATTCACTGCAGTTAGGTCTTCGTACGTCTTCTTTCTCATTTGGGTGTCCCGTTCAACTACAGCTGGTAGTTCGATTTCCTTGTAAATGGTTAAAACAAGCATTCTTATAAGTCATGACCTTTTACCTTCGAATTCCTATTCTTAATTTATCAATAAATTCAATGATACCGAAAATTCTAATCAATATTTATCACTCAAAGTAATAAAGGGCGATTTTCTGCAAATGATTAGGTTTAATAAAGGGCATTAATGTTGGAGAAGTAGATTCACTGAAAAAAACCCTTGAATTAAATTAAAACAGATATCTTCTTTTTTTACTTTTTTGTTTTGTTGTTTTAATGTATAGCTTAATGCAAATTAACTAAAAAAGAGTTAAAACGAAGGTAACAAAAAGATAGAAACAGCCATATCTCACTTCTATATTCCGACGATCTTCGTCATCAGGAGGCAAAGAGTCCCGCAGAAATGTGAGTCACCTCCTTACCGTCTTGCAGGATTCTTTGCCTCCTGATGACGACGATCATCGAAATATATAAATGAGTTATGCCTGTTTCTATCTCTGTATGCCTTTGTTTTTATTATGTTTTATTTAAAAGTCCTTGGACAGTTTCATTTCATTTTTAATATAAATTAATTCAAATTTGTTTGCAATGTATGTCTAAATATACGAGGTGTGTAAATAAAGTAGTGAGACTGGCAACGTCGCTTTCGATCTGGCAACGCTGGAGACGCGTGGCCTTGAGTAGCGTCACGTGCACGTGTGATGCGCCTCCAGTATAAATCTGAACTCGCCACAGTCATTTGTTTGTCCGTAGCGTTGGTTTTCGTGAAATGGTTTTTTCTTGAGCGTTTTAAAAATGAGTGACCTCAAAGTTGAGCAGCGGTGTGCAATCAAATTTTGCTTCAGACTTGGACATAATGCAACCGAAACTTTTGAAAAACTTCAGGAGGCCTATGGAGAACGTGTTTTATCAAGGGCACAGGTTTTTCGGTGGTTTAAGGAATTTTCAGAAGGAAGAGAGTCGATTGAAGACGAACCACGACAAGTGGGTGTTGCATCACGACAACGCGCCCTGTCACACTGCCATCTCAATAAACGAGTTTTTGGCCAGTAAAAACATTCCTGTTGCTCCTCAGCCTCCTTATTCACCAGACTTGAGTCCTTGTGACTTTTTCCTCTTCCCGAGATTGAAAAATCACCTCAAGGGAACTCATTTCGGGACACTACAAAACATACAAACTGCTGTAACCGACCAGCTGAAGGCCATTCCAGAATCCGAGTTCCAGCAATGCTACAATGATTGGAAGGACCGTCTCCAGCGCTGTGTGGCTTCCGAAGGAAACTATTTTGAAGGTGACAATATCACATTGTAATTATATTTGAATAGAAAATTTAAAAAAAATCAGTCTCACTACTTTATTTACACACCTCGTATATCTGTGCTATATATTAGACTTAGACTTTATTGGTATGTGCAGGCAGGGCTTCCGGTATATGGAAGATTAGTCAAAAAGAGCAGATTTCAACCGTTTGCTATCATTTAGCTGCTTGCATTGCAAATGAGAGGGTCTCAGAAAGAAAGTTTTATTACAAATACGAGCAAAAACTATAGTTTATTACTTATTATATAATATGTTTACTAACCTCTGTAGCGCTAAAGTTATGCAAATATTATTATTGGTGGAACACAAAATGATAAGTTGATTTCAAATAAAAAACTGTGGAGAAAATAATTAACAAAAAGAGCTTATCATTAAAAAAAAAACCAGAAATTATGAGTTTGAAAGTTTTCAAAAGATATAAAATCTTTCTTTTTGAAGCTTTGACTAAAAAAAAAAAAGGAATGACATCCAAATGCCTATAAGGAGATTAAAGCAAAGCAGTCATTTGGATAATTGAAAAAAATGAAAAATTGAGCTGTTATCCTATTAAAAGCTCTGAAGTGACAGAATAGTTAAAGCTACTTTGTGAAACTTTTTCACTTTCAGTCTTAGTATTTATTTATAAAAATTTATAAATAAATATTTTATAAATAAAACATTTATAAAAATAACTATTTTGAAATGTCTTATGTGTTAAATCTATACATGACGCTGAAGCTAGAGTACTTGTACCTCAATGAAAGCAAGAGTTTGAAATACTTTTAATAGGTCACTGTGAAAGTTAACAAGAGTCACTTCTTGTTTTATAATATAGTGTAAGAGATTGTCATGCATGCTAGCTGTTTAATTATAAATCCCACATGTACTTTAACATAGGTTATGAAGCGTTACATGTACATTAGCAAAATTATGTTCATCATACAAATAAATATGCTTGAAGAGTAAATATAATGTTAAATATTAAATCATATGTATATATTCTAAGTTAGCTGAATCAAATCATTTTGTTTATTAAATTTTTGTATTTAACATCTACCACTGACTACTTGTTCATCAGATTTTGCATTCACTGATTAATTTTAGTTTGGTTTTCAACACGAGCCGTTGACAATAAAAAATGTAAATTCTCTCACGTTTTCTTATTGTGTAAAACTTTAGGTGTATACAAGTTTATGTAAATAGCTATACACTATTAGACGATGACGATATTAAGCTAATTTTTTCTCTCAATAGAACTAAAATATAATCTTAAACCATGATAATTTAAATAATTTATAAAAGAAATCTTCTATTTGATTGAAATTATTGCTGTTAATTAGCTAATAAAAAATAATGTACTGAACTCAAAAAAAGTCGTATGTAATGGTTAAATATATAAATGAATAAATATTTGACCACATTGATATTAAATAATTTAATTCCCCAACCAAAAATGTTAATAAACATAAAACCTACTATGTTTTTACTTTCCTATAACTATGCTGACAATGAAAAAGTTTGATTTCGACATTTTGACGGATTTACATGTGTTTAGAACTCAAAAACACTTTACTGACGTCCTTTTGATGATGTCTGTGAGTACGTCGGTAGGTAGACGAGTGGCTATATACACAACAGTTGTGGGTACCCAGCAGTCAACAGTTGACAAAATATATTAATCCACGAACTATAAAATATATTACAGAAATATTGTAAAAAAGAATAACTAATAAAAGTTTTGTATCTCTCACAGCTGCCAAAACAAAAGTATATTGACAGGAAGGTATTCTAGAGCTCCTATTCTATTGAAGATCCCGCCTTCTTGCGGGATTCTTCGCCTCCTGATGACGACGATCAACGAAATATAGAAATGAGTTATGCCCGTTTCTATCTCTGTGTTGCCTTCGTTTTTACTCTTTTTTTATTTAAAAGTCCTTGGACCGTTTCATTTAATTGTTAATACCAATTAATTCAAATTTGTTTGTAATGTATGTCTAAATGTATATCTGAGCCATGTATTAGACTTAGACTTTACTGGTTTGTGCAAACAGGGCTTCCGGTATTTTCAGATGTTGTAGCAAACGCCCATATTATAAATGATAGGTGAAGGAGAAATGTCAATATATAAATCTACCTAAAACAATGTTTATACCTACATTAAAGAGACAAAGGATGAATCTACAATTATTAATGTTATGCACATACCCTTTAGATTTGGAAATTCCTTAGATGAAAGATTAATTAGGAAAACCATGCAACAGATCCATGGCTAAGAGAACAAGAGCAATGTTTTGCTGTAAGAGATTATTTTGTGGAAGACTGGGTTTTAACACGAAATCTTCACTTCGCCTTACAAATGTATTATTATTACTGTTGCTCAACGAATGATATAATATGTATTGGTTGCATCATGTAGAAAATAAAGCAGATATAAAAGGGATGACTGGATCAAAGAGGGTTTGTATTATCTCCAGGATTGAAAGAATAATAAATATCTCCCACTTAGACGTTTATAATAAAAATGTTTTTATTTATCATTATTTTTCAGGTAGCAGGTATAGTCATTGTATGACAGGTACCAGATATCTGTACCACCGTACCACGGAGTGCACGAGTCTCATGAGATTTCAGCTCTCATTTAATATTATAAAATGAAATTATTTCAATGAAAAATAAAATATAAAAGTAAAATAATAGAATGAAACATTAATGGTTTGACTAATCTGTTTGTTAAATACCATGATGTTCACAGATTATTTTACGGAGAGCATCGAACTGAATACAAATTGGATTGAATGCTTTCTAAATTCAATAAATGGGATCTGGTTTGATATAATTATGGGTCAGAAATTATTAATGAAAACAGAGTAAAGAATTTGATTTTCATGTGAGTACCTAGAAACAAGGTAATACCTGGGAATAAATTGGAAATTTTTGAAACAATACAATTATCTTGAAGTTTCGAGCATATTTTCACTACAGACCTCAAATTTCAGAGGAGTAAATTTGACAAATAAATCAAGACGAAAGCAGTTAAAGGATGGTATGACAACCGGCATCATTTTAGTTTAACAACCTCATTCCAACTGAATTTATTTTGGAGGAAGGGATACTAAATCTTTAAAGGGAAAACTTAAAAATATATGTAGAACACCTATGAGAAATTTGTTTACTGCATGAAAGGAAGGTGTATTTGTCATTCAGACTCTCTGACTAGTCGAGATAGATACTTTTGGTCACATAATTTTTTTATTCAAGCAAATCACCTTGCAATGAATGAACAACTTGTCCACATCATAACTGAAACTATAGAAGTGATCAATACTTCTCTATGTATATTTATGAAGGTCATTAAGGAATTTAAAATCTGAAGTTGAATTTAGTTAGAATAATAAGATGTAGAGTATGACAGGTAAGCGCACGGAGCATTCGAATCTGATGATATTCAAGCCATCATTTTAATAATTATAACTTTTCTTTTAGTTTCATATCAACGATAGAGAATTATTTAGTTATATTAAATAAATGGAACATTATATTTTATGTACCCAAAAATTATATTATATTTACTTATAGTTAAGTTTGGTGTAGGCCACTCGAGTTTTTCTTATATATGTGCATATTAAATATTTGTATTTGTATATCTAGTTGATTGATAAGTATGAAAATGAGTTGGTTGAATTACATTTGCTTTGTGATGTATCCTTTTATTTTATGCATCTTATGTATTTTACTATAGATGTGTATTTTCTAAAAGGGTTGACAGAGTATGAGTATAAAGCATAGAACTCGGAACACCAGTTTGAAAGGGCTATCCTGAAGAAGTTAGCTGAGTCAGTTTTGCAAGTCATTATTCAGAAACAGGACAAGTTAGACAGTGCTCGGTATGACTGCAATGTATTCAGACCAGCTCAGCATCTTCCTGCTTTTGGCCTGGATTTCAAACTTTCAGTTCTTATTCAAAATTAACGAAACCAGTGATTTTAGAGCAAGGATTGTGTGATCATCCCTTTCAAATTGAATATTCAAATCGAATACCATTCAACTTTGAAGGATGTACTTATTGGCTATATATAGTTCGTAAAACTTCATGCCTCTAACTTCATCCTTTCTGTAAGAGAGCACCTAAAGCTTAAATGAATATTGAATTTATGAAGTCATAGTAGATATTTCATCATTTCTTAGAGTCTGTGAGACTTTCACTTTAAGAACTAACTAGATTATCTTTTGCGAATCGTTTATAAAAATACAGCTACTTTAACAAGGGAGGAATATTACTTAGTTGTAAAACTCACATTTCAAGTGCAAGGTTGGTATCTAGACATATTAAGTTGGTTCACCTCATTAGATAAATTGTTTTTTGGCTAATAAAACTATTGGAAAGTGACTACTGGTTAGATATTTGTATCTAACCTTCGTTAGTTATGGATTCAGAGCAGCTGAAAATTTATTATATTTTCTGTATAATGTTAAGTGGTGACCTGCTCACTTCTTTTTGCGGCTGTAGCATTTCTGCTTTCTTGCTTAACCTCACTATGCAGATGTGTCATCGGATATCTGAAATCAGTATGTCAAATCAAACATCAACAGCAAAAGGTCGAATAATCTTTTTATGACTTTCCACGGATTTTAATAAAAGCTAATGAATTCTAAGATGAATTCTAAATATACGTATTGAAAGGAAACTTTTGGTAATACAAATATAGAGCAAACAGAATATATGTATCTTTTAAATAATGTAGTTGTAATTTTTTTAAGATTAAATTACTGCTGTAATAGTTAAACTTATTAGTTGAAATATCTAAGATTAAACAATTAACATTTTAATTTTATAAGTTCTCAGTCAGTTAAATTCAGAACTTAGAATATGGTCATGTTTTTAACTGGGTCATTCAAAAAAAAGTAAGGGGAAGTTGTATTTACAAGATAGTATTAGCCGTCTACCATTACTAGCAACCTTTGAGGGGCTAAAAATATTAATTTAATTTTACATAAACTTAATAACTATTAGGTCATACAGATTAATTTTTAAAAATTTGGAATGGCTCATACCTAACATTACTATAAATAAATATAATATCAAACTCCTTGGGTATATAATGTCTCATTTAGGCAATATGAATGTCTCAAAGAGAAATGTTTATGCGTCGTTCATTCCTGGAGCTAGTACAGATAGTGATTGAACCAGTTATCAGTACACTCGCTTATAACACACAATTCATGTAATATCATTTGTATTACCAGAAGAGTGATAACATCGTTGTAAAGCCAAAGTGAAGATTTCGTGTGCCGAAATAATATCTGACAGGAGAAGATGGCTTTTGTTCTTATAGCCATTAGATCTCATAAATGGCCATTGTAACAATACATCGCCAGTGGATCTAATTAATTAAATAACGTTTACCTAATCTCATTCTACATTCAAAATTTAAGGCAAAACTATCCCTTTAAGACTTCAAAATAGTTAAGACTTGTCGGATTTGTTAGAATTTATTTACCTTGTTTATATTGACTTAAAAACTTTTGGGGTAAATTGACTGAAACAAAATTGTAGTTTAGAGGTTTAATGAAAAAAATTAGAAATGCTTTTTTCAAAACGCCATACAAACATACAATTTCTGATTTTCCCCCATGCTATAATGGATTTGTTTAACAAACTGTTCTAATGAATCTTTATGTTACGCCCTTGAAGGAAACTTAATATTAGATGTAGTCTCTCTTGTGTTTGTGAATATTACTATCTTTGGGTAATATTGAAGTGGAATGGACTCCTAGTTTTATATTACAAAACATATCTTAATTTTAAGCTGATTTTTTGGTGATCCGATGACACTGACATTTTTTCTTACATGTTTCTGACATTTTTTAGACAAAATAAGGACATTTTTAAATCTTAAAGGGAAAGCTTTGTCTTATATTAGATTAGGATAGAGTGTCTGGCGTTAATAGTGATTGTCTCTCTTTTATCTTTGTACCTCTCGTTTTCAACCCGGAGGAAACATTTTAATTATATAATCATGTTCGAGGATGGGGGCCAGTCGAGTAGGTGCTGTATAATTGGTGTTTGTGTTCATCTAAGAAGAAAATCACCCTGCCCTTTTTCCGATAACTGCAACGAGAACCAAAAATAGGGGACACTGGTGGCCCAGTCGTTTTCAATCCCATGATGCTCACTGACTTTAAAACCAAATAAAGGCTTTTTATCACCAATGGCTCTGACATCATCATTTCTCTCATAATTTATATTATG
This sequence comes from Hermatobates lingyangjiaoensis, assembly GCA_026182355.1. Lineage (NCBI taxonomy): Eukaryota > Metazoa > Arthropoda > Insecta > Hemiptera > Hermatobatidae > Hermatobates > Hermatobates lingyangjiaoensis. The sequence continues at coordinate 506,567 of JAPFBL010000055.1, forward strand.
GCCTATGACATAAAAAAAAATCAGAACAATTTACCTTCAACTAAGTATCAAGCCAAAATCATTATCCTTAAAACGCTGAACACAGTAAATTACTCTTTTCTTTGCAAAACCAAGAGGTGTGAAAATCTCTAGTTTTGACGTACGATATGAGGTTGTTTATCTAAGTGAGAAATGTGCACCTTAAAATTATACAATGATGACACCAGTGTTTATGTTGAAACCATAGAGCCTGGTTAGGGAGAAAAGAATCCAATTTCATCAAGATTGTCATCCTCATCTTATACACACTGCCAGACTTCCACTGATCACATAGATCTTGCAGGAGCAGCTAACGTGGCTCACGTTCCTTTAAAGGTTTTAGATTATACATCTTCATACAAGTTCATTCCCAGCTGATTATGACTGCATCAAGGATCACTGATTTCACTGATAACTCTAACTATTCAATATAGTTAATCTTACACTACAATGGAAATGCCTCCTGTAAACATCATTGACTAAATTTTACAACCACAAATATTCTATTATCATTGGATGTAAAATACACTGATTTCTTTAATTTTTCCATTTTCAAAGTCACATATATTACTGAATTCCATAGATTAAAGTGACATTATAAGGCAAAGCATTGTTTCGTGACATTTTTTACCTTTAAATATTGCAAGATGTTTTTCTTAATTTAGCCTTTCGTTTTAAATATATTCCAATTGCATAGAAGAAAAATTCCTTCCCTGCGTGTTGACATTGTATTCATAATTATTTTTGTTGAATGAATGCAGACATATCTCATCAAGGGGAACGTTACATTGCGTTCTAGAGGTTAACAAAAGAAATTTTAAAGATATTTTAAACAGTTAATATGATAAGTAAAAAGAATAAAAGTCATAAAATGAATAATATATTTTATGAAATTTTTTAGCACGTGATGGATGTTTGACTACCAAAAGAATTGCACCAATATAGATGGTACAATCAATCTCAATGCCAGATATGTAGTTTTTGATTTGCATGAGGACTGCAATGCTTTTTGTAATACTGAAGAATACAAAAGACAATTCTTTTGCTTTTTATAACAAAACAGATACTGATTTTAGCTACTTTTCTGGTGATTCATGAATCTTAAAATTTCGTATTAGCTATTGTCTATGTATGTATGCATTTATAAAAAGACTATGAACATATCATACAATTTGTTATATTGGCGAATAATATGACACTACTAATAATAAATTCATTTCGATCTGTAGTAACATAAAATGCCATTGGTAAATAAACCTCTTCATAAGATTCAAGATCTCGATCAGAAAGGCAAACTAACAGAGTCAGCACTAAAACTTTTGTTGACAATATAGAAAAACTTTTAGCCTTAAAGAAATCACTCTAGGCTGCTATTGAATACAGAACTACCTTTTCAAAAACCATTCTTCTAATCAGAACTAAGACATGACTGTATCAATGCAGTGACATAAGAATAGAGTCAAACAGCGTAAATGCAAAGGATAATTAGTATAAGTATAGGATCTAGTACAAATGAAATAATTACCACTAGAGGCTCTTGTGGACAACTGAACATTGTCCTTAATACCGTTGTTAGTTGTGCATAATCTACTGGATACTTTAAATAATGAAGAGACTTGGATATTCAAGGATATTCAGATGACAAGTAGAAGAAAACTTGATGGCAGTGTTCAAATCTACCTTCGGCTCTGTACAACAGCGATGAGATCGATGAAACATATGCGCTATGAAACCAAAGTGTGTTACTTAAAGTTATATGAAAAAATTACCAAAATTAGCGTTAATTAACGACAAAGACAAGCATGTTTCGGGATAACAGAAGCGATGTCATCCTGCCCTACCCTTATATGAATTACAGCTGGTTAGAACAACCAAAATTCAGATATTCAGAATAACCAAAAAAGCACACTTATAAATAAATTTATAAAGGAAATAAAAAGTTTTCAAAGGAAAGATTTAAAAATACATTTCAAATATCTAACCGAATATGCTTCTCTACCACTTATGTAAGATAAAATTCTGGCAGAGGGAGGATCCTTTGAACATTCTATGTGAATGTGAGACAATCGTCTTTAAGAGGTTAAAATGCCAAATAGTTGATAAAATCAATAGAAGTGACAGATACTTCTTCAAAAAATTATAAATTACTCTAAGTGACTTTAAAAAATTTGGGAACAGCAAAGAGAAGTACAATAGAACCGTTTCTCGCTGCAATCGAGTCCGGTGAGACTGAAGCTCTCGGATTACTAACTTAGTGATCAGTCTAATAACACTATAACTAGTTACTAAATCAGTCCATAAAAGTAATTCCCATCACTGAAGTGAATAAATAAAGCAAATTTGGTAAAGTTTTATAAATTGGACAGTAGAGAAAGTTAGATACTAGTTATGCAAAGAAACAGTTGAAATTATCTTAACAAGCGTAACTGACGCCATGGTGACGTTCTTAACGCTAACGGATTAGAGAAGTAATTAATAAATGTTCAATGTTACTGTCTTAACACTCCAGTACCCACTTTCAAAAGCATCCACTATTCATTTTAATTAAAAAATTTGTTTTCATTTTACAATTTTTATCGTATTTTGGTATATATATATTAGAATCAAGAAAAGGATCTGCAAAGGACAACAAAAATATCTCAGAGTAAGCTATAGACAAGCAGTTAATAGAAAAACACACTACATTATCTAATTTTCGGTTCAACCGTCATCAGGGGAGAAGAAATGGGGACATCAAGCGCAATTGCGATGTGATGGTTGGAGACCAACAGTGTTGTCACACGCGTTCCCGGTTCGAGAGAAGTAAGAAAAATAAACTAAGAAAGTGAAAAACTGAAGAATGAAATAATTAATATGATACTCTAAAAATAAATCAGTAATATGAAATGTGGAATTATAATTATTACATAATATAAAGAAGAATATTACAATAAATAGTATATAAAAATTAACAAAACCTTAAGTTGTACACATAATAAAATAAAAAGTTAAGTTAAAAATATTTTTATAAATGTACATCTGAAACGTTGAAACCTTGCAATTGTTATGAAACGGACAGAATTTATAAGCTAAAAGTAACTCTGTTTTAATGATAACTATAGGGAAAAGTTTTTTTTTTTGTTATAAAATGTAAAATATTTATGTAATTATTAAAATTAAATATGTTAAAAAAATAATTTTTGATTATAACAAAAATAATAAAGCTATAAAACTGAAATCTCACTTGGACTTCTATTTCTAGAAACAGGAATTAAATGCCCAATATAACAGGTATGGCCACAGAGTGGACGAGTCGGATAGACCCTCAGTTTAGTAATTATGATGTCATGTCAGATTGATAAATTATTTGAGGTTTCTTATAACTGATAAAAATTAAAGATTACCTCAACTAAACAGATGATACATTATTGATTATATATGAATTTGATATTACATCAACAATCTAGAGAAGTGACGCTTGTCGCCTTTGTCTACATTATTTCCCAGAATCGATTCCAACAGAGTTTTGTTATTCATGCTTCTTTCATGAAGCTTAAAAGGAAGATATATTAATGATATAATATGATATGTAAGAAAATGAAATACTTAAAATATATAAGTAAACTCCAAACAAAAATATATTGTATATATACTCGTACCAAGATTTCACATAAACAAGTGAATTAACAATCAATGAACAAACTACAATATGAAAAGAGAAAAAAGACTAAGATCTTAGTCATAAAAAAAGACTAAGATTTTCTTCCCTTTTCATATTGTGGTTTGATCATTGTTTTATGTATATATATTGTGTTAAACTGAATTGCCTTAATTAAACATACCTTTTTTTTGAGCAGTTTTTCATATTTCCTTAGGTATGTTTAATTAAGGCAATTCAGTTTAACACAATATATATAAAGAAGGTCTGCTCCCTATTTATACTAATATATATATAATAAGAAAAGGAAAAACAAGACTAAGATCTTTCAATCGTAACAAGTGGTCTTCATCAGAGTCAAAAACCCAACTGAAACACTAGATGCAGAAAACAACTGGTGACGGGTTGAGAAGAGTGGGGGGGGGGGGGAGAGAATGGTATTTTAAAAGTGTGAAAGCGCAGGAAAGGACTAACGTCCAGAAAGGGATGTTTGGGGAAACAAAGGAGTACAGTAAGAAAGACTAAAAAAAGGAAGATGTTTGTTTCCCCAACATCCCTTTCTGGACATTAGTCCTTTCCTGCGCTTTCACGCTTTTAAAATACCACTGTTTTTGACTCTGACGAAGACCACTTGTTACGGTTGAAAGATCTTAGTCTTGTTTTCTCATTTCATATTGCGGTTTGATCATTGATTGTTATTTCACGTGTTTATGTGAAATCTTCATATATATATATATATATATATATATAAAGAAAATATAGTCACAAAAAGAACACATGAAAATGAAACAGAAACTTACTATATTTCGAGAGTTTTGTCATCAGGAAGATAAATATGAGTCGCTCTGAAGACAGGCAACGACTAAGTTTATTTAGTTCGTAGTACGTTTAGTTCGTAAATTAAAAGACCGTTTAATTTAATTGGTTACTTGTGAACTTTTCACTACCTTTGAAATTATATATTTATATATATATAAATTAATAATCAATAATAACTCTTGATATAATACATGAATTAAATACCACAATAACAATATAAATTAATTAAAATGCTCTAAGGCCTTTCGTCACAACATCATCAGAGAGCTAAATGAAACAACCAAAAAAAAACATAATAACAAGTTAACCTGATTAATTGAAGTCTTCAAGATTGCTGGCATCACTGTCTGAATTTAATGTTCTTAAACTTGAAGGAGTCTTGATCCGCTTACTTATTTGTTTTATTAATATTTCATCTAGTTTGTAAAGTCCCGGACAATTCATTAAATTGACATTCATTAAATTTCCATAGAAGTTTTTTATGAGTGCACTTTCAATAATATTTCTCCTCCTTTCCGAAGATACAAAAACCAAATCTTTTCTTGACTCTAATTCATAATATGATTTTTGACGAAAGGCCTTAGAGCATTTTAATTAATTTATATTGTTTATTGTGATATTTTATATATATATATACTCTACGGTATATAATAGTTGTTAAGGGAAAATGTTTCAATCATTATATATATCTAATTAAGAGGTTTATATTGTTTGTTAGTTTTAGAGTTTAATTAGTTTTGGATAATATAGGTCGTATTTCATTTTTTATGACAATTTGGCGTATTTTTATATCCACATCCCGTGTGAACAATAACATTATAATTTATTATTAAATATTGTCATACTATGAATATTTCATGACTTTAAAATATTATATAAGTAATGTTACAATAAAAAAAGTCAAATTTACATGTTTTAGGAAAATATGAATTTTTACAACTCCCGACATACCTATAGCCAATAAAGGTAAGAAATATTCTTTAAAGAAAATATTCAAGTTCAATATAGGAAATAAAATCTAAATGTGTTATTAAAAATGAAAAGTGAGTTAGATAGTTTTAGTAAATCCTAATAATGAGAACTTTTTGTTTGTCCTAGATTCTACATCAATGATTTAAAATTTGTTACAACTAATTTTATGTTTATAACTACAATACAAGAAATAAAATCATCCAAATAATTATCAATAAGTTTGACAATACTTCACCAGAATGTATATTATTACTTCATAACGATATTAATGTTAAAATAAAAGAAAAACTTCAATTGATTATTACTGAGTTTGACATTACGTTTACTTATAGCAATTTTGAAGGGAAGCCAGGCCAGATTTTTTTTATTAAATTATATTTTCTCCAATATATATGTATATGTTATATATTTTATACATATGTATTTTTTAAATATTATTTCTTTTTTTAAATTTGTTTATTATTTTTTTCTTATTTTACATGTATCTATATGGCGTTTTAATTTTTCTGGATTTTCTTTTTTTTATTTATTATTTTTCTTTAAGTTTTTTTTGTTTGTTATTTTAATTTAATTTCTTTTTCTTCCCTTTGGAAAAGATGGCAATGCTGGATAGCTCGCTCTGCGGCTATTCCTTAGGGATATATAGTCAAGCGTTAGTCGGCCAGTGCCACACAAGCTGACCATTTTACCTACCTGAGGGCATCGTACATCATCAGAAGCTATTCATGTAAGATTGGTGATAGAATCAAAGATCTATTTAAGGCTTCGCGATCGGATACAGCAGTCGAAATGAAATTGTATTAAATAAAAAATTAACATAAATAAGAAAATAAATGTTGCTGGACTGACTCAGTATATTTTTACTATAGTTGATAGTAAATCTGAAAGTGAAAGAAGTAGTACTTCAAATAAAGAAAGCTATCGCTAGAACCATCTCTATTTGCCTCAAAAATTTGAAATAATCTTGTAGACTAGAGACACTATATTACCACGGCATATATTCTGAGTATGGCCAACTTCTTAATCTAATCAGTAATAGAATCTTACCCTCTAATTATTATAACCTCTGTAATACCTGTAATAACATTTGATTATTGTTCCACTGTAACAGGAATCGTAAAGATTTTACTTTATTTATAACTAGCAAACGTACCCGTCTTTGACGGAATAAAAAATTATATTATACTTGGTATTCAAAAATATCAATTATAGTATTGTACTAATACTATAGTTAGAAATTATAGAATAGTAGAAAATACCATTATTAGTACAGTGTTAAACAAATGCCTCTAAATACACTGCATTAGCTGTCTGTCCTTCAGGTACATGGAAGAACAAACAGTTGAAACCTCTGACTCTTGAGCAAGTAAACTACAGTTGACCGTATGAGAAAAACTTGGTCTCGCTAACTTAAATTCCTGCGTTAGATAAATTCCTTTGCGACTTAGTTAACGTCATTGCGAAATAGACTCTGACGGGACTTTGCAATCATTTCAACGGTAACAGACAGTGGCTCGGAATCAATGGTATGAGTGGTATACACACAGACTCCCCAATACCACATACAGTCATTATGTCCGCCTCTATGGCATATCTGTGTAGAGCACGAACTCAGAGTCGTGTCCCGGTTGCACAGTTTTGGGGCACTCACGTTTCATAACATGAAATTTGTTACTGCTACTAAATTGCAGCATGATTGGTGCTCCTACTTTAAGTTTTTACTCATGAGCAGGCAGTCCAGGAGAAATAAATTCAGAGTCAAGAAATTCAATTAGATAATGAACTGCTTCTTCATCACTAATCGAATCTCTTTACTGACTTGTAAGGTCTTTCCTCTTTGTGATATATGGTACCGTAAGAACTTGTTTGTGGATTTTTCCTGCCTGTTCATATTAAGAGTTCAGAATTGCTCGTTTACAAAACTATTTAATCGTAATAGATAGTACATCCTCAACTCTGGAAAACACCTTTTCAAAGATGTCAAATAGGCAATATATTCATATGCTCCAATGAAATTAAAATCAACTAACAATACCTACTTGCCACACCTGTGTATTTTCAAAATAAACTTGTCTTTGAAGTTAGGAAAATACGCTTAAAGCCCTATAACTTCGTTTTTGTACTGAATTATGAATCTATTTAGAGCCCATATTTTAAGTTAGGCATACACAAATCCAGTGTCAAAGTTTCAGCTCGCCATGTCTTATGGTGGCTGAGTTTACTTGTGACAAACGTTTTTGCTTTAAACGTCCATAAATTTCCAATCAATTCAGAGCCTATATTTTAAGTTGGACCTACACAAATCTACTGTAAAAGTGTCAGCTTTATATGTCTTATGGTAGCTGAGTTTACTTGTGACAAAGTTTTGCGGACAAACAGACAAACCGACAGAAATTTTTCTAAGGGTGAATTCGGTTTCTCCAATGTATGAAACGTAAAGAAAACTTGAAATGAGTCAGTTCTAAGCAATGTACAGAAAAAATCATTATTTTATTTATATAGACTACTTGTTTCATGGATTCGTTTTTCATTTTTACTCTTATAATGCACAACTAGCAGTTCATTCAACAAATCTCCCTACTAATGAAAACTGCTAACTCAAAAACTATAAGTTTACTTCAAATTGCAGCACTATTTAAAAACCAAAAACATTATTCTAAATATTATGGCCATCTAAAAACTATTTGCTAAAATTGAAAATTATTTAATTGTGAACGTATTGATGATAAATATTAGCATGGTTGTAATTAATAAACAGACTAATATAGCAAACATTTTTGTTTCATGCCTATAACAGTTACATGTATTCTGATTTACTGGAATTGTATTTTAGAAATATGAAATCAAGGAAATAAAAATGCATTTACTTTAGCGAAACGAGCGTAATTTATGTACAAATTACTAAGGCAAATGTGATATCCATTTTAGGTAATAACAGTTTTGGAATCACAAAAATATTTCCGCATTTTTTTTTATTATAAAATTCGTAATATCTAATGAGCGGAACGCAGTGAAGATTTCATAGTTAGATAGAGGCTGAGTCAGTAGGAAGAAGGGCACATTATGTCTTTTTAGGTCGTGCTGGGATGAGCCCAATGTTACGTGAACCTTTCATTCCAGGCCTTTCTTCTTCAAGTGAAAGCATCTGACGCGTCACACAAAACACCAGCTTCTTTAAATCGATAACTTTACCTTCTCTTTAATGTTTAAAACTAGAAATATTCTTGACATAAAACTTATATCCTACATGATAATATTATTTCACAATCAAAAATACCACACTTATTGTATACATTATTAAAATAATAAACAGTTAGATTATTATTTTTTTATATTAATACTAGAATACCCGTGACCCTTTTGTGTCACTCAGCAATTATAACAATAAGTATAGGGATTGTTATATTCAATATTCACTCAACATGATTGACAGGGATAATTTTAATTGTTTCTTGTTATTATGGCATGGGAACAGATTCTTATATGGCCCAAGATTCTGATATAGTATCATACACAAGCGACTAGCTACCCTGTTTCCATGCCTTTACTTTGTTACCATTTATTTATTATTCAAATTATAAATTCAAAAATTTTTTTTTTACATTTATTTTTAATATATTTGTGATACTGTCATCGGCGAGCATGCAAGCCACTGGGCTACACTAGCTCCATGCCTTTAGCTTATTACCAGTTTTTATATCACGCCAATAATAAATTAAAAAAAATTGTTGTAAATTTATATAAAATGTATTTGCACTACTGTCATTGGTGAACTCGCAAGACACTTGCTACCCTGGCTCCAATTTTGGGAATATAGTATTAATTTTCTTTTAATTAACATTAATCAGGTAATAAATAATATATATTTAATTTCTGGTCTCTATCTCTACGGAAAATAGGGGTGAACAAACAAGCAAACAAACAAACAAACTCACGAACTTTATATATAGAGATATTAGAACAACTACCAACACATCGGAGTGTTGTGTAGCGGTTAAGATACGTCTTTCCTGCTTTCTTTCTAAACGAATCTGACCACTTTAACAATCACTGCACCGTCTTCCAAATATATCTGAATCTGTTCAACACTCCTTTGAGTGCAGTTGTACAGAGAGGACTTCGAGGTTTTTATTTCTAACACCTCCGATTGTATTTCATAGAACGACATCAACGTTCTTTTAACAATCACAACTATCTTCCTGTCCTTGTTTCTCAAACCTTAAAAAGTTATATGAGATCCTTTTCTTCAAACCATTTCAAGTTCAAGAGTAATTCCTTAACTTTTTTAGGTTAACCTTCATTATCATAAATATTTTTAATCTTTGTCTTTCAGCTTACAGAAAGATGTAAAAGACATATTATTCTAGTAATTTATAAACGATAGTTGTATATATTTCTGCTTAAATCAGAGATTATTAGAAACTATCAGATATCATCAGTTGATATTTAACCTAGTGAATATTTATATTTTGTCTGGTAGGAAATTACAAAAAACTATTAAAGGATTACTTACTGACAGTGCTGACAATAAATACATCGCATTAATTAACACAATAGCTAATGTTAAAAACTTGCAATACGAACAAAACCATAAAAAAACAATATTAAAATATATTGGAAATTCAAATCTGATAATGCCAAACATAAATCAATGGTCCACATAAATGAATCGTCTGAGTAATTATTTCAAAAAAGCTTTGTTTTGCCCGCCCTGGTTAAAATTGTGGAGACCCATATTGTAACCATAAAAATATGACATAGTTCCTCAAAAAACTGTTACAATTAGGTTATTGCCTTCTTGCAGCTGTCTTCAGGATACAAACTACTCAAGTTGTATTAACTTTACTTTTGACTCCGTCGAAAGGCTTACCAGCTTCAATTTTTTTTTATCTGGATTATTGTAAGTTCAAGTAGATTATGAACAAACACATCTAGATTTTAGTTTCATTGAGAGATATATTTAGATTTAATTACATTATATTTGATACTGACCAAACAATAAACTTTTCAGCTTTCTTCTAATAGTAGGAAAGCGATTTTCAGCATATATTTTATTTGCTAGCTTGAGAAAATAGAGAGCTACAGACAGAAAATGTAAACCTGGTGAAATTGCTTAGGTGATTTCATACAAAAGTATTTTCCGACCAGTAATACATGTCGGTCCGGTAAAGAATAGGCGAGAAAGCTATTTAAGTTTAAAAGGAAAATTTTGTTTTAAACTTAAAAAAATAACAATTCATTTTCTCAACAATAAATACATACATGAGTCAATATATTTCAGACATCAATATACCTGTCCTTAGACTATAAATTTTGACATTCCATTGAAGGTTCAAATAATATTTAACAATAAATAATTAATAATATGACCCAATGTTGTTCTAAAGTATTATTATTTCTATTTGCTATTCCTTAGTGTTTAGACTAAATTTAAACTTTTCATGCATTGGCGAAGTTTGTATCTTGACCCATTTAATAACAGAATAACTGATAACTGTAAAACTCAATTTACTTTAGTTCAATGAAAGACACATTTTTATTCTTAACTGGTATATTATTATTATTCCTAAATTTCTATAGTGTTATTAAAATGAAGTTACTGTTAAATATAGTTTTACTTTAAATTAAAAATATATAGTTGTTTACAATCCATATTTCACCCTTTTATTATTAGTTAACTACACGTATTGTGCAGTAATCATGAAAAAGTTTGATCTCAGATTTTGAGAATTTACATCCTTACAAATCGTTGAAGTCACTTTTTCCTTTGTTAGGGTAATATCTGTAAGGGTGGGTGATTGTGTTTTTTTCATCAGATATGGCTAATACAGTGTAGATCTTCTATAATATCTCTTGGTAGTATTTCATGATAGGGAAGTATTATTTTAGCCTCTACATGATTTTAGACATTTTTTTTCAAAACTACTAATTCTAGATTTTTGCCATTTTTGGATAATTATGAAACTATAATAGTAGTTTTAACCGAAAAAAAGTTCAGAGTTATCAATAACTGGAAAGGTACGTTTTGCGTTCAAAAGTAGAAGTTTTGAATTATGATTGATTCGATAGGCTCATAAGACCCGATAATTGTCACACCCTTTGACGGATCAGAATGTCGTTATACAGAGAAACAGCTCCGAAACAAAGGATGAGACCTAAACAATTTTTATCAAAATTACATTTTTATCGAAATATACATATATATATTTCTGCTGAACCGCTAATTATTATGAAACAACGAAGTTTTGTGAAATTATTCTAACTTAATTTAGCAGGCATAAAAAAAATTCTGATTCCTGCAAAAAACAATATAGTTCTAAAAACTCGAAACAACTTAAAAAATCTGGAGTGGCCTACACTCTACTTTACTATAAGCAACTTAATGTCAAATTTCTTGAGTATATAAAACATAACGTCTCATTTAAGCATAACGTAAACATCTAAATGGGATATAATTATTAGCCTATCATTCCTGAGGTAGTACAGATAGTGATTGAAGGACATATCATTTTATAAGCTTATTTTTGTACATCACAAATAATTTATTATTTGAAAATAATTACATTAGTATAACTACAGCAGTAATAACATTTTTGAAAAACCAAAGTGAACATTTCTTGAAACGATTTATTCTCCTACAAGAGAATGGCTTTCGTTCAAACAGCCAGTAGATTTCTTACATCGTTTACTTGACATCCTTCTACATTGAATATTAAAGTAAAATTTTTAAATTTAAAACAGGAAAATACCCTTTTTTTCTCTGATAAACATCTTTAACTTCGAAGAAAATGTTGTTTTAAGGTGATTTGTTAATTAAAGATGTACGATAATTACATTTATTAATCTCTAAACGAAAGATTCAGATTATGAATTATCATTTACATTTTTGGTCTTTTATAGAATTATCATACTGGGAATTTTAATCTTTAAAATAATAATAATAATAATAAGCTTCTTAGTATTTAATAAGATCATTTTCCTTCCCCTTTGTCAAATAACATATATACGAATTTTTTCTGAGTGAGTGTTATCATTTTCCTGCACAATATTATTCCTCTTCCATCTCATATAATTCAATAAACAATTTAAACTGTTCCTTTATAAAATCAATTTTATCTCAGTGGATTCGCTCAAAAAATTTCTAAGTCAATGTAAACAATGTAAAAAAATACAAAAAATTCGACAAGTATAGCAGGTGATCTCTTAGTCTAGGGTAAACAAAGAGTTTTTATATCGTTATTGCTCTTTCCCGTAATTGAAACTTCATGATTTTTTTTTTATAAATTCCTAATTTTTTGTTCCATTTTTGGTCAAATTTTCATTATTTTTTAATCAGCCGTTTAGCGTCAAAAAAACATTTTCTGAAAACCGTTATCGTACTGTAACGCCCCATTAGTGAATGTAATTTTGAAAAAAAATATCTCAACTCATTCTACACATAATGTTCTATTTATAGGCATAGTTTCATTATTGTCCGTCAAACAGTATGGCTTGTATCGCTCTCACAAGGTTTGAGATTGAATTATAAGTCAAAATTTTTACATTTTAGTGAAAAAAAAATATTTCCCGTTGTTTTAAAATTCTGAATATATTTTTCGTTTGTTCCATTTGTAACCTTAAAGATAATGTCAAAATTTCAAAACTCTAGAGTTATCAGTTTAGGAGAAATAAATGTTTTAAAAAAAACGGTTTTTGGCAAAAAAAGTGACTTTCCCATCATGCATAATTCTTCGCAAACAATAGGGATCTTCGTCTTTATGGGGCCCATTTTTGTGTAAAATATCAACTTGATCCATCAAAGATTCTGGACCGTAGCGTGGTAACAAGCAATGCTAACACACTCACCCACCCACGCACCCACCCAACCACACACACACAGACATCATCGTAAAAACGTCATAAAACATCTTCTGGGACCTCAAAACATGTAATTCCGTCAAAATCTCGAGATCGAATTTTTTCACGATCACTATACTTTACTTATAGTAAAGTAAAAAATCTGGAGTGGCCTACACTCTACTTTACTATAAGTAACTTAATGTCAAATTTCTTGAGTATATAAAACATAACGTCTCATTTAAGCATAACGTTAACATCTAAATGGGATATACAGTATCCTACAAGAGAACATGGCTATTGTTCAAATAGCCAGTAGATTTCTTACATCGTTTACTTGACATCCTTCTACATTGAATATTAATGTAAAATTTTCAAATTTGATACAGTAAAATATTCTTTTTTTCTCTGAAAAACTTCTTAAACAGCGAAGAAAATGTTGTTTTAAGGTGATTTGTTAATTAAAGATGTACGATAATTACAGTTATTAATCTCTAAACGAAAGATTTCAATTTTGAATTATCTTTTACATTTTTGGTTTTTAACAGAATTATTATACTGCGAATTTTATGGCTTCTTAGTATTAATTAAGATCATTTTCCTTCCCCTTTGTCAAATAACATATATACGAATTTTTTTTTAATGAGTGTTATCATTTACCTGCACAATATTATTCCTCTTACATCTCTTATAAGTCAATAATATATTTTCATTTTTCCATTAGAAACATCAATTTTATCTCACTGGATTTGCTCAAAAAATTTCTAAGTCAATGTAAACAATGTAAAAAAATACAAAAAATTCGACAAGTATAGCAGGTGATCTCTTAGTCTAGAATAAACAAACAGTTTTTATATCGTTATTGCTCTTTCCCGTAATTGAAACTTCATGAATTTTTTTTTGTGAATTGCTAATTTTTTGTTCCATTTTTGGTCAAATTTTCATTTTTTTTTAACGAGCCGTTTAGCGTCAAAAAATCATTTTCTGAAAACACAAATCGTACTGTAACGCCCCTTTAGCGAAAGTAATTTAAAAAAAAAATATCTCAACTCATTCGCCATATAATGTTCTATTTGTAGGCATAGTTTCATTCTTGTCCGTCAAACAGTATGGCTTGTATCGCTCTCACAAGGTTTGAGATTGAATTATAAGTTAAAAATTTTACATTTTATTGAAAAAAAAATATTTCCTGTTGTCTTAGAATTCTGAATATATTTTTAGTTTGTTGCATTTGTAACTTCAAAGATAATGTCAAAATTTCAAAACTCTAGGGTTATCAGTTTAGGAGAAATAAATGTTTTAAAAAAAACGGTTTTTGGCAAAAAAAGTGACTTTCCCATCATGCATAATTCTTCCCAAACAATAGGGATCTTCGTCTAAATGAGGCCCATTTTTGTGTAAAATATCAACTTGATCCATCAAAGATTCTGGACCGTAGCGTGGTAACAAGCAATGCTAACACACGCACCCACCCACGCACCCACCCACCCACCACCCACCCACCCACCACACACACACACAGACATCATCGTAAAAACGTCATAAAACGACTTCTGGTACCTCAAAACATGTAATTCCGTCAAAATCTCGAGATCGAATTTTTTCATGATCACTATACTTTACTTACAGTAAAGTAAAAATAACAACCTGCCATGCTTTTTGGACATGTTTACATAGAACAAAAATTTTTTATGAGAATCAAACCAACGAGAATATTTAGTAAAAAAATTTGAAGATCTCTTAAAAATATGATATGTGAAAGACAAATAAAATTCTTAATATTATAAAGGTAGACTTAAATCAACCATTTATTTTATATTTTTTCTATGTTTGAGGACTACTAATTTTAAAACATTTCTTTGGTGATTCTTGAAACTTAAAACATAGTATTACGCGTAGTCTTACAATGAATATTGTTTGTTCACTGCCAACTAAAAATGACAACTATTAGGTTCCGAATACAGGATTCAAGTGTTTGATATTAAACTGCATAATGTTGAATAACTGCATACAAATATTGAATAACAAAATAGAAAAGTTTTTATGCCTAAAATAAATTATTATAATTTTTTTAAGTATACTGAGAGGGTTTTTAATGGAAGATTCATTAAATTAGCACTAATCAGGGAGTTGTTTTATCGACTTTAATATCTTCATTAGTTATGGATGATCTATTGAATATTCTAAATAATGAAGGATCCGAAATACAAGGATATGTAGATGACCTTTTATTATAAGTAGAAGAACACTTGATAGTACTGTCAATGAATTTATACATCCTGCTCTCTAAATTACAGAAAAATCAATAATAGAGAAATGTCAGGATATCAATTCATGTAAAACGGCCTTTTACCCTGCTAAAGAAAGGAAGAAGCAGTTGCGAATGACCCATTACTAACACAATACTAACCTCAAACTCTTTAAATCATAGACACACATAGTAGTTCTTTTTAATGAAAGATCTTTTTTATTCAAGACTAAACTGAAAAATCTATGTAGCATATACTTTGACTAAGCCAACAAACGACAATAGAGAGTATAAACTCTCTAACGAACTTGTAAGAAAATTAGTGCCCCAAATAACTACTTATATATTACCATAGCTACTTATGGTAAGGGCTCCAATGACCACCTGCTCAACATGTAACGTGGAAAAGTTACTAAACCTCCTCGTTTTAACTATTTTTGCCAATGATTCCCTGAAATGGAATTTTCTTGATTTTAAGAAAGAAGCACTTTTCTGGTATACTGAGGGGTCAAAATTAATAGCACCACATTGGGATACTAATAAAAAGGGATTGAACCTAAAATGCAACATTTCTATATCTCTCGGAAGAAATTAACAACTTTCCTGGCCAAATTGTTTGTGATAAAGTTTGTATGAAGCGTATTTTAAAGGAATGCTTACAAAATCTGGGAAGTACATTTCTCAGAAGGATAGGTTGCTCTGAAGTCTTTGAAATCCATAGTTCTAAGTCAAATTTATTAGAGGGAATGTGTGACCTCTCTTCAGAATCTAACAAGTAAAAATGAGGTGACTCTCATATGGGTGCCTAAACTCATGGAAATACCATGCTGTCTGTGGTGGCAGACCGGCCAGGAAATGTTGGAGCCAAACAAAACTTCAGCGATCAGGAGCATTTTGTCCCAACACCCCCAGTTTTCTCAAAGGTGCAACCACAAAATGAATGAAGAAGAAAGCAAATAAAAGTTGATTGAGGAAAACAGCTCATTCTAATTAACTTAAATTGTTAAAAAAAAATAAGGACTCCTTAAATGACGGGTTTAATAATATATATAGAATATCTAACCAATACCCACATTAAAATCAAATTTAAACTAAATTGGTTGTCAACAAGTTGGATAATATGTTTACTTATTGTAAAGTTGAGAGTAGGTTGCTGTAGGTTTTATTCCTCTAGGTGTAATTTTCTCTGTGTGTTGGTTATTTTTGGTAGAGTAATGTGGCAGATCTGTCGGTCAAAGAATGGTCGATTCCCTAACGATGAAGTTCTTTAAATTTACGGGACGCGTAATAATCTAGACTAGTGAAACCCTCAACGATAAAAAGAAACTTCGAATACTGAATAACACTACTTAATAAAATCAATGTTTCCATTGTTTTCACTTCGAGTACCAACTTGTTGATACACAAACTACACCGTTTGATAGATCATCTTCGTGTTTTATGTACAACGGTTTGGCCCTACAGTTTAGATATGCCCAATTACTTTTGGGTAACTTTCTTTCATGGAAAAGTCACTTTTTTCGCCAAAATTTGATTTTAGACAACATTTCTTTCACCGAAAGTGTTACATGGAGAGAGTTGAAACTTTGCGATTATGAAACTCACAGAAAATATATGTACCTGAAAAAATTCTCAGTTTTTTTAAACTATATAAGTTCTTTTTTTACAATAAAAGTTATCAAAAATGTGACATATGATTCATTTTGAATGGAGAACACCTTGCTTGATGGACGTAATGGCATTGAACTCAAAAATAAAACATTATAGGGCAAGGACAGAATACTTTTTGTTGAAATTACATATATGAGAAGAGTATTGTGATATCTGTTATGATTTCAGAAATCTTTTTACGCTAATAAGCTAAATAAAGAACGATACACATTTTTTTCAAAAAATCAAATCAAAATTGATAATTTATTGCAAAAGGCATTAAATTGTACTACCTATACTCGTTGGATTGTACAACCACAGGATAATGGATAACATGCTGTACATTGTTTTCTTTACATTGGCAAAAGAGTTTAAATATCATCCATTCTAATATAATTGTTATTTATAGGATTATTTGAAGTTTTTATTATATTTATGAAAAATAAAATGTTTAAAACTAAAAAGTAAACCATAATCCATGCTGTATGCTGTTTCTGGTATGTGATGGATGTTTACCTGACCTGAGATTTGTAATCAATCCACATGTGCACTATAAAAATTATAATATAATTGTTGTTTCCTTAAGGATTTAATTTTTATAATATCGAAACATGGAAAAATTACTTCCTTGTTCTTTATGACAAAAATGCTACTAATTTTAAACCACTTCCTCGGTTATTGATATACTGAAAATGTTTATTAGGAATTAACAAGCTACGAATATTTTATAACATTAAAGTATTGAAAAGATAATTTTACACCAAAGATAAAACAAATATTTGGCCTTGTCGCTACTAATATGAGAAATTTTAGGTAAATAAGCATCTTTACAAGGGACAAATTAAATATCTGCATTTTGAGATCTAAAAATTATATTAGTAAAATAGAATACCTTTAAAGTTTTAACAAAATCACTTTGAACTGCTTTGTAGATATTGAAAGAGCTTTTCATAACATGCCTTGCAATCAAGTCAATCAGAGCTAATATATAAATGTTTTAATCCAAGAACAGTAGAATAGACTGTATAATAAGCTATCCGGAGAATAATTAGTGCGAATTTAGGATCTAATGAATTGGAATTCTGTCCACTAACGGCTTAGCCTCCATACTAAACTTTAAGATAAGTTTATAACTATAACTAGCAAACGTACCCGTCTTTGACAGAATCAAAAATTCTATTATACTTGGAATTCCAAAATAATAATTACAGTATTATATGTACTAATACTATAATTAGAAATTATAGAATAGTAGAAAATACCATTATCAGTACAGTGTTAAACAAATGCCTCTGTATACACCACATTACCTGTCTGTTCTTCAGGTTCACGAAAGAACAAATAGTTGGAACCTCTGACTCTTGAGCAAGTAAACTATAGTTGACCGTGTGAGAAAAACTTGGTCTCGCTAACTTGAATTCCTGCGTTAGATAAAGTCTCCCTTTGCGACTTAGTTAACGTCATTGCGAAATAGACTCTGACAGGACTTTGTAATCATTTGAACGGAAACAGACAGTGGCTCGGAATCCATGGTATGTGTGGTATACACACAGACTCCCCAATACCACATCCAATCATTATGTCCACCACTATGGCATATCTGTGTAGAGCACGAACTCAGAGTCGTGTCCCTTTGCACAGTTTTGGGGCACTCATGTTTCGAAACATGAAATTTGTTACTGCTCCTAAAATCCAACATGATTGGTGCTCCTACTTTAAGTTTTTACTCATGAGCAGGCAGTCCAGGAGAAATAAATTCAGAGTCAAGAAATTCAATTAGATAATAAACTGCTCCTTCATCACTAATCCAATCTCTTTACTGACTTGTAAGTTCTTTCCTCGGTAGAACTTGTTTGTTGATTTTTCCTGCCTGTTCATATTAAGAGTTGAGAATTGCTCGTTTACAAAACTATTTATTCGTAATAGATAGTACATCCTCAACTCTGGAAAACACCTTTTCAAAGATGTCAAATCTATACAAATAAAATAATGATTTTGTCTGTACATTGCTTAGAACTGACTCAATTCAAGTTTTCTTTACGTTTCATACATTAGAGAAACCGAATCCACCCTTAGAAAAATTTCTGTCGGTTTGTCTGTTTGTCTGGAAAACTTTGTCACAAGTAAACTCAGCTACCATAAGACATATAAAGCTGAAATTTTTACAGTACATTTGGGTAGGTCTAACTTAAAATAAGCTCTGAATTATTTGGAAATTCAACGTAGAAGTGAAGTTATGGACGTTTACAGCAAAAACGTTTGTCACAAGTAAACTCAGCCACCATAAGACATGGCGAGCTGAAACTGTGACACTGGATTTGTGTATGCCTAACTTAAAATATGGGCTCTAAATAGATTCATAATTAAGTACAGAAACGAAGTTATAGGGCTTTAAGCGTATTTTCCTAACTTCACAGACAAGTTTGTTTTGAAAATACACAGGTGAAGCAAGTAGGTATTGTTAGTTGATTTTAATTTCATTGGAGCATATGAATATATTGCGTATTTGATATCTTTAAAAAAGTGTTTCCCAGAGTTGAGGATGTACTATCTATTACGAATAAATAGTTTTGTAAACGAGCAATTCTCAACTCTTAATACGAACAGGCAGGAAAAATCAACAAACAAGTTCTTACGCTATATCATACCGAGGAAAGACCTTACAAGTCAGTAAAGAGATTCGATTAGTGATGAAGAAGCAGTTCATTATCTAATTGAATTTCTTGACTCTGAATTTATTTCTCCTGGACTGCCTGCTCATGAGCAAAACTTAAAGTAGGAGAATCAATCATGCTGCAATTTAGTAGTAGTAACAAATTTCATGTTACGAAACATGAGTGCCCGTTACGAAACTGTGCAACGGGACACGACTCTGAGTTCGTGCTCACACAGATATGCCATAGAGGCGGACATAATGACTGGATGTGGTATTGGGGAGTCTGTGTGTATACCACACACACCATTGATTCCAGCCACTGTCTGGTTACGTTGAAATGATTACAAAGTCCGGTCAGAGTCTATTTCGCAATGACGTTAACTAAGTCGCAAGGGAGACTTCATCTAACGCAGGAATACAAGGTAGCGAAACCAAGTTTTTCTCATATGGTCAAATGTAGTTTACTTGCTCAAGGGTCAGAGGTTTCAACTCTTTCTTCTACCATGAACCTGAAGGACAGACAGCTAATGTAGTGTATTTAGAGGCATTTGTTTAACACTGTAGTAATAATGGTATTTTCTACTGTTCTATAATTTCTAATGACATTTTGGAATACCAAAAATGACGGAACTTCTGATTCCGTCAAAGACGGGTACGTTTGCTATGTATTATATATAACTGTAAACTTTTTTTAATTTAATATTTGCTTAATAAATACACTGGTAATAATGTAAGCTATGGGACCAGAGTAGCCCAGTGGCTTGCGTGATTGCCGATGACAGTAGTGCAAATGTATTATAAATAAATGTAACAAACAAATATTTTTTTGAATTTAAAATGTGGATAATATAAAAAATGGTAATAAAGTAAAGGGATCTAGCCAGGGTAGCCAGTACCTTGCTTGCTCGCCGATGACAGTAGTGCAAATGTATTATAAATAAATACAACAAAAATATTTTTTTTTTTATTTAATATTTGCGTAATATAAACACTGGTAATAAAGTAAGGTATGGAACCAGAGTAGCCCAGTGGCTTGCGTGCTAGCTTTTGACTGGGAGCACGTTAATTAGAACTAACTCATTTCAAGTTTTCTTTACGTTTCATACTTCAGAGTAGCCACATGTACTCTTAGAATAATTTCTGTCTGTCGGTTTGTCCACAAAATATTACCACCATAAGACATATAAAGCTGAAACATTGATTGTAGATTTTTGTATGTCTAACTTAAAATCTAATCTTTGTATACAGAGGCATTTGTTTAGCACTGTACTAATGGTATTTTCTACTATTCTATAACTTCTAATTGTAGTATTAGTATAATACTATAATTGGTATTTTGGAATACCAAGTATAATAGAATTTTTGATTCCGTCAAAGACGGGTACGTTTGCTAGTACGCAATATATTCATATGCTCCAATGAAATTAAAATCAACTAACAATACCTACTTGCCACACTTGTGTATTTTCAAAACAAACTTGTCTGTGAAGTTAGGAAAATACGCTTAAAGCCCTATAACTTCGTTTCTGTACTGAATTATGAATCTATTTAGAGCCCGTATTTTGAGTTAGGCATACACAAATCCAGTGTCAAAGTTTTAGCTCGCCATGTCTTATGGTAGCTGAGTTTACTTGTGACAAACGTTTTTGCTGTAAACGTCCATATCTTCACTTCTACGTTGAATTTCCAATCAATTTAGAGCCTATATTTTAAGTTAAACCTACACAAATCTACTGTAAAAGTTTGAGCTTTATATGTCTTATGGTAGCTGAGTTTACTTGTGACAAAGTTTTGCGGACAAACAGACAAACCGACAAACCGACAAACCGACAGAAATTTTTCTAAGGGTGGATTCGGTTTCTCCAATGTATGAAACGTAAAGAAAACTTGAAATGAGTCAGTTCTAAGAAATGTACAAACAAAATCATTATTTTATTTATATAGATATTAACTAAACCTGGGCCTAGTCATTATAAGGAGAGGAATGCTTGATAATATATGAGTTTATGCGTCATTTTCTTAAACTGGTAAAATTTAGTTTTTAAACTTTAAATTGGTGAATGATGACATAATATGTTTACCTCATAATTGCTCGGAGAGTAACAATGTTACTCAATCAAATATTATATGTAACCTTGATCTTTCAATAAATTTAAAAGTATATGCCAGAGGAATTCTCAAAATCTCAAATAGTAATGATGGTCATCGATATTTAACATCCTTCATCCAACACTCTTTCTAACTTATAGCTCTAACTGTTCTAATTAAATAAGATATTTTAATCACAATATAAAGTGTGTTCAATAAATAAATCCAAGTTTGATATGTTTAAAAAACTTGTATTTATTCATCAATGCTATCCTCTTCAGATATGTACACTTGTGTAAACGCGTTTTCCAATCCTTAAAGCACTTTTCATAGGCAGTTTTTGGTATAGTCTTTAATTTCTTCAATGATTTTGTTTTTATCTTATCGATCGTGGATAACCTCTGCTGTTTAAGAGTCATTTTCAATTTTGGAAATAAAAATTAGTTGCAGGTGGATACATCCGGTGAATATGGTGCCTGAGCGATGATTGCAGTGTTTCTTTTAGCCAAAAAATTACGAACCAGCAACGATGTGTGGACAGGACGTCGAAAAAACGATGAATTGTTTTTCCACAAAGCAGGGTGTTTTCTTCTCATTGCTTAACGCAATCGACACATCATTTGAAGGAAATATTCTTTTTTGACCATATTACCTTCTGATAGAAATTCACCAGATTTAGCCTCCTTCGACTATTTTTTTATTTCCAAAATTATAAAGAACCACTTTTACTGTTGTTCTAATTCGTTATAAGACCACTTGAAACATCATGTTTCCTAACTGTAGTACCCCTCTGCTTATATCAGCTGTGTGTACACTTTTCCGTACTCATTTAATGTCTCCAATCTCCATCAACCGCTCATTCAGGCACTCCCTCAATCATTGAAGGAGGCATGAATACCAACAGTACTTGTTGGTGTTGTACTGACAATCGCTCTGTTTATTTTTTCTCAGCTCCGACTCACATCCTTCAGCCTGATTTTGCCAGACTTGACATTCTAAACGTTTCTGTTTCTTGTGAAACAACATTTGTACATCTCTAAGTGTCACCATTTTTTCTTTACTTCACATTTATTGTCCAAAAGTAATCTCCACAAACTCTCCTCTATCAAACCTTCTATTTCCTATTTCAATCAACTCCCATTCACATTGCAAAAAGTAGAGGGGAATAACAGATTAATGAAGTTACATCAAATGACTAGAGATTACCTGGGTCATGCTAACGAAGACACCAGCTACATTACAGCCTGACATATCACAGATTACTAATGACGAAGTCTATTAAATGCTTCTCTACCATTAAGAAATAACAATCATCCCTTTATAGGTGACGCCAAGAAAGCTCTAATCTGTTATAAATAACTTCAAGATTTAAACAAACTCCATCTTCCCTCATATACTATTCGTTTCGTCTGCAATCACATTCTTCTTAGTTCAATATTATTCTCTATTATTCAATTTAATCACGTCATAGCATTGCTAAAATTGAAATATAGCACTGGTCGTGGCAGTATTTGTCATAAGTTAATATCAAACCCCTACCAATGTTCAAGCTGCTTTTACTGCTCTACGAATCCTGTCTTTGACACTACATTCCTGCAGAGTTGAAACAGATAAATATTATAATGATATAAAAACACCATTAATCAGGCAATTTAGATACGCTATTCTCAAATTTTTAGAGTACCCCATATGAACTGAAGTATCTTCAGTAAGGATCTGTTTATGAGACTATCATTCGGTCAGTTATGACCAGTCGCCATTTCCGTCTGGTTTAATGTTGTAATAATGAGTTTAGGGAAGGTTGATACTTAGATAAAGTGTTTACAAGGATATAAAGGTGTGCAAGTAAGTTGTTACTACCTTAGTGGATTATAAAGGAGCATTGTTTATAAGGCATGCACATTTCTTCTGGTTGACTTGGATTCACGTTTTGTTATTTATTACAAAATTAAACCAGACGGAACATGGCGACTGGTGATAGCTGACCGAATGATAGTCTCATAAAGAGATCCTTACTGAAGATACTTCAGTTCATATGGGGTACTCTAAATATTTGAGAATAGCGTAAAGGCTGCAGATGAGGAATTTTCCTAGTTTATACCCGTTATGAAGGTGCTTTTTGAATATTAATCTTGAATCTATCAAAACACCCAGATATTTTACATGGGTTCTATAAGTTAGTAATAACTTATCATCAGAAGATGAATGGTATGTTAGAGCCTTTTATCCCTCTTGATGCCTTTCATGACATCTGAATACCAGTAGTGCGGCCTATTTTATAACTTTTTACTTATTTTATAACTCTTATTTCAAACCAAACGACTCTATCATACAACAGACAAATGTACTGGTTGACAACCCTGAATCACCTCCCCACAAATAGCAGGTGGTTACTTCAGCAGTATGGATATCTGGTTCAAATCCGCTAATTATGACAAGCACTTTAGTGCACGGAAATATTTATTTGTCTACAGTCAATCTTCTTTTCAGCAGTATATTACGTCGAAGCAAAATGAATGAAACATTTTACAAAAAGGACCTAATTTTACCCATGCAAATAAAGAATTTAAGCAACTTGCACAGCTATAATAATCTGGAATTTTTCAAAAGAATATAGTTAGTACATTAGGTGAAGAATATATGCAGTGGAACTTGCATCCTCAAATTCTGAAAACTTGGATGAATTCTAAAAGTCTTGTTCCGAGCTATTAAAAAAAAAATATTAAGTGTTTTAACTCACTCCAAGCCTAAAAAGGGAAAAAAACCAACTCCAAATCTTAAATTAATAATTATGTAATTGTCAAAGATGAAAACTTACACCCCGAAAACTAATAATGGGTGACAATGGCAAGCATTAAAATAACATCAGCCGAATTGAATTATGACATCACATAGTTAAAAGAACCAATTCATCCCTGAGTTCTCTGAAGCTTTTGTTGAAATATGAACCTTCAAGCTGGGTTTATCTTTAGTTTATTGTAAATTATTGTTTCTGGACTTAATATTTCTGGGAGTTAATATTTGTTGCTAAGTAAAGTAAATTAACTTTGTGTGATTTACTACAAACAAATTTCAATGAGTTGTTTTACAGTAAACTTTAACTCATTTAGAGAGAAAGTAAAAGAGAGAAAAACTGAAGATATATAGAAAGTCAGAGTGTACGAATAAAAGAAATGAGTCACGCAGAGTTTTCTAGAACTACTTAAAATACTAATTTTTTTTGTCATTTTAGGCGAGTTTTTACTCATTTTAATTAACTTTTAAATTATAAAACGACTACTATTACCGTCATTTTTTCTTGATTACTCTAGAAATTCCTTTACCAAATTTTCCCATTGGTCTATAAAGAAAAGACATGACTAGAGGAGTTATAAATTGTTGATATAGGTGGGAAATGTTGTTGTACTAGAATGCAAGGTGGGAGGAGGACGATGTTTGAGGGACTTGACTGTTTGGAATGAAGTGAGGCAGGAGGAATGCAAGGGCTGTGGCCGGGAGGGGATGTAAGTGTGCCAGCCAGCAGGAGGCTATAAGAGCACCCAACGCAAACCACCGGGACAGTCTCTTCTCACCTCAACGAAATGACCAGCCTTTCTGTGAGTAGTCCCACTGCCCTCATTTTATTTGTCTCTCCTTTCTTTGATCTTGCAAAAATGCTTCAAAATCAATGGCATAATGACCGTCCGATACCGATCACATTACATCATTTTTAACAAAAACATCAACTTTGAAAGTTCCATACTAAAATGACTTATCCGTTCGTGATATATATGTATATAAAGAGATAGAGGGAGAAAGTTCTTTCATAGCGAGGCGTAATGGAAAAAATGAAACTTTTTCCTGTTAGCCTTCTATTTATGGGATTTTTATTCACATGTTAGAATTTATATTGATATTTATTATTATATAAAAAGCTTTCACATAAACACGTGAAATACGAGTAACAATCAATGATCAAACCACAATAAGAAATGCAAAAACAAGACTAAGATCTTAGTCTTGTTTTCCCATTTCTTATTGTGGTTTGATCATTTATTATTATATATATTTATATCTGTATGTATATACCTATCAACACAAATACAAATGCACAAAATACACATTAGAAAACACCGAAAAAGACTCATTTCAATAGTTCACAGCCATCTTCTTCAAGAATAACTGCACAAGACTAAATAGCCAACCAAAACTATATCTATCACAAAGTCATGTCTAAATATCAAAGTGACCCTAAGTCGGTGATTCACTTCATGCTTTTTTGTGCATAATCATTTACACATAACTACAGTTACTTTTTTTATCATTCCATATATAATTTATATATGCAAATTTATATGAAAAGCGTGAAAGAAGAGAAAGAAAGAAGAAAAGGGAGGGGAGAGAGAAAATATTAGAAAGAGTATATTAAACAAAGCTGAACCACGCTGCTTTATATGTATATAAAACCTCAGTTCTGTCTTTGACTCCGATCAAGACCTCCTTTACGATTGACAGAACTTATTTTTTTTTTTCAAATCTAGTATATATATATACAAAACAGTAATGAATTGTCGACCGTGGGTTAAATATGTAACATAAAAAGGATTAATCGGGATGCGGAGAAAGGTTCTAAAACCTTCCATATTGTTTTAGTAATGTAATTTGTAATAGTTTGTTCATTTTCAAATATTCCTACTTTTGCCTTTGAAAAAGATTTTGAGTAAAATCAAAATGTCGGTAGAGTTTGATTGCAAGTGAAAGAAACTGACCACATCCCGATTTATCCTTTTTATGTTACACACACATATATATATATATATATATATATATATATATATATATAAACGAAATAAAAGTTTATCTAGACTCGGTCAGATGTTCAGGTTCAAATTAAACTGTCATTCCTAACGTTTCAGTTTTTATTTAACACTTTTTTTTATAGGCAGAAGTACAAAATATTGAAACAGAAAAACTTAAGTATTAAAAAAAGAAAACAATATGCAAATTTCAACACCGACTGTCTAGTTTGAATAAACACGTGATACTGTGTCACTTGCTTATTTTTTGATTTGCAGATTAAAATTTGTTATTTTTCTAGTGTTTATAGCCAAATCCTTTATATAAAAACACTAAAAAGAGGACTAACACTCAAGATGGGTCATTTCGTCTGTCTTGATCTTAGGTGTCCTGAAGACGTTAAGACAGCCAAAATGATCAATCGTGAATGTTAGTTCTCTTCTTTGTGTTTCTTGTGTTCTCTAGTTGAAACTTTAATTATTTGTCCCTTTGGATCGTCTGTTTTCATTTCAAAGTATATATATATATATATATATATATATATATATATATATATATATATTATATATATATATATATATATATATGTATATATATATATATATATATTATATATATATATATATATATATATATGAAACGATAAAAGAGCTCAAGATGTCTAACTCAATATAAACCGGTCATATCCTCATAGCTGAAAAGACCCTGATAACTTACGTGCCTTTTAATTATCTTTTGTCTTCTTAATACTTAATGCAATAAAAAATATATTTTTTTTAAAACTTGAAGGTTGCAGAAGTTCAGTTGGAGCATGTCAGATCCTTTGTCACTCTGTCCAACGATCCTATGAAACAAACAACAAGCTCTTTGGTCACCTGGAATATTAGATTTATCAATTTAACTTATTCCTTTTTATATAAATATTTCCTGTCTATGGGTTTCTTATTCCTATCTCTCCCTATCTGGGACACTAATAGGTTAAAGAGAGTCTTTCCCTCCGATGCTCTCTCTAACCCTTTTTTTCTCTGATTGTAATATAGATATACAAATATTTACGTGCCTGAAAAGGAGTGAGCCGGTCAAAAGATTTCATTCCTATATAAATTGTGTTCTGTCATATTTACTTTGATATATCAATCTAAATGTTGGACAGTTCTTCATTTAAACTCATCTTGTAAATAATACAGTATATCTTTTCTTGGTTAGGATCTTCAGAAATCTCTTTTACATTCGTAAATCCTTCACTGTCTCTACGTTAAAACAGTGTGGAGGACGGCCTATGTTTGATGTGGCAAGTTTTATCGAAACATGAGTGCTTTCTAGGACAATAAATAGAGTTCATTTAAACTTCTTTGCATATAAATAACACGTTTTGGTAGATTTGTTGTTTAATAGATATATATATACGTATCAATGATCAAACTACAATATGCAATATGAAAAAAAGACTAAGATCTTTTTTTCATATTGCATATTGTGGTTAGATAATTGACTGTTATTTTACGTGCTTATGTGAAATCATTTTATCGATTATATATATATATATATATATATATAAATTTCTAAGAGAATGATAAGAGACAAAGTAATATGGTTTCTATGTGAGTGCTTCGTTCTAACTTCAGGTGATTAATTACATTGTATTAATAATAATTAATATTAATGTAGTATTAATTACATTGTAATACTAACAAATGTATATTTTATCACTTGGCAATTCAAATTGTCTATGATTATGTTTGTTTTGTTTTCATATCGCTGTAGGCATAATGTAAAATTAACTCTGATTATGAATTTTGAACAATTTTTGTTTTCACCCCAGTGGGCTACTACCTGCTGTTAACAGAAAGTTTACATGAAACCAAGTTTTCCGTGATGGAAAATTACAGGTTTTTTTAAATTATTATTCTTAAATACACTATCGCTCTTACGTTTAGCGATGTTGCAGTTTTCTCACTTTTACCGGCGTATTTGGTGGGTAGAGAAATAATATTCCTGTAAATTTTGCTGATATTTTTTATCCGTTCTTGAATTTTAGGTGTTATTTTAACACCTAAGTTTAACACAACATACATACGCACACTCGCACACACACACACACACACACACACACACACACACACACACACATATATATATGCACAAAAACACGTACTCACAGTCATATACAATTATATAAAAATATAATATATTTTTATATTATATATAAAAAATATAAATATATATTTTTTATATGACACAGTCATATAAAAAACACTCAACAGGAGTTTTTTCGACACATATATTATTTTCTTAAATAATTTTTTTTTAATATTTTTTTCATTGTAGAGGTTTACTGGAATTTCAAAATCAAATTTATGGTTTGATAGACTATCATATTTAGATAGAGCGCATGTACCTTGTGTCCTATGATATATTATATTATGTTATGATATCCTAAGTACGTACTTGTTAGCACAATGTTTAAAATATCAAAATTGTTTTACATCTTATTTTATTTACTTCCTACTTTTATTTAAAATGGTTATATTAGATTAACTGTAAAACATATATTTCAAGTTTTATTTTCCTGGGATATTTACAGTTGACGGTATACTTACGGTATATTTATACCTGTGTTTTACGTTTTTTTTTATTTTTGAAAAATTTGTGATACTTTCCAAAACTTCAGGCTTACATATGTTGAACTGTCTGAGATTTGTTTATCATGGGTTAAGCGATATTCTCGTTTCAATTTGAGTATTGGTGTTGTGTGTTTTCTTGAACAGACTGCAGCTAATGTAGATTCCAGCTGTAGTGGAAACGTTAATTATGTCCTCAAATATTCATCAAACGGCAATTACACCCCCGTATCCATGTTATAATATCAGATGAAAATAAACACAGAAGAAATCACAAAGGGAAATCAGTAGGCCTGGAAGGCAAGCTAAGACTTCCAAGCTGTAGACTTATATAAATATATATATATAAGTCTACATATTTATTTATATATAAATAAAATATATAAATATATTAGTTGATTAGGTATATCAACTAATAAGGAACATTATTTATTGACTTAAGATAAATAACTCGACCAAAGTTCAGACGATAAAACTCTATCACTACCTCTTCCTTCCATATTTTCGTTCTCCCCTCTCTCCGGACTATTCCTCCTTCCAACCTTCTTGCCTCTCCCATGTCGCCCACCGGTTTCTATTTCAATAAAGTATCTCAGCCTTTCGCCTTGCAACCATTCCCATCTTCATCACCTTATCATTTTTCATATGTACTAGTAGACTTTGAATTAATTCTAGTGGGTTCTCGACATCTTCCACCTATTTCGTGATAACTTGCTACAATTTTTACGAGTGTACTCAGCATTCGAAATAATATAATAAGCTCCTTGTAGATGCTCAAAGTTATAATAAAAAGCCAATGTCACTATTCTTCATGTTGAAGATAAATTAAAATATTTAAATTACCAAGTCACTGGATATACTGAAAATCAGAATATGTGTCTTTATCTACTAAAATTATAGTTTACTTAGCTTAAGATATATGTATACAAGTATAATCTGAAGTCAACAATTTGTAATTGAATCCATATTCCATCAACTGTTTTTTATAAATTGATAGTACAGGTTTGTATCTCATAAGAAAAGGAGATTGAGTCGGTAACTAAAAAAATTATCTTCAAAAAACTGGTGGTGCGATCAAGGGCCTTATGAAGGATGTTGCCTGAGATATCAAGAGCTGTAGATAAGATTGCAATTCTTAGGTTCATTCACTTTCGATCTAACTAACAGGTGATAATACAAGCTGAAATAAACCATTTCATTTCTGGTTTGTGACATGACGCCATAAGACGCTCCATACCCCAGCACTTGGTATATGATTGCAAAGACTCTCCATACCCCAGCGCTTGGTATATGATTGCTAAGACTCTCCATACCCCAGCACTTGGTATATGATTGCAAAGACTCTCCATACCCCAGCACTTGGTATATGATTGCTAAGACTCTCCATACCCCAGCGCTTGGTATATGATTGCTAAGACTCTCCATACCCCAGCACTTGGTATATGATTGCTAAGACTCTCCATACCCCAGCGCTTGGTATATGATTGCTAAGACTCTCCATACCCCAGCACTTGGTATATGATTGCAAAGACTCTCCATACCCCAGCACTTGGTATATGATTGCTAAGACTCTCCATACTCCAGCACTTGGTATATGATTGCTAAGACTCTCCATACTCCAGCACTTGGTATATGATTGCTAAGACTCTCCATACCCCAGCACTTGGTATATGATTGCTAAGACTCTCCATACCCCAGCGCTTGGTATATGATTGCTAAGACTCTCCATACCCCAGCACTTGGTATATGATTGCAAAGACTCTCCATACTCCAGCACTTGGTATATGATTGCTAAGACTCTCCACAAGTGCAGCAAACCATCAATAGGCAGGTTCTCACTGCCGATTAAATGTGCCTTGGTCATCTTGTATTTCAATTACCTCCTGCGTTAGACAACTGCTAAAGATTTAGAGTGCACTGCCACTAACCTAACACGTAAACTCTACCTGTTCTATCTGTTGCAATACTACCATTTTTTTAAGTGTTCTTTTGGCAACACAAATTTTAAAATCATTAGATTATTTAAAACAGGTATCAATATCATTATATGACCAAAATTCAATAACCACTGCATAACTTTACGGCTTATGTTGAATAAATAACATTTTGCTCCACAAATCGTAGCAGTTGAAAATAATTTATGAATAGAGAAATATGTTATAAAATATTTATCATTATTAACATTTTGAAGAGAAATAATCAGTTTTTATGAAAATTTATTTGATGGAATAATGTATTGCTTCCATCCAGTGTAAAGAACAAAAATTCGTATAATTAGTTTCTACAATGAAAACCGTCATACATTCATTATTTGTCATCTTTCTTCTTTGCAAACCACGTATAGAAACTGTGATAATGTACAAAATATTATATATGAAATATATATACAAATTTTAGGAGAAGGGAAACAGCTAATCATGTTTCAAATACAGACTGCTAAAAAACTCCAGTAGCTTGCGCTAAAATAAATTTGAAATCATAATAAGTTTCCTTTTTTTTTTTACAAGAGTAATTATAAATCAGAATAAATAGTTTCTTTATGTTATTTAAATAACTTCCTTTTATTTTAGGTATATAATATATCGTAGCAAACATATTTAAGTGGAGTCATGGAATTGCAATAAAGCGTCTGTATCTCATACAAATCAGTCGTGACAATGAGATATTGAAATCAAGTAGTTGCTTTGTTTATTTTGTCATAAATCTCAGAGTCATGGATCTCTCAGATAAGCAGATGTTAAATGAATATTTCTTATCACATTTATGCACAACTAGGGGGGATTGTGTGCGAGACCAGCAAGTGACATGCACAAGTATGCCTGCTCAACCACTTGTTGCTTCTGACACAGTCTAGCTCCTTTAACTTTCTCCCCCGCCCTCTCTCTCATGTCTCAGCTCCTCTTTCCAATTGTGTTTCAACGCGCTCAATACAGTCCATCTTCACGTGTATCACTTAACGTTATCACAATCCTTAACGAACCAACTCATAACAATAACTGAAATTTACCATTCTTTGTGTCCCATATTTATATATTTGTGTCACTGTGGATACTGTAGAAATATTCAACAATAAACCACTCTTGTTTATTTAACAAGAATTTATTTAAATGTTTAAATAAACAAGAGTGGTTTACTGTTGAATATTTTTACAGTATCCACAGTGACACAAATATATAAATGTGGGACACAAAGAATGGTAAATTTCAGTTATAACCTTTTTCCATATTAAATACCTATATTTTACCTCCAAATTTTGCCTAAATTGTACCTCCTATATTTCAGCTTTTACTCCAAAGTATTAACAAAAATTTTCCTCAAACTTTCAACAACATATGGAAAAAATGAACTCGGTTAGGCGAATACAGTAAGTGCTTTATTCTGTTGTGGATCTTTAATGAGTTTAATTCAGATGAGTCACAATTTTTGTATGGTAATTATAAGAAAATATTATATTTTATATTCTGATAGATTTACACGTTTTGAGGTCCCATTAAACAATTATTAATTCTTTTAAGATTTCTATGAATTTGTCATGATTTGTGAATATTAGGGTTGTTGGGATATATTCAACATTTTATAAACAAGATGCACGGATGTACGGATCTAACAGAAATTTCAGAGGTATAGTTCTTAGATGACAACCTTGTTGCTTACTAGATAATATTGCGTCATAGATAAGTGACAATTATACATCACATCAAAACGAGTAAATTTTTCAACTTTTTCAGCCATTCTAAAAAGTTGAAATTTTTTATTTAATGTTGTTTTAATATGCATTGGTATAATACAAATGTCTTAATTTAGGATTATTTCAAAGGGTATTAATACACATGGTTTATTACCATGGTTTTTGTTCAATACTACACAAAAAATGGTAAATGGTCAACTGTCGAATTTGTTTACTTATACGTCATTGTATAGTTTAATTTTTATTTTAATATAACTAAAGTAAAGTATAGTAATCATGAAAAAAGTCAAACTTGATATTTTGCCAGATTTAGTCGTTTTGACAGCCCTAAAATATTTTTATCGACGTTTTTTTGATGATATCTCTGTGTGTGTGCGTGAGTGTGTGTGGAGACGCTGCAGTCTACCAGGTTTGATGGATCAACAAAATGATGTTCTAGAGAAAAAAAGTTATTGTTTAGAGCCTAAAAATACAACATTAAGTGAGGATGAGTTGAGAAATTTTTTTTAATATTACTTAACTCAAAGGATTGTTATGGTAAATGTATTATTTCATGGATAGGTGAGAGCAATAAAAGTTCTCAATTAAGAATGGAAGCTGTACATCATATGAAGAATGCAGACTGACTGTCTACAAAAGTTAGATACCTTTAATCATATTATTTCCGAATGCAAGCCAATCACCTTGGAAACGATAAAATTGTTTGTCAAATCATAATAAAGCTGTAACAATAAGCATATTTCCCTATGCTTATTTATGAAGGTCATTAAAAAATATGAAGTTCAATTTAGTCGAAACAGTGGAATGTGGAATATTACAAGTATTGCTTCATTAATTAATCAATGATTTGATGTTACAAATATTATAAAACTATTAAAGGCATATTTATACAAATGGTACAGAATTGATTAAAATGCATTTAGAGCCACGTCAAATAAACAAAGTTCCGTTGGTTGTTGAGAAGTTTGGAATTATGTTTGCATATATAGTACACTTGAGTGCAGACCACTCCCGACTTTTTTATCCGAATCTTGACTCAAGTTATAAATTTAAAAGGAAACAAGGAAGCACATGGAGATCCTCCAATATGCGATCTACCAAAAACGGTCGTCTCAGGAGTGGTCTACCATTAATTTCATTTCATTCTTTTAAATGGAAAAAGTGAGAGATTCAATTAAAATGTTTTAAAATATCATACACTTTCACCCTATTTCACACTTCAGAGAGTATTCAGTTACATTACTTATGAGGATAAAGTCAAACTATATTGGTATAATAGTAATCCATGGAATATTAATTAAAATAAAAAATTAATATACCAAATAGCCTTGTTTTTTTTCAAAAAAAATCATATAACTCTAAATATAGTCAAATAATACTAATACGTAAATAAGATATAAATAATACTGATTATAAAATAAATTATGGAAAAAATTGATGGTGCAGATATTGGTAACTTCATAGATTACATATTGTAAAGGTACCGAAAGCATTAACGAAAAGAAAAAAATAGTAAGTTAAGTAACCGTACTTTTGGTAAATAGATAATAATTGCAGTTTATTTTTAAATTCCAATTTTTATCTTAACCAATGGTGTTTTTCTAAATGCTGCATCAAGTAGTTGCTCAAACATAAGCCTTCTCACTCTTATTTAAAGGAGCCCAATAATTTTAGACTTGGGTAATTCACTCATACTTTGTAAACCCCTTTGCGAGGATTGAGGAAAGTCTATAGTACAGTTAAGTATTCACTTGGAGTTGCCACAGTAACTGTCCCGTTACTCTCATACTGCTCTCTTTTTTGATTATTTAAAAACCATGCTATAGTAAATGTGAATAATTATCATTAGGTAAAAGACTATGGTTGAATCGGATATGTTCAGTCATTACATTGATAGGAATTACTGCTAATAGACGGAGAAGTTGTCTATAACGCTTGTATTAATGTTTCTTTAATTTTTGTTAATCATGTTCTATCCATATTATCCAAAAGAAGATGTTTTACGATACATGCTTTAAGTTTTTGTTTGCCTGTATCTTGAGACCAAGTCTCTAGCCATCGTAGATTCTCTTTTCAATGTAGATATTGTTTCGGGTTTCGCCGTCGCTTATAGGACTTTTTGTTAAAATTTGACACTCATGGTTTAAACTGCAATTTTTCTGATGATCGAATGATAATACACTCATTACATAAATAGTTTTGTATTAGCTTATGCTATTTGTTACAAAACGTCCAACACTTACATTATGCTGGGGCTTGAATTGTATCTAGAAGAGCAGATGGATTAGGCTTCAAATGTGATAGTGAAATTTCGACGGTCCATAATGCAGCACTACAGCTTGCAGAACTTCCAACTGAGTTCCTGATTGAATAAAAAATGTTATAGAATTCTAATTAAACAGGGACACAGTTCCAATGCCATACTGCCCAAAACTTTCAGTTATAGAAAGAGACCTCGGAACTGTCACTGCAGCGGATTCAAGCTTTGTGGGAAAACAAACAAAAAAAACCATCAAGTGAACACCAGCACCACTCTAGTACAACCACAGAGCCAAGTGGCGGTTCTCATTCTTCTCTTTCCTCCTTCTTCTCACTCTTCTCTGCCAAGAACAGAATGACTCAACAAGTGAGGCAAAAGAGGATAACCACACTACCATGCAGCCAGAAGAAGAATGCAAAGAATGACTGGAGCATCACTCTCTGCAGCAGCTTCTCCTCACAACACTGCTCAGACCTAGACTATGTCCACAGTTTGGGTCATAATCCCGAATCTTAAAATCCCGAATAAATCGAATTAACAATAAACCAAAATCACCGAAATTTAAAACATCTCGAATGTATTTAAACTCCCGAAAAGTGCAGAATCCCGAAAATGGATAAAACCATTTTTATTTTTTTTTTTAAAGACCTTCCAAGAGCCAGAGTGGCAAGACTGTAATAGGAGTAATGGGATTATGATGCGAACCCGTTTTTATGCATTGTCGTATGTGTGTTTATGAGAGAGAGAGAGAGAGAGAGAGAGAGAGTTAGTTGTGAGACTTATATCGAAGATATAATTATCTTTATTTTAACACCTTTGCAAAACAGAGTTTGAATTGAATTTATACATTAGGAATATTAAAAAATATATTGAAAAATCTAACAATTTTGAATACCTGTATTTCTACACATTAACAAAATAGTGTTTGGATAGTGTTTATACATTAGAAATATTTAAAAAATACATTAAAACATTTAAAACTAGAATATGGGAATACCCAATACATATACATATACTAGCACACATACACATACAGGCACACATCTATATATATATAAGAAAATAACAAGATTTCACAATAAACAGTTGAGTTCTGTTGAGATTTGACTCTGACGAAGACCTTATGTAACGGTTGAAAAATCTTAGTCTATTTCATTTTTCTTATGTGGTTTGGACGTTGATTATATAAGAAAATAAACAGATAGATAAGTTAACAGGTGAACATATCAATAGCGCACATGAAATATGAGCATATATATTTATATATATATATATATCATATCGCATCTCCGTCCTTTCCAAAGAGGTTTCTACCTTGGATTTTCCCATTCAGGTTTTTCGGGATTTTAAGATTCGGGATATTGATCGGCATGAATTTTCGGGATTTCGATTTTCGGGATTTTGACCATTCGGGATTTTGATACATTCGGGATTTTAAATTTCGGGATTTCGACATTCGGGATTTTAAGATTCGGGATTATGATCGGAACCCGTCCACAGTAGCAGCATCGCATTACTCGAAGCGTCCACATTCCTTCTATATTCATCTCCAGGAATGTCTGTGCTTATGTTACCTTCTGGAAGTTGGTCCCTATAAATCAAAGCAGCCGATTTTATTAAATTTGTTTGATGAATACACTATTATTTATTATTATTATTAAAATATTAAAGGATTCTTAATCAAACAAAGTATGGAATTTTTAACAAGTAAGACATAATGGAATCTCTTATTGAGATGAGAGAAAACAACCTTGTGAAAAACATCCTTGGAAGACAGATTATATTTAGACAGAAATCTATGTCTTAAGATACTGGATTGGTGAAGAACGTATATACGTATAATGAAGTATTAAAAAGGAAATTTTAGAATCAGAATGATACACATTGAATATTTTAGATCAAATACGTTTTGAAATGAGATCTGACTAATTAACTAATTATAGAAGAGAATAGTTTTGATAATCCATATTTAATATAGAGACAAATAATAACAACCTTTCTCTGCGAAATGCAAATGTCTGTTCTCATTTGAAATGACTGGGATGTAATTAACATCACTAGATGAATAGGCTGCATTAGTGAGTTAAAGGGATCTATACATCAGAGCTAATTGGAATATGGTTAAATTTAACCTACTGTAAGTATTTTTGAACTTTGAGTAATTTTTCTTTCTCTTTAATAGGAAAACTATTATAATAATTGGATTAATTGGAATAATTGGAACTTAAATAAATTACTATGTAACCAACTCAACCAAGAAAAATAATAATCTATATAAATAAAAGAAAGGTTTTTTCTGCACATTGCTTTCACCTGACTCATTTCAAGTTATCATACATTAGAGAAACCGAATCCACCCTTTAAAAATTTCTGTCTGTCAGTTTGTCCGAAACAATTTTGTCACAAGTAAACTCAGCTACCATAAGACATAGCGGGGTGAAATTTTGACATAGATTTGTGTATGTCTAACTTAAAGATGGATTGGAAATTCAACGTGGAAGCGAAGTTATGAACTTTTAAGCTGTCTTTGGTTAACTTCACACACATGTTAATTTTGAAATATGCATGTATAGCAAGTAATCATTGTTAGCTTATTTCAATTTTATTTGCATTTAAGCTTTCAGCAAGAGATAATTGACAATGTGTATCCTTCACTCTAAATGTCCAGTGACAAAATTTACGACCAAGGAATAAGGAGTTCATTTATGTAAAATCATATTATTTTTTTCATTTTACCTTCATATTTATATAGGTAGAATATTTAGGTACTAATACATAGGTAGATAATACTCTTGGATACAAACTTTGTCACTTTCACTTCGTTCCATCAGTTTTAGCATCCGTGTTCATTATGGAATGCAATAGCCACCAACTGATCAGATCCTTGTTCTAGCAATTTGGTGGATCAATAACTAGGGATAGACTTAATTATTTTAAGAGAGTATTTCGATACACTACTTAAGCAAATATAATTCTTACCACTGATTGCCCACATTCTTGAATATAGAATGTGGACAGTCCTGGATTCCTAATACTAAATACCATTACAGCAAATGAGTTTGCTTGTGGGTAATTTGCACTGCGTGTAAACATGTCGAATTGATATCCTTCAGCAAAACATTTCATAAAAGAAGCTGCAAACGGTTTATTATCCTAAATCAACGACTGAAGTATTAAAAATCTGGAAAAAATAACTTTTACTGTTTCTATTACAGTCTTCTCTGACTTCTATGCCAAATTCAACATCTAATCCAATCCAAAAAAGAATATGTATCAACAACTATTAACTAACTATCAAACTTATGAATATTACATCCACATACAACTTCTGCCAATGTCTCTTTAGTATTGGATAAATTGCGAGGTCTGTTCGGAGTGGCTCGTAAAATTTTAGCAATCAACACATTGTTTGATGTAATTTTCTATATCCATCTAATTTAGAGCCTAGTGGTGATTTGTTGTTCCCTTGTTTAGATTTTTCTAGTGCATTATCCCTCATGCAATAGCTTCAGCACCTCATAACTTAGCTCCCGAGGTGCATGACTGTATTACTAAATAACAACAAATCATCATGCCGTTTGATTAGCTGATGTGTGATGATAGTGGAGCTCTTCACTTTTATCAGGTCATCCTTACAATATACATTCTTTTTATCTCCTCATCTATGCACATTTTCAATTGCTCTTATACATTTTGCGTTATGACCTTCCAAAATAGGAAAACGTTTATGAATTTAAGCACCACTAACTTCAAATCACATATAAGTAAATCTTACTGAAGTGTGCGCTAGACTAAGTATCTGGTTTTACCATTTCCCTTCCATATCTATACAAATCTTAAACGTTACAAGCTTGGACTTAATTGAGCAATCTCTTTCTTGAAGGTGCCACTAAGGCTCTGTGTTCAGATATTTTAATTATTAGTTTCCCATACTCAAACTGATGACAATTCTTAAAATCTAAATTAAACTACCGACTACCCCTACCTTTTTTTTTTAATTACAGCATACTTCAGTTCAGTAGGCGACGATGATTTTGAAGTCAATATTACTGGTCCTTTATCCTGCTTCAAGCATGCTGCTAGTTCCCATTTAGATATGTCGTATATTTCAACCATTTTTCTATTATCAAATTTGATAATTTCTAAAACTTCTATTAACTATAATAAATATTGCTCGTTGGTATATTAAACAATCATTTCATATTCTCGTCGATTATTCATTCAATTTCTTCTTTGTAAATTTGTTGACCATAATAATTTAAATAAAAAAAATATAACATTTATTCTGTTTCATAGATTAATAGTTGATTTATACAAACAAAAAGGCATTTATATCAGGTTTTGGAAACTTGTTACAAGTAACTCCTCTTTGCGCAGTAGATCTCAAATACAAAGGTCGTGGGTTCAATTCCCAATAAACCGCATTTATTTTATTATTTATTCAGTTCAGACAATGTACGGTGGCAAGAAAACAAACAAACAAGATCGCTCATCAGAGTTTTATAAGTTTATAGATAGATTTCTGGATAGATGAAATACTTCCCTTTATGTAAAATCATGACATTCTTCAATCTATCACTTACCAAAGTTTTATCGAAATAGCCACTAGTATTTATATGTTCTTGGACACCCGAAGAGCAACTGACTTTTATGTCTCCCAAGATAGCTTCAATTGTGAATAAAGCAGACGAGTCCTTACCGAACATTATTTGGTGATACCTATTTTTTTAAGACCAACACGGTAAATATTGACGTTTCCGCCTAGCACCTGATAATATCTTCTAGTGAAAGTACAACATATTTTTCTCATTTAATGAAATGTTTCAGTTTTTGCATATCTTAAAAAATTTATGATCTCTGCATTTATAATTTCAATAGTTACCACTGAATTTTCTACTGACAGAATAATCTGACATCAACAAATTTTTCATGTTTAAAACCGACTAATTTATTTTTCATCTCGATTTTAATAGCATACGATATCCATTTTAGCTGTTCAATGATTGGAATTATCTTGCCTTTAAATATATTTTCTAGTGTAAGGGATTTTTACTCTATTTCAAATATCGTCAAAGTAGTTAATGGCGTGTTTTCACTTCAAGTGTTTACACTATTGACCACGGTGACACTTCAACCGTTCCTGATACTTCATAAAGAAGTAGCTGCACTGCTCCAATAAGACCAGGCATTTTCCAAAATGATGCATCCAGTGAGTAAATAAACCAAGGATATTATTTTCTCCAGATTGGTTGTAAAAATACAAACAGTAATTAAGGAATTAATTTCTAATGCGACTTTTTGAAAAGTAACACGTAACATGACAGCTACCGTAATAACAAATTCTGTAAATGTAGTTTACAACATGTTCCTGACGGGTAAATAATGTGATATACTGTTATTTTTGCACAGAAGGCGTGACACGTAGAAGGCATCCTTGCATAATAAAAAGTTCTTTGTTTATTTACGATAAAACACAACAAACTTACGGAGTCAAGTAAGTTACACTGGCGTACAATCATTAAGCATCGTGCTCGACTGACTGTAAATTATTTTCTGAAAAGAGTTGAATTATCTTGTTTGGAATGATTTTACTCGGAATCCTGCAAATAAATTAAAAGGACACCACTAAATTGTTTCTATAACTCTGTGCATCACTTATTAGATTGATTTTCAAAATTAAAGAATACAGTGACATACTACTTCATAAAACTTTTATCATGCTTGGGTCATTGGTATTGTGTTATCGGGATCTAAAAAGAGTTCCAACTTAGAAGATACCATCATTATATCTATAAACATTAAAACGTACTTTACTTTCCTTCTTCTGAATCTAACCAAACAATATAAACAACCCTCCCAATCAAAATGGTCATAATCCGAAATATTTATTCTTCTAATATTTCCAGAAATTTCTCAGATATATATATAGGGATGTAGCCAAGAAAGTTATTGAAATAAACTATTATTATTTTTGAGTTTTACAAATCATTATTATCATGCTTTTATAGTTACCATTCATGCCAAGAAGTATAATTACTGTTATTATTTTTACCCATCTTTTTCTAGTTTCAATATTTTGCTCATAATATTGTCAGTTTTGCAAGTGAGGTTATTTACATTGTTTGTTGTCAACACCCACACTTAAAGGATGTAGTGGCATATTGGCTCAACTAGTGGTTGATTTGTTGATTACCAATTAATTTATTTGCAATTTACCATCTGTGGGCCGTATTATCGAAGTTATTTCTTTTCCATTATTGTGACCTTATAAAAATTATATTAGTTCTTTAATTAATTCAATCCATTAACCATGTGATAGTTGAAATTTTCAAAAGTTTGAACTCTGAGTTCATATAGATGAATATGCTCTGCAGGTTTAGATTAAGTCATCAAATTTGGTTTTCTTGGTGACAACCATTCGAATGAAATGTTATCAGTATTGTTTCCATTTGAGCAGAATATTGTAAATTACTCTCCTTGGTCAGGAAAAGTTGCTTATTTTGGTTTTTAAGCTCTTGGTTTCGTTCTTATTGGAAAGTTTCATTAAACTTTTCTAAAGCAGTTAACTTTTCTTTCCAGTTAAAATGAAACAAGTGCTCAATCAAGTTCAAGTGGCAGTTTGCATTTTGCTAAAGGTTAATGCGATAATGACTTTGAACTTGAGTAATCAGTTGCATTCCTTTTGCAAATGACCTTTGTGCACTTACTTCTTCAATGGGATTAAAAGAATGTTTCTGGTCAACCAGTCAGGGAGCTATCTGAGTGAAACAGTCGAAAGTGTTGAGATCGGAAATCGCAAATAAGCATGATTGTGGAATGGACAAAATACTAGCTGGCCACTTTTAGCTCTCACTTTCTATCTATTGCAGTGATAGGGCCACATCGGTGGGTGATGAATCATCGGGGATTCAGGCATTCCAACATCCAGTCACTCGCGCTTCCTCTGAAAAGAAAGCGAACCCTGAGCACCCGAGTAAAGGAGCTTCACTACTACTCATGGATAAAACACGCCGAGATAATATTATTATAAACAAATTATTAATATAAAGAATATAATTAAAGAGTATGCCTTTAAAGCCCATAACTAAAAGCGGTATTGCGAAATATGATACCAAGATACTTCATTAAATTTGTAGTGACTGACATGCAACTTTAATAAGCAACATAATTAACAAGGAACAATTCTTTTTAATCGTGCAGACGTATATTAAGCTCTATGGTAAAGTGTTACCAAACTGATAAATCAGTTTATTGTTTCATTCGTTTTCATGTCGAAGAATTCTTTTTTACTTTACTATAAGTAAAGTATAGTGATCGTGAAAAAATTCGATCTCGAGATTTTGACGGAATTACATGTTTTGAGGTCCCAGAAGTCGTTTTATGACGTTTTTACGATGATGTCTGTGTGTGTGTGGGTGGGTGGGTGGGTGAGTGTGTTAGGATTGCTTGTTACCACGCTACGGTCCAGAATCTTTGATGGATCAAGTTGATATTTTACACAAAAATGGGCCTCATAAAGACGAAGATCACTATTGTTTGGGAAAAATTATGCATGATGGGAAAGTCACTTTTTTTGCCAAAAACCGTTTATTTATCCTAAACTGATAATCCTAGAGTTTTGAAATTTTGACATTATCTTTGACGTTTCAAATGCAACAAACGAAAAATATACTCACAATTTTAAAACAACAGGAAATATTTTTTTTTCAATAAAATGTAAAAATTTTGACTTATAATTCAATCTCAAACCTTGTGAGAGCCATACAAGCCATACTGTTTGACAAACAAGAATGAAACTATGCCTACAAATAGAACATTATATGGAGAATGAGTTGAGATATTTTTTTCCAAAATTACATTCGCTAAAAGGGCGTTACAGTACGATTTGTGTTTTCAGAAAATGTTTTTTTGACGCTAAACGGCTCGTTAAAAAATAATGAAAATTTGACCAAAAATGAAACCAAAAATTAGCAATTCACAAAAAAAAAATCATGAAGTTTCAATTACGGGAAAGAACAATAACGATATAAAAACTCTTTGTTTATCCTAGACTAAGAGATCACCTGCTATACTTGTCGAATTTTTTGTATTTTTTTACATTGTTTACATTGACTTGGAAATTTTTTGAGCAAATCCACTGAGATAAAATTGATATTTATAAAGGAATTATTTAAATTGTTTATTGACTTATATGAGATGTAAGAGGAATAATATTGTGCAGGAAAATAATAACACTCACTCAGAAAAAAATCCGTATATATGTTATTTGACAAAGGGGAAGGAAAATGATCTTATTAAATACTAAGAAGCCATAAAATTCCCAGTATAATAATTCTGTTAAAAACCAAAAATGTAAAAGATAATTCAAAATATAAATCTTTCGTTTAGAGATTAATAACTGTAATTATCGTACATCTTTAATTAACAAATCAGCTTAAAACAACATTTTCTTCGCTGTTTAAGATGTTTTTCAGAGAAAAAAAGGGTATTTTACTGTTTCAAATTTGAAAATTTTACATTAATATCCAATGTAGAAGGATGTCAAGTAAACGATGTAAGAAATATACTGGCTATTTGAACAATAGCCATGTTCTCTTGTAGGAT
This sequence comes from Hermatobates lingyangjiaoensis, assembly GCA_026182355.1. Classification (NCBI taxonomy): domain Eukaryota; kingdom Metazoa; phylum Arthropoda; class Insecta; order Hemiptera; family Hermatobatidae; genus Hermatobates; species Hermatobates lingyangjiaoensis. The sequence goes on from JAPFBL010000055.1 coordinate 550,440, forward strand.
AATATTTCGTTTCAAGAAATGTTCACATTGGTTTTTAAAAAATGTTATTACTGCTGTAGTTATACTAATGAAATTATTTGCAAATAATAAATTATTTGTGATGTACAAAAATAAGCTTATAAATTGATATGTCCTTCAATCACTATCTGTACTACCTCACGAATGCAATGCTAATAATTATATCCCATTTAGATATTTATGTTATGCTTAAATGATACGTTATGTTTTATATACTCAAGAAATTTGACATTGAGTTACTTATAGTAAAGTAGAGTGTAGGCCACTCCAGATTTTTTTTAGTTATAACAACTTAAAATCATTGATCTAGAAAAATTTAACAATACATAATTACTGTGAATTGAACACAGTAATTCACAGTGTTACTGTGAACATTTTAACATGTTAAATGTACCATACAGCCGCTTTGCCGACGGATATGATAACTTTTTATCATCTATATATATATATATATATATATATATATATATATATATATAATGATCATTGATTGTTATTTCATGTATATTTGAATTTTATATATATATTATTATATATATATATATATATATATACGTTCCACGATGAATCACAAACACAGAACTAAGGAACAAACAGACTTACTTTCTCTAATTTTCGGTTGAACTGTCGCGCACTTGTGAAGCGACAGTTGGAAGCGACTGCAACCGTCACTTCACAAGTGCGCTTGGTGTCCCTATCTCAACTCTCCTGATGACGGTTCAACAAAAAATTAGAGAAAGTAAGTCTGTTTGTTCCTTAGTTCTGTGTTTGTGATTCATTGTGAAACGTTTGTTGTCCTTTTGGATCATTTTTTTCTTTACAATATATATATATATATATATATATAATATATATATATATATATATAATGATTTCACATAAACACGTGAAATAACAATCAATGATCAAACCACAATGTGATCTTTCAACCGTAACAAGCGGTCTTCGTCAGAGTCAAAAACCCAACTGAAACACTAGATAAGAGGGTTGACAGCTAGCGGATAGTTTTTTTACTCTTTCTTACTGTACTCCTTTGTTTCCCCAAACATCTCTTTCTAGACATTTGTCCTTTCTTGCACTTTCACCCTTTTAAAATACCACTCTTCCCTCTCACTCTTCTCAACTCCTCACAAGATGTTTTCTGCATCTAGGTTTTTGACTCTGACGAAGACCGCTTGTTACGGTTGAAAGATCTTTTACGATTGTTTTCCCATTTCATATTGTGGTTTGATCATTGATATATATATATTGTAAATTTTGGTAGCAGTCCTTCCTTGACACACACATTATTAAAAATGGCACCAAAATTAGCTGATAACTGTTTCTTAAGAAGATTCTCAATTTTTCTAAATAACACTCTCGTTATTTCGTCTACACAATAAAGTACATATCTCCTATAGTCGACATGTTTCGATTGATCAAAATTCATAATCAGGACGTGAATAACTTCTTCTGTGAATTTACTGATTTATTATAGTTCCCCTTCTGCAAAGGGAAGACAGTAGGGGTTGTTTTTTTTCAGGTTTAAGATAAGCTGGTCGTTAATCCTGTCGGTGAGTCACCTCTCGGCCTTAGTTATTACCTACAATAGTTTCTGAATACTGTCGATGTGAATTAAAGAGCTTTAAAATTATAAAAAAAAAAATTATTTTATTAAAATTAAAAATAAAAGAGCTTTATAATATAGCCTATAAAATGCTCAGTTTATGGTGGTTACTTTCTTTTTTGATTATTTTAGTATTTGTAACCAGTATCTCTCGGGTCAATTTAATGTTGTACTTTTCTTGCATATGTTTATATGTATATGTATGTATATATATATATTTAAATGTGTTGAGTTAGCTTCAGCTACTCAAAGGGACTACTTCTGCCCGATGACGACGAATGTCAAAATATCGTTGTCATTTTTTGTGTGTGTTTTTATTTGTTTTTATCTTTCCTGTGTGAACTATATACGAGTATATATATATATATATATATATATATATATATATATATATATAACCACAATAAGAAAATGGGAAAACAATACTAAGATCTTTCAACCGTAACAAGCGGTCTTCGTCAGAGTCAAAAACCCAACTCAGTTTTTGTTTTCCCATTTTCTTATTGTGGTTTGATCATTGATTGTTATTTCACGTGTTTATGTGAAATCTTTATATATATACTTGAAACGGTCCAACAGGACTACTAGTTCACACGGGAAAAAGAAAAACAAATAAAAGCACACACAAAAAAAAACTCACAACGATATTTTGACATTCATCGTCATCGGGCAGAAGTAGTTCCTTTGAGTAGCTGAAGGTAACTCTTTAAGTTATATATTAACTTATTTAATAAGTATATGAAGAAAAAGAAAGAAGAATGTGAGTTATATAAAAAAAATGCACATCTGAAATAAATTTAATGAATCTTATTTACAAAAGAAAATATACACCTAAACACTTTGTCCCTCCTTAAAAATGATGTATTTTAAATATACTTCCATGATTTCTTTAAAAAACATGACATTATTATTTGGTATGATATCATTCCAATGAATCATATTTCGGACTGTTTGAGAATAGAACTTTTAGGTTTTATCACAAACCACGTATTTGTCATTTAATCATGCTGTCATATCTAACTGTAAAATAATAGTTTTCTTTATACCTATCTCTATATTGCTTAGATATAAAGTAAAAGTTAAAGCTTTTTAAAATGTAAAAAATTTTGATTTATGCTTCATTCTGAAAGGTTGTGAGGAGATTACGAATTATGCTGTTTGACGGATCAGGATGATATTATATCTAAGAATGGAGCATTATTTGGAAGAATTAAATGAATTATTCCTCCTTTTTAAAATTACTTTAGCAAAAAGGGTTCTTGTCTGAACGTTTTATGTTTTCCGAAAGTATTTTTTTAACTCTAAACTAACTAACTATAGGACATTTAAATTCTTTAAAAAACCTTATCTAAAAGTAGCAATTAGCAAAAAAAATTTCATAACGGCAAAGGGCAATAAACCTAATAAAAACTGAAAATTTGTCTTGGAATAATGGATTTCTCGATATAATTTCCATAATTGTTTAAATTGTTTACATGCATTTACATTTTTAAGGAATAAACAGACTGACATGACTTCTTTTATGATAGAATAGGCATTATTATTATTATTATTATTAGACTGCGAGCCTGAGTTTCATAGGACTCGAGAACACCGCGGCCATACTTATCCTATTGTCGACATTAGATTTTAAATTCTTTAATGAACATCATAACTCTCCTCTGAGAAATATGTCTTACATTATAGTTTAAGGTACAATTTGCTAAAAATATTGAACCTCTTAAAGGACATTGTCTTCGATTCACATAAAATGCGTTCAAAGGTTTTTATCTCTTCCAAGCTGAGTCGCTTGTATAAGTTATCAGGACAATAACCTGTTAAATGTATTCATTCATTTAAACACACTCAATATCAACACGGACTAAACACGTGTTTACATACTTGAGAGTTCTTGTTTAATGTAAGAAATATTTAATTTCTTCTTGAAAAAAATATAAGGATCTTTTAGATGGATACACATATATTGAAACCATTCGCCTTTACCCATCCTTCAACAATTTGCAGAGGACGTTGCAAAAGCTCAAGAGCATTGTCCTCTTCTTACAATAACAACGTCGTCTGCATAGCCTTGCGTATCGTAAAGTGTTTGGTAGGTTATCTACAACTAACCACCACAATAGGGGTGATGCGACACTTCCCTGAGGACAGTTTATAGTGATAATGTCAGTAGTGTTAGACTATATGCTTACTGAAGAAACTTTTCGATTTGGTTACCAGTAATGTCAGGATTAGTAGAATTGTCGAATATGAAAAAGTGTTCTTTGGTTTCTACTATATTTGTTCATTTAAAAAAAAAAATCAATTTGGTTGATTCCAGTGGGGTAGTAACTATTTTTGGCGCTCGGGGTGGTCGTAAGGGGATAATCCGTTAACCTTCAAAATTCCAGAAATCCTCCAAATATACAATTGTCATAAAAGAAAACTAAAGTTTTTCCACACAAAATACAAATCAAATCATAACAAAAATAGTTAAATTAAATTAACTGGCTATGCAAAGAAATATAATAAACTTTCAGTTCCTTTTAAAAACTAGCTTTGAAAATTTTAAATTAAAAAATACTTTAAATTTTTGCAAATATTACAGTTAAAAAATTGGTTTAAAAACAGTATTACACGCATAAAATATAAAAACAATTAGGAGCTTAAAAACTCATTTTGGTATAAAATTTCAAATTGTTTGTTAGCTTTTTTATTATTGCACTTTTTTTCTATTTTGATCACCTCAAAATGCCGCCCCCCAGCAAGTGATGATCGGGGTGAATCACCCCGCCCTCCTCTCGCTACGCCACTGCTTGATTCATAATAGGGATCCTATATTTGGTCATGTTAAACCGTATTTATAGTTCAACTTTATCATTCAAGATAATAATTATAGAAATATTCCTGATATTTTGTGATATCTAAATATAAATAAGTAACAAAAATAGATACATTAAACACTTTGTGTTTCCATTTGGTCTAATTCAATATTAATCCATAGAATGGCATAAAATCTATAATATTTGTAAATAAGTCAACAAAACTATTGTCAGTTATGTTGAATACAGTCATAGGCTATTTAACTGTAGTTTATAAACTAGAGGTTTTAAAATATAACACAGATTTCAATGAACTCTATGAAGAATTTCTACTTTTGTGGCCGCGTAGACTCCCATAATAAGTCACAGTTTTACGTTAATACTCTAAATGTAATTACATTGCAGTCAAGTAATCCATTTAAAGAATTACAAAGAGAAATGATAAAAATAGTGTCTTCAGAATGATGTATCCTCAGTTATCCCATGACCATATTAAAAAAAAAAAAATTATTAGAGAAAAGCAATAGAGTATGACCCAGTTTTAGGGAAAAAAATCCCACGACAAATACAAAACGTTCTCTGGTCTAGGGCAAGTTGTGGCTCTGATAGTGGCCTAATAAAAGCAGGTAATTAAGGCATTCCTTGAATTCCAGGCACTCGTTACCCGCACCCTCCCACTGCGCGCCCGTCAACAGCCATTGTTTCCCATTCACACAAACTCCCGTTATAACCTCTTAGCCATGTGAGTCGCCCTCTTTGACAATAGAAGGAACCTCCATTAGGTGTCTGGTAACTCAAGTTTAGATTCCTTACCTTAACCTTAATTCATACGTATTCAATAGTGCTATGTTGATAAAAATAATAAATTGTGAATTAACATATATTGATGTATATGTTTGTAGTCAAAATACTTTTTAAGAAATTGACAGAAAATAGTTAGGTAGTCGAAATACCTAATGGTAAATTAATTGCAATTATATACACAAATATATATATTTAATTAAATTGCTTCTGAATTTGTGTTCCTGTCACTCTTCTAGTTAACTTTTTCAGCTTTTTTTTTTTTGTCTGATGTTTCAAACTTTCAATACCAAACATAGCAATTCTCGAAAGGTTTTATTTACAATGCTTGTCATTATTCTGAACTATTTCCCAATATAACTATTTTATAATTAAACAACGTTTTTATCAAAAATAACAATCTTCAGATATAAAAATATATATCTAGTTTACAAGTTCATTAAATGGATTATTAATATTAACTATTAATTTTGCTTATTTAAATATGTATTTGATTGTTTTATTATTTATGAATACTATTAGATTAGATATACATTCCTATTTTCAGTTAGTGTATAATAATACTCTGAACATCGTTAATGATGACAGAACTTTGGTTAATTATAAAAATAGCTACATTAGTAAATAATATTGAATAAGGACAAGCATTGTGAATCAATCTTGGACAATTCCTATTTGGTACACCTGACAATTTGAAACACCAGATAAGTAAGCTAGAAAATGATTACTAGTGAAATCTCCTATAGTGTGGTATTTTACTCATGATGGGAAATTTAAATCTCTACACATAAGTGTTTTATGCTAACATTGAGCTCTTTTCTGTGAAGACTTAATTTTTGTGTAATTCCCATAGAAAGCTAAAAAGTTAACTAGAAGTGAGACAAGAACACGGTTTTAGAAGTATGTGTCAAGGAAAGTCTGCGCCCTGAATACCTATATATAGTGATCAATTTTGCAGCAGCTAACCTTTGCTGGTTTCCTCCAATTTTCTATTAGCTTAGCTGGGTTGGCTCTAATGTCCATATTATTAGACAAAAACATTCGCAACACATATCACTGAACATTTCACTCTGATCAACCGCTGGAAGATCGATTAGACCAAACTATAATCAATTACCTAATAAAACATATGTTTAACAATACAACTTAATTTTAAATTCTATATATAAATTTTGAAATACCTTAATATAATTTAACAAACTTTCAGCTTAAACATACCTCATTCTTAGGTTCCACTTAATAAATTATATAAATCTAAATTAAAGACAAAATAAGCATATACCATTTACTAGTTGCAAAGGCCTGAATCTTACTGACTAAAATGGAAGTGGAAAGGTGAGGGTAGAGTGGAAGGGGTTGCAATAAACGGTGACCTGATTATCATATTTGAAGGTGTCAAATGTTTGGAGTAAGGCTGGCTTATGATAGGGGCAAACAGCCGAAGCATGTCGGAGTTTATTGCAACCCCTTTCTACTCTACCCTCACCTTCCCACTTCCATTTTAGTCCACTTGCAACTAGTAAATGGTATATGTTGATTTTGTCTTTAATTTAGATGTCATTACTTTATTAAGTGAGACTCAAAGATGACCTATGTACTTGTCGAAAGTTTCTTAAATTATTATAGTATTTAAAAATTAATCTATAGAATTTAAAATTGACTTAGAGTGGTTAAAAAGACAGTTTATTAGGTAATTCTAGTTTGGTGTAGTCGACCTCCCACCTGTAGATTACACTGAATGTTCAGTTATAGTGTGTTGTGAATGTCTCTGAACAATAATATGGACATTAGAGCCAACCCAGCTGAGGTAGTACAAAATTAGAGGAAACCAGCAATAGGTTATTCAATGCAAAAGCTGCTGTAAAATTTAATGTAATTTGTCTAAGAGAAGATTTGCTGCTTACTTACTGTTATAATATATATATTATATATATATATATATATATATATATATATATCGAGTGTGTACAACAATCTGTATATATATAATATATATATATATATATATATATATATATATATCTATAAAACTTAAAATGAACTGTGACACACAGAAAGAAACGACAATAGGACTCACTTTTCAATATTTCGACCGTTATGGCGGTCGTCCCCAGGTGAAGAAGTGAATTGATGGAGGGATGACAGTCAACTGAAGAACTCTCTTTTTTTGAGGACTAAAGTATTGCTGCTGCAGAGGAGAAAATAAAAAAATAAGAACGAAGGGTCCAGATTAAAAGAAATTTAAAAAAGAATAAAAGGGAAGAATGTGATAACAGCCATTTTGGATCCAAAAGGCCCCGAAGTATAGACCACTTGTATCTGTCGTTAGTTTAACAGGGATGTCAAAACTAAAAGACAATATAGGGTTTTTCGTTAATAATATCTTTAATTTATTAAATGACATATGATATCCATGATTAAGTATAGATTTATTTTTGCCCTTTAAAAAGTTAGTTCAATGCATCTGCTATGATTGGAAAGTTTTAACAAATTTCCTATATGAACCAGACATTTCTAAAAAAACGTTTAACCTGTTCATATTAAGTGGAATAGGAAAATTAGAAATAGCTGGAACTTTCATTTTGTCTGGCTTATCAGGACCTTGTCCACCACACAACCAAGGTAACTAATTTAACCACTGCAGAATTCACTTCCCTGGAGATTAATAGGAAGTTTTAATTCACTGATGTGTTGTAAAAGCTTTTACTGGAAGCGAAATGCTACTGTCAGTATTATGTAAAAAGATGTCATACAAATAACAGTGGCAGCCTTCCAAATCAACATTCAACGGTTTAAAAGAAGGTGGTAGGTGCAATGCTAAACGACATGCTTGGTTTAAAAAGCCCTCTGTTTCATGCTAACGCAAAAACCTCTTTTACTTTTTTAGCTCATTCGGTCAGGGGCACTTGCCGAAATTCACACTTACTAATTGTCAATGCAGTTGTTTATTCTGGACTTTGGAAATGAGTCCGCTTTGCTAACAGAGTCAAGCTTTCTATAATCCTTACCGCCGGAATGATCTGTCTGGTTTTGGTACCAACAATCCTGGTGAACTTTAAGCTCTTTTACTAGGTTCAATGACATAATTCTTCAACGTAAAATCGATTTCAACACCCAAAGCCTTTTTTTTAACAAAACTACACCTGTAAGTATTATCTTACTTACTCCTGATTCAGTAGTTCCAATGTTCTATTTTAATAACAATTGGATAGGAAACATGTCCATCTTGACAAAAGGTTTATGAAAAAGAGGAATGAGATCTACATCATTTCGTTCCTTATTTTCAAAATTGTTCCCAAAATGTTGTCTCAGTAACTTGAAACCTGTTCAGATGTTTGAAAAGGATGTCGGACAAATTAATTTAATAGTTAATTCACTGTAAATAGTTCCTGGTCCACACCAAAAACTGAAGAACCAAGGTCAGAGCTCTCCACTATCACAAGAATGGGTTTCAGATCATTTAAAATAATTTAAGCTCATGTAATATGTCTAAATCTATAAAACAAGCTGAATTCTATTCTTAGCCATTCCCATATTAAGTTGAAATTATGTTTTCTAATTGGATTAACTTAATTAAATAACACTCTATTGAAGATAAAGGAGGATTGATATAAAACAGACGGCAAGCCAAAATGTATTTTGTCAGAATGGCATTCTCTTCAATAATCAAAACTGTTAAATTTATAAACTAACAAGCTCTTCAACCATGCTTTTCATTAACTAAATTGATTGAGATGTACATTTTCATTAATTGCACTCTAATCAATATCTATGTACATATTTAGGTAGCAAACCTTCGTTAATATGGTCTACTTGCAATTAAAAAAGTTAGCAAGTAAATTGCTTGCCTTTTCTCTTCTTTCTATTTTTCTAGATATCTTTTCCAGTTTTCTACTTTCTTCATAGAAATTAAAATATAAAGCTGAAAAAGCTATCTAGAAAAATACTAAGAAGAGAAATAGTTAAAAAGTTTAAGTATATATATATATGCAGATGAATCACAATAAACACGTGATACAATCAATGAAAACAAACCACAAGGAAAAAAAAGAAAGCAGATAGAAAAAATGCTCTGAGGCCTTTCAATTTATGTCATCAGAGAGCAAACAAGGTAAGAACTAGAAGGTAACATCAAAGGTGTGTACAAGGAAGGTAACTAAACAGCTGGGAAAACAAAAGTCGAAGAGGCATAATAAGAGAAAAACAAAAAATACCCAATACAATTAAACAATGCAAAATGAACAATAAGAAAATTAATTAAATTAAAAAAAAAAAAAAAAAAAATAAAATAAAAAAATAAAAATATAAATAGAATAAGAAACAAGTGTTATATATAATTCCTAACTATAAACAATATATAATAAATATAAACAAATAGATACAAATTAAATTAATGCAATATCAAAAAATAAACAATAATAAATGATTAACAAAACAAGAATACATGAGAAAGTAAATAAGTCAAATAAAAATTATGTTCTATTATTAGAATCCACAATCTGGTCAGAGTTCATGTTCAACGTTGCAAGTACATTCCGAAGGTCACCCACAGGACCAATTTGCCTAACTATACCTTCAATTAAAATTTCATCCAATCTAAAAAGCCCATGACTTATATTTATTAGTTTATCAAAATTATACTTAATTAGGGCACTTTCTACTAAGTTCCTTTCCACATCAGATGAGAGAAATATCAATTCCTTGGAATCTTCCCATTTTATTGAATGATTTTTTGAATTAATATGTTGGAACAAGGCACTTGATTCTTCTTGCCTCCTGATAGTGTATTTATGTTGCTTCACTCTAGTAAGCAAACTTTTTCCCGTTTGTCCAACATATGAAAAATCACAATCTCTACAAGGAATTCTATAAACACAACCTTCCTTTTCTTTTCTTTCACAATTATTTACAAGTCTGTTTAATAATTTCCCACCACTACTGAAAACAACTGAAATATCCATTTTTTTCAAAAATACTGGGGTCTCTTTTAAGGTTTGATTAAAGGGAACAACCAGAAGGTTTCTATTTGTAAAGGGTTCTTTCTCAGTTCTGGTTCTCAAAGATTCTTTAGTTTCTTTCAATACTTTGTTTATTAGGGATCTTGGATATCTTAATGATGAGGCAATTTGATAAATGTTTTCAATTTCATCATTCAGGAATTCTTCACTACACAATTTAAACGCTCTTAGGAACATAAATTTTATAGGCAAAAGTTCGGTTTAGCCATGGGAAATTGTCTTTCCCCAGTTCTAAGCAATATTTTTATGGAATGTTTTGAAATGAAATTTCTTCCGAAGATTTTGCCAAGCAATGCTAGATGGCTTCGATACGTGGATGATGTTTTGTGTGTTTGGCCAGACAATGAATGTGTTGCAGATTTTTTGAACAGCCTTAATAAGTGCGTTCCGTCTATTGATTTCACTCTAGAACTTGAAAGCAATAATAAGTTACCTTTTCTTGATTTAAATTTACATCGGTATGGGCATAATCTAAAATATAGTATTTTTAGAAAACCTACCCATGTTCCTTCTTATGTGCATTTTTTCTCCGCTCATCCTTCAAATGTCAAAAAAGCTGTTTTCAGAAATATGTTCCTAAGAGCGTTTAAATTGTGTAGTGAAGAATTCCTGAATGATGAAATTGAAAACATTTATCAAATTGCCTCATCATTAAGATATCCAAGATCCCTAATAAACAAAGTATTGAAAGAAACTAAAGAATCTTTGAGAACCAGAACTGAGAAAGAACCCTTTACAAATAGAAACCTTCTGGTTGTTCCCTTTAATCAAACCTTAAAAGAGACCCCAGTATTTTTGAAAAAAATGGATATTTCAGTTGTTTTCAGTAGTGGTGGGAAATTATTAAACAGACTTGTAAATAATTGTGAAAGAAAAGAAAAGGAAGGTTGTGTTTATAGAATTCCTTGTAGAGATTGTGATTTTTCATATGTTGGACAAACGGGAAAAAGTTTGCTTACTAGAGTGAAGCAACATAAATACACTATCAGGAGGCAAGAAGAATCAAGTGCCTTGTTCCAACATATTAATTCAAAAAATCATTCAATAAAATGGGAAGATTCCAAGGAATTGATATTTCTCTCATCTGATGTGGAAAGGAACTTAGTAGAAAGTGCCCTAATTAAGTATAATTTTGATAAACTAATAAATATAAGTCATGGGCTTTTTAGATTGGATGAAATTTTAATTGAAGGTATAGTTAGGCAAATTGGTCCTGTGGGTGACCTTCGGAATGTACTTGCAACGTTGAACATGAACTCTGACCAGATTGTGGATTCTAATAATAGAACATAATTTTTATTTGACTTATTTACTTTCTCATGTATTCTTGTTTTGTTAATCATTTATTATTGTTTATTTTTTGATATTGCATTAATTTAATTTGTATCTATTTGTTTATATTTATTATATATTGTTTATAGTTAGGAATTATATATAACACTTGTTTCTTATTCTATTTATATTTTTATTTTTTTTTATTTTATTTTTTTTTTTTTTTTTAATTTAATTAATTTTCTTATTGTTCATTTTGCATTGTTTAATTGTATTGGGTATTTTTTGTTTTTCTCTTATTATGCCTCTTCGACTTTTGTTTTCCCAGCTGTTTAGTTACCTTCCTTGTACACACCTTTGATGTTACCTTCTAGTTCTTACCTTGTTTGCTCTCTGATGACATAAATTGAAAGGCCTCAGAGCATTTTTTCTATCTGTTTTCTTTTTTTTCCTTGTGGTTTGTTTTCATATATATATATATATATATATATATATACAATAAAATAAAAAACGAAGGAAACACACAGAAAGACACAGACATAACTCACATCGATATTTCGACAATCGTCGTCATCAGGAGGTGCGAAGAGCGAAGAGTCCCGCAGGAAGACAGGGCGGTACTGAACTCGGAAACCGCAGCCAGTACCCCACCACTTGTCAGTACCGCCCTGTCTTCCTGCGGGACTCTTCGCTCTTCGCTCTTCGCACCTCCTGATGACGACGATTGTCGAAATATCGATGTGAGTTATGTCTGTGTCTTTCTGTGTGTTTCCTTCGTTTTTTATTTTATTGTGAAGAGGTCCGCTGGACCGTTTCTTTTAATTGTGTATTATATATATATATATATATATAAAGATTTCACATAAACACGTGAAACAACAATCAATGATCAAACCACAATATGAAATGGGAAAACAAGACTAAGATCTTTCAACCATAACAAGCGCTCTTCTTCAGAGTCATAAACCCAACTGAAAACCCACACTCTTCTCAACCCCTCACCTGATGTGTCGTGATCTAGTGTTTCAGTTGGGTTATTGACTCTGACGAAGACCGCTTGTTACGGTTGAAAGATCTTAGTCTTGTTTTCTCATTTCATATTGTGGTTTGATTATATATATATTAACACTTTTTCTTCTTCACGGAATTTGGTCAGGGTTAATATTTGGAATCACCTTTTTACTGACCAAATTCCGAGAAGAAGAAAAAGTGTTTATTAGTAATTGTGGTCAAGAAAACAATACCTTATATATATATATATATATATTATATAATTTAAATTTAATATATATACATATATATTATTAAAAAGCACTGTGCCTTCTAAACTGACTATTTATGGGGGTTCACTATTTTTTCTTTCAAATTAAAAAACATTTAATTTGATGAGAGAAAAACATTTTATGAACTTTTCTTTCATTATAAAAGGACAGCGTAACTTCGAATAAATTTCGTTTGAAAACTTTTCTAATTGATTGTAATAGGCTCTCAACATACAGAGATTTTAAATACTTTTTATTTTAAACTTTGAATTCAGTATGACCCTTATTGGAATGATCTGAATGTTGTCATATATATCTAAGTTCAACTAATATGTTTAGAGTACATTTTTTCGGTAATAATAATTTTATCCTTTTTACTCTCTTTTTGAACGCAATTCAAAGAAGAGTGGTAGTTTAAGAATCTTCCAGCACTGGTCGGTTTTTTTATACCATGAACGAGAAACAAGAGTTTGATTTTGAACCTAGAAAATTGACCGAATATCGATTACAAAATAAACCTATTCTATCAAATGTTTGATATATTATTGAGTTTGTTATATATATATATATATATATATGTACATATAAATATCCAATGTTTCCCTTATCTCGACCACTTATATTTAACACTATTTTTCTTTTTTATCGAAGTCTGGTCTAGCTTCAATAATACAACACCTTAAGGCGACATTTCGTCTATATTTTGTAGACATCTTCAGGGCTACATCAATACAGAATTACAATAACAATTCTAATAACTAATACTAATAATTACAAGAACATGAAAAGTAATTATATTACATTATATTAATAATGTAAACATAATATCAAATTTGAAAAAGAGCTGATTTTTCACATTGCATTGTTTTAATGTGGCTATATACACATATTAATCAGTATTATATCATTGGTTTACATGTGGCTATAATCATTTATCAGTTAAAAAACCTAAAACCATTGATCAATCTGATATATAATGAAAATGTTTAAACTAAGAGTCCAAATCCTATTTGACCCAAACACTCTGCGCTAATACTAATCATATTGTATACCGCATGGTAGTAACCAAATTAAGCTTCGTATTTCAAGTTCTTTAATGTCCTTCATAAATATACATAAAGAATTATACCTCACTTCTATAATTTTAAGTATAATTTGACAAAAATCTTCATTCTTTCCAATCTATTTGGGTTGCATTCAAATTCATTGACAGTCTACAATTTTATTTGATGTCAAATACATCCCTCATTCATAGTAGTTAAATAGACAAATTTATAATGGATTTCCTACATATATATTTTCAAATTCTCCGTTTACTGATATAGTATTCATTACAAATGTAAGTTACGATAGAATGAGCTTCGTAAACTAAATTTGACCCGGTTGTTCCAGCCACCTCTTAACTGCTTTCTTCTTAATCAATTTGTCAGTTCCACTTCTGTGAAAGTTGGGTACTAAAATAATCTTCTTCTTCCATTGTGAATTTGATTGTTGGCACTAATGAATTCAATTTTAAGAGGAAATCATCTTTATTTATAGAATTAGGACAGATGCAAAGTATATCGTCAACATTTCTACACCATTTAACATGTCTAGGCAATATTGAGCTTATCTTGAACTTACTTGAAGAAAAAGTAAGTGGTAATTTGCCCTTCTTAGATCTCCTGATCCATAGGTTACCTAAAGAGTTACGCTTTAGTGTATATAGTGTAAACCTACGAATGTACTTGCATATGTTCACTTTTATTCTTCCCATCCAAAAAATGTTAACATTTCTGTTTTTATAAATATGTTTTTGAGGGCGTTAAGAGTGTGCTCTTCTGAATTCCTTAATGAAGAGATTAACAACATTAGGTCAATTGCCCTTTCATTATTTAAATCTCTTACATTGATTGTTTCAGTAGGAATCAGACTCTGGAGAAGATATGTTGTTTTGGTTGAAAGATATTAGTCACACGTCTGATTTTCGTAAAGTGGTTTAGTTACGTTGATTTTTATTTCATTTCTTAATCTAGGTCACTTAAAATTTGAAAAAACGATCCAAACTGGGCGCAAATCAGCTCAAAAACGAAAGAAATCAACACACGGAGAAAGAGACACACTTACAAACTCAAATTTTTGGATGAAAATGTTCTGTTTCGTGCCGTTGTTTCCGGCGAACCTGGTCGCCCATTCTCTTTTCTCCTGAAGACGGATCATCCGAAAATTTGAGTTTGTAAGTGTGTCTCTTTCTCTGTGTGTTGTTTTCCTTCGTTATGTATATATATAATATAAGTACATAAAATATGTTTGATATTTAAGTTAATTAACAAATTGAGCATAAATAAAACCAACAAAAATAATATAAAGATCTCAGAATACACCCTACTGTTCAGACTGAAACCCAGATATAATCGAGCTCGTAGAAGCAATGTATGGGCTTCTTCAGAAGCTCTCAAACTGAAAAAGCTATAGTGAGGAGGAATATTTTTAGTATTTGAACTCCAAAACGTTTATCAAAATTGTGCTATGGCTATTCGCATTAATAGCAATGGGTAGTGTACTAAACTGGCTGACCGAGTACCTAAAATTATTCATGCGTAGGCATAACACTGTGGTTATTAAACCCAAAAAGAATACATCACACTGAATGCAATCAAGTTGACATGCACGTCACTAAGAGTGCAGGAAGAACAAGTATGCATATGATAACTGTAAGGATTAAAATGGAATCTAAAAGATGTTGCCGGATATATTCATGAGATAAGTAAGACAACCAGGATTTTCACATCGGAGCATGCTTATGTACCTCAATAGGAAATGGAGTAGGAAAGGATAGGATTCATTTCCATTACTTTTTTACCCATCTATGCACTCCGAGGAAATAATAAGTCATGAGGAATACTAAATTACTTTGTTCTGTCTTTGTCCGTGGTGAAATAGGAAACATGAGCAGAGACAATACGACTCTCTTTGGGTACTGTATTATAGTAGTATTTACAAAATTTTGTTCAACCGTGGTATAAACTCTTTTCGGAGTTTCGTATCAAACTCCGGACCAAACATCCTACTGAACCTGCTCAGCTATAGGTAAGGTCAGTCGCCATTTTTGCCCCTGGTTCAAAGAACCTGTGGATGAATATATATAAGCCAATGCAGCTTAGTGTAGAACTGCATGGTGTCACTAGGGGCGAATTTAAGTTATATACATTAGAGAAACCGAATCTCCATTTAAAATAATTTCTGTCTGCTTGTTTATTTCTTTGTCCGCAAAATGTTGTACCCAGTTAACTCAGACGCCATAAGTTATATCAAACTGAAACTTTGACAGTAATTTGTGTATATCTAATTTAAAACTTAGGATTTGAATGGATTGGAAATTCAGTTTAGAAGCAAAGTTACAGACTTCTAAAGCTGTGTTTCAAAAACCAGGTACGAAAACCAGATATGTGCCTCTTCCGATGCTCGTAAAGTGACAGTTTTGCTCTCAGGGGGAACTCGTCATATATTTGCAATACCTGCAGTAAAACTGCACTACGAGCATCCCAGGAAGAATATCTGGTTTTTGAATGCGCGTTGTAAACCGGGTCCAAACTTAAAAAGATAGCGCTGTTTCAAATTGTTAGAGATTTTATTTATTTTTTATATTTTTTTTCCTGTTTTTTTCTCTTTTTATTTTTTCCTATTTATTTTTTATTTGTTTATCTCGGTTTCCAATTTTATTATTTTTTTAATGTATATATTTTTTCTTATAATTTTATTTTTTATTATTTTGTATTAACATATTTTTTAATGTTCTACCATTACTATTTTTATTTTCAGTTGTTTAAATTATTATTTATACAACTTTATTTTTAACTTATACTTTATTCTAATCATTGTTATTATTATTATTATTTAAGTATTTAATATTTATATTCCCAGATTTCATTCAGTGTGTTTTTTTCCTCATAATATCCTTCATTATTATTATTTTTTAAGTTTTTATTATTTATATTTTCTTATTTTCTTCAGTTTAACTTATTATTTCTCAGCTCTTTACTTATCGCTAGTTTTTTTTTTCTTACTTGACTTGAACCGGCCACGCGTGTGACAACACTGTTGGTCCCCAACAGCCGCTTGGCAAGTGCGCTTGGTGTCCCTATCTCAACTCTCTTCCTTCATGACGGGTCAAACAAAAATTAGAGACAGTAAGTTTGTTCATATCTTTATTCTGAGTCTATAGTTTATTGTAAAACGTTTGTTGTCATTTTTGGCCATTTTCCTATTGACTATATATACATAACCAAGTGTAAAATCACCTATTACAGGTTGAGTACATTTTTAAAGTTTTTTTTAAGAGTCTGTTGAGTAAATTTTTCATTTTAATTTACGATTTTTTAATATTTTTCAAGTTTTTGAGGTGTTAGTATAAGGTCTAGTTTTTGTTTATATTCTTGTTTGTCAAACAATCCAATGTATTAAATTTGTCATCTTCTGATCATAAATTGTGATATTTTTTCATATCATAACAAGATGTTGACATATAATTAATTACGCAAACACCGAGTATAGCTCAGGAGCCCCAAGAAGTCTTCAACATCACCCCTTGATTGTTCTTCATAGACTTTTAAGTTGAATTATAAAATGATTTAAATGGAAATGTAGTATTAGCATAAGTATTATTAATTTTGTAGAGTTCTTCAGAACTATAACTCAAGTCATAGTATGATCGGTATGACTAAGCATATATCTTATCACAAAATGATATCACAAAATGATATCACAAAAAAAAGAATATTTTACAAAATCAAATCAATATTTTACATAAAAATGGGCCTCATAGTGTAGATGTGCTTTATAGTTTGAGAGTAATTATGCATGATGGAAAAGTCAGATTTTTTTTTCAAAATGTTTAGACAACTCTTTTTTGCCAATTTTAGAGTTTTGAAATTGAATTTTAGCATTACCTTTGTAGCTACAAAAGCAATAACTAAAAAAATTCTAAGTTTTTTAAAACAGATGACAATTTTTTTTCGATACAATGGAACCATTGTTTTCAATTAAAAATAAAATTTTTAATTTTTTTTTTAAAAAATGTTGACTTATCACTCTATCTGTAAGTTTGTTAGGGCGATACTAGCCATAGCATTTTATAAATCAAAATAAAATAACACCTAAAAATAGAACAGTATGTAGGGGATGAGTTAACCTATTTTGTTTTAAAATTCAACCAACCAATCAAGTGATGTTGCATATTTTCTCTTTCCAGAATATGTTTTTCTGATGCTAAACGGCTAAATAAAAAACAATGAAATTTTACAAACAAAACAAATTATCATAAAATTAACAATTTACAGATGAAAAATCCTTGAAACTTCAAGAACACAAAGGGTAAAAAAGATATAAAGTTGAATATTCATCCTAAACTAATGGTTAACCTGTTATATTTAACGGATTTTTTGCATTTTTCTACATTCATTTAGAAATTTTATAAGAGAATCAACTGAAGTAAAATTGATGTTTAGAGGTATAACTGAAAAATTTGAAATGTTTTTATAACTTATATGAGATATAAGAAGAATAATATTCTTACATGTAAAAAATCAGCGCCAATAAAGATATATTTCTGATGCCTTCCATCGTATGATGAATTTGTCTAACAAAATTCTCTAATCAATCTGTGTGTTGCACTTGAAGGGTGCAAAACTTAATATCTGATGTTGGATTAATTATCATTCGATGATACTGAAGTATTTGAATAAGGAATAAACTGTTTCGATCTATAGAAAAGCTGCAAATATTGTTGTTGACAAATATCTAGTTCTTTTCACTGTTTTAGTCTAATAGTTCATATCTATTATTCTTAGATATTTCAAAATTCCAGCTATAAACATTTAAATTATACTGAAAAAAAGGGCTTTAAATTTGATTTGATTATGCATACTGGCTAATTACTGATATTTTTTTCTCAATACCTATGTATTTACAGTAACCTTATAACAAAGTACAGCACGCAGGAAAAACTAACTCTTGTTCACAGTTAATTAGACTTTAATATTTTTGATAAAGAGATAGAAAAGTGATTTCATAAAAAAACATTATCATGTCATAAAATAACCGAGTATAAAAAATCTAAATGTAAAACATAATTCAAAAGTGAAAACATTCTTAAAAAGTTTGATGTATAATCCAATTTTTCGCATGAATAAAATGAAATTTTCTGTCTGATAAATAATGCAAGATTCTTGAGTTTTATTGAAATAATATATTTGGTTTTATTTCCAAATCGTTTATTTTATTTACGTTTATTTTAATTTTATTTACGTTTATTTTATTACATTAAAATTTAATGAAATTATTACATTCATCTGTAAATAAATGACGTTTGGCGTTTGATAGGTGGATAGTATTCATGATGATTAAAGAACGTTACAAAATTTGTTTAAACTTCTGTATTATTTAAACTTTAGTAACACTTAATTAATATTGCTTTCTTAGATGACTGTAACTACAATATCAAACAAAACAACTTATTGTATAGTTATTTAAGCTAACATGGGTTATATGAATGATTAGGACGAGACTTAGTAACAACTCATTGAAATGATCAAGTAGATGTCATTTTTTCTTGGCATATACATTCATCCGGATTTCATGAAACTTATCCGATCTCAAACCGATATACGCAATATTTGATTAACTGGAAAACAAACCAATATACATGATATTGGACCGATTGAAACAGAAAGTTCAATTTTCAACCATTTCACATAAATAGTTTTTTTTATTTTGTATTTTATTTCAGCATGTTCCACTGTGTAAAGTTAAATACAAATAAAACAAAAAAATCAATTGCATATCAAGAAGTTTGTAATTATGTTTACTTACAGTAAAGTTGACTGTTGACCACTCCAGTTATTTAAATATTTATGAACTACATTTTTATAATTTTTTATCACAAAAAACGAGAAAGTGAGACGTCTCCCATTGGATGCAATTTGGCCGTGCAAACGAAGAGAGTTAATAACTTTTTGACAATTTTTTCAACACTTCTTTATTAATGTACTACTAACAATGGGTCACATTATTTCATCAGAAGAGTTGAAATATTTAAACAGATACTTTTTTTTCTAGTGGCCATAAATAAATTCATTTATCCACTGACTTTACCACCCTATGAAAAGTGCGTCACTACATTGCCGCACTCGCTGAGTGGCTTTGAGTCACATCAACAAGGAAGCAAAATAAAATTTATTCAATTAGAAAATAGCTGACGTAAGTGCTCTTGAAACATGGAATTACAGAACCAATGTCACTTACCCATGGCTTCATAATTTCCAAAGAACGGCATACCTAATTTCCTACAATTAGAATTAAATCAAAGGTTAGGCGTGACGAACACGTAAACAGCTTTCTATTACAAGGATTACAGCTCCTTTTTAGCCCCTTTCGAATTAATCCGGCTAACAATCGGCTTATTGTCAAGAACAAAATAATAACGGGTGAAAAACGCATACCTTTTACAGGCCGCTGAAAAAAAAAAGTGAGAGAGTTGTGTGGAAAGTGGAAATTTTCCCTTGCAGCTAGTTGACAAGGACCAGTCGACAGGAAAGTTTGGCCATGTAAAAACAATGCAGAAACAAGCAGTGTTGTTTTCAAAAGAGTCATCAAAATGAATCCTTATGCAACAAGTTAGAAACTTAACTATCAGATATTAAATTTAGTAGCTGTTCATAAACCCACTATCCAACGAATATATCTACGATGCAAAGTTCAAAAAATGAATAACTTGTACAATTACCAGTTATTTATTTGTACAAGTATAGTTAATTTATAAGTTGAATTTGACAGATTTACACGTCTTTGGGTCTCTAAAGTCCTTTTTTGATTTTTTTAGGATGATGTCTGTGAGTGGATAGGAGTGTATCTTAAAGTTTGTGGAGACACTGCAACCACAAAGTTTGAGGGATCAAATCTATTTCTCACACAAACATAGGCTTGTGTAAAAAATATAACAATATAGATATCTGTAATGTAGATATCTCCTATAGTTTGGGAGTAATATTTATTGCATGTAAGAATCTCATTTGTTTTCTTCAAAAACTATTAACTCTAGAATCCTAAAATTTCATAATATCATAAACGTATCAGAACCATTTCAGAAGACATTTATACCAAAAATGATTAATTTTCTGTTCATTTTACAAAGTAAACTAAATAAAATGCTATGTGAGATGAAAAAATCAAAAAAATTTTTATGAGAAAACATTAATAGTATGATTTATATACTGGTTATATAAAATGCCCTTCATAGATTATTTTACAGGAGTTGTTGAAGAGGGTTCATTTTTCAAAATAGTTTTTATATTTTTTTTTAACAGACTGTAGACCCTTCCAAGTCGACCTCAATTCAGAAATAAACATATTTATCACGTAATAGGGACTCGATTTTTCTGAGCAATATTATTTATCTAAGATCGCAGTTACTTTTAATTTATCAACTTTCGTAATTTTTTTGGTATTATCTTTTTGGATGTTCAGAAAAAGAGTCGATAAAACGTTTAGGTACACTAACAACTCCGTTCCTTTCTACTAGTCCCCAAACCAATCCTTTTAAAATGTTTAAATCATCAGCATCTAACGTTTTAATTTTTCTGCTTTACGTCCAACTACCTGAACAGAATTTATATTTATAGTCTTAGGAAAAATATGTAAATTGTTTTTACTATAGTATTGGTAAAATATACTATTCAAAATGGCTGTGACTTTTCTATAATTAATGAAGGTTTCGCCCTTTTTTAATAAAACCATTAAGAGCTTTTTACATCTTTATTTTCCTTAAAAATTGTCTTTCTTTCGTCGTTTTTTAACTTGAAATGTGAGGGTAGTTGCATTACATTTATTTGCAACAGGCAAAAAAAAACAAAATAAAAAGATTATGTTGTGTAAACAACGTTATTTGATTTAATATTTATCCCTCTTGTAATATAAAATCAAAAAATTTTCCTTTCAAATATTTTCTGAAACTTTGTTTATATCATAAAGTTACTTATGCTTAAATCATAAAGCACAATATATCTGTATGTTTATTATGTGATTATTTGTTAATTTTTTAAAAATTAGTACTTTTCTCTGTTTTATAAGCCTATGAAATAGATTTTAAATATTATAAGGAGGTTGGTATTGAGAGTTTGATTTGAATCTGGATGATCGACTAAACCCTGGTTCTCAGTCATATTCTATTAGAAGGTGTAGGGAAGCACTAGGAAGTCAAATAGGTGCGTGTCGTTCACAATGTCCGGTCTGCCAACACTGGTACACCAAAATTGTTGCAGAGAGTTGGATGGTGAATTGAGGCCGATTGGCTACTGACGTTGATCTCCCAGTCACAGAGAGCTCAGTAGGCACTAGGTTGCACTCAGTCGCCCCTCGGTCAAGGTTACGCCCTCCCACTTTCTTTTACTGTTATTAGAGCTTCCCATTCATTCCTGCAGGCTCTTTCTCTTAGCCCTATCCCTTATTACCGTCGTACTTACAACTAAATTACACATACTTCTTACACTCCCAACACAAATAGAATAATATTCCCAACTGGCGTTTAATTCCTTGATAATTTATTGACCTCCACTAGTTAGGGTTCCTTTTTTCAAAGGTCCGTATATTCTCACGTTATCTCAATTACATCCCAAACATCATCAAAGGCCCACACTGAGTCATAATTTTCTCAACATATCTTTTGAATTCCCAACCGCTGCACTAAAAATAAATAAAATGTGATTATTACACAAGAGGCAAACGTGTTCACCAATGTCCAGTATCTTAGACACAAATAACCCATAATTACTGCACTTACTTTTATTGCCTTTACTCCAATTGATACAATTGATGGGAATATATAGGGTTTCATGGACCACTTCTTGCAGTTAAACATCTTTTCTAGTCGATAATATAGGTTACATTACATCTCATCGCATTACATCTCATAATCAGTTGTTCTAACATATTAAATTAAAACAAATGTTTTACCCGACTCTCTTTTAAATCAACTTTTAAGGAAAACAGTATTCTCGTATTTTATAAATACAGCTTCAATAATATATATTTAGTAACAAAGTTCCACCAGCATTTTATTTTATTTTAATTTTATTATTTAAGGGTGACTATAGCACTGCGTCTTAAAAAAAACTATTGTACTTCCCCTCTTCTGTACTAAAGTACCCCAGCAGTTAGCTTCAACGCCTCCAAGAAGCTCAGCACTTTTGCTGGTTCCAGCGGTAAAAGTTTTTCTATGGTTTGTTGAGTGTCCCGAAGCACCTGCCTCTCTGCAGCAATTTTGCCTTACAAGTTATCAGCAGGTGCAACGGTGTTTCTTCCTCTTTGCAGAATCTGCACAAACCATCATTGATAATGTCCATTCAGGCTCCCTATGTTTCGGGAGAAAGTAACTTCCTTTCTCCTTCTTCGGGATGGTCTTCTTCGGGTCCACAGGTGCACTTGTGGGAGGTTCCCACTAGTTAGTGCTTTTGCACCCTTTGCGCTTCCGGAGAATGGTCTCCAGACTTCCTTTTCCTTACAGGGGAAAATCCCTGAAGCTCTATCGGTCGTATTTTGTCCGCTCCGGCAAAGCACCGCATACCGGAGTAAGGCTATTTACTTAAGGGGGTCGCCTGGTGCCCTTGAGGCTCCGTTTATAATACAGAAACCCCTGTATCATCTATCCTTCGGCACGGATCGCATAACACCCTAGATTGGGGCTGGGATAAAAGGAGGGGATTTGGGGATTAGGAAGGATTGGAAATGAAGGTGATCAGGCCCAGCCCCTGATCACCTTCTCCTCCTCTTTCGTTTGTCCCAGCATATAGCAGGTTAACAGGGTAGCCTCGTGAAGGCCGAAAGTCGGAGTTAATTGTTAGAGGATATTAGAGGCGCTTAATCACTCCATTACTACTCCTCCACCAGCATTATATATATATTTCATTAAAATACACAGCAGTCTCTGCGTTCACGACTTTTAAGCTGGTCTGATCTATTCTTTTGACAACTTAACGGTGGGTTGGTGTTAACTCCAAAATCATTTGTCCAAAATACTTCCTGCGCAAGCATGAGCAGATTTACAATAAACAACATTATTTTTACATTCGTAAAAAGAGACTTCACATCGAAACTGATTAATCTATAATTTTTGTTCATGTTGACGCTTTTTAATTTTTTAATTAAATCAACATTTTTTTTTATATGGCTGCTGAAATTTTTCCAATTAATGGGCTTAAAATACTTACTAACCATTTGGACAAGCCATATGATGCCGAACCAACCGAACTCACAATCAAACGTATTGGGTAATTATCTTTATGTGTCTTGATCAACCCGTACATATATGGCAAAGAAGGGGATTTTGATATAAATTTAGTCATAAGTTCGGGTTGATTTTTTAAGATAGTTTTAATTTTTTTATTAAATGAACTATTTACCCTTTCTTACTTACATCTTTATATATATATATATATATATATATAATCGATAAAAAGATTTCACATAAACACGTGAAATAACAATCAATGATCAAACCACAATAAGAAATGGGAAAACAAGACTAAGATCTTTCAACCGTAACAAGCGGTCTTTGTCAGAGCCAAAAATCTAACTGACTTTTTTTTTGGGGGGTCTTTGACTCTGACGAAGACCGCTATATATGTATATATATATATATATATATATATAGATATAGATATATTCAGTTGTTGAACGGAAAGACGATCCAAACTGGACACAATAACAATTCAAAATTGAAGATAGGTAGCACAGAAAGTAAAAGAAACACACTTACAGACTCAAATTTTCGGGCAATCCGTCTTCAGGAGAAAAGAGAAAGGGAGACCAAGCACGTTGTAGACGCAACTGCTAGTAACCCATATACGAGTGTATATATATATATATATATATATATATATATATCGTTTTCCTAGTTCAACTTTTACTAAGAGCGAATATGAAGTTTGATGGGTACAGTGATTAAACTGAGTGGTCCAAACCGACAAATGGTAAAATGTTGCAGCAGTCCACAGTATCAAGTGAATTCATTTCTACAGTTTGTTTCGTTAGTTCATTTGTTAAATCCCTTTAGTTTAACACTCAATCCTAGTTTAACATTTGTTTTGGGCAACTGTAATAGCAGGAATTTTTTGTGGTACATCTTTTGAAATTACTTCAACCACTTGACTGATTTTGTAATATTGGTAACTCATCAAAATGGAAAGTTTCATGATATTTGTCTTGCTTCTTGTTCTTCTGACGACAAACTGTTTTTTCAAAATCAGACTTACAATTAGTGTTCTATAGTGTGCGGTCTATTTTCTCTGCTCTGTCTTTTTTTAGGATTTAAACAAGTTTGGTTAAATAGTTGTTTTTGTATTTTGAATTATTTCAATGTAGAGTCAGAGAGACAGTTAGAGAGAGTTATAATAGAAAGGAAATAAAGAGGTTGGCTGAAGAGAAATATCTGAGTGCTGCTTGTTAGTGTTGTTTATGGATTCATTAGCCAGATTTTATGATTGGAGGCTAGGTTAATATTCATTTGGATGGGGGTGCGAGTGAGAAGAGGCATGTGCGTGAGAGGGACGTATGCAAGAGATGGAAGACCAGGTAATACAGCTCAGTGTTCGGCTAGTTGATGGTTTCCATGTCAAGCTTGCACTACATGAATCGTGTTTGAAAATTCTTAAGTATTATTCATGCCACTGCTTATCTATGCCTAATCACAGTGTTATGCTTTGTTAAGGTAACCCATCTGATTGTTCCAGTGTTCCATTAACCGAGAACAAGAAAGTGAAAACGCCGTCTAACCAATTGAACTGATTACTACATTAGTCCAATGGCCCAGTCATAGTTGACTAGGTTACACAACTTTATTTATCTAACATTTGTAAGGAAGATTCAACTAACTAACCCTTTCCCTACTATCTCTCTAAAATTGAGTTTAATACTATTTTCAATTTACAACCACTCTCTAACCACTCTATAATCATGTAATTTTTAAAGTGACGTTGTAACCATTATCTACATGTATACAAAAAAAATCACATCATATGCTACATTATCAATATTATAAAGCGGGTTACAACAAAAAAAACTAATTAGAAAAGAAATGACCTGAAGTATTTCGTTAAACGTTTTAATAGAGCAACAATATAATAATGAAAGAGATGGAACTATTATAAATGGAAAAATCTTGTTAATAAATTTTATATATATATATATAATTAACAGGATACCTAACTAACCTGATAAGATAAGTTAACCGTGTTACATCGTTTAGTTCATCTATTTTTAGACGTCATTTTGTTAGAAAACTACATTAATTTACTGTAAGTAAATTATAGTAATAATGACGAAACTCTATCTTGAGATTTCGACAGATTTACACGATTTAACGATTTTATCGACGATATTTCTGTATGTGTACCGATGTCTTAATACATAAAAAACTTAGAAAAAAATTAACACAGGTATAACGTTAATAAATTTTACTAGTTATAGTGAAATAGAAAATAGATTTTCATTAAAAAGACGGAACTGTAATTCGAGATTTAATAATAATAATAATAATATAATAATAATATATAATTAATAAATATATATATAATATAATATATATATATAAAATATATATATAATATATATATATATAAGGTCAATGTACATAAAGAAACATAGAGAAATTAAAAACACACACTTACAGTCTCTAATTTTCGGTTGAACCATCTTTAGGAGAGATAAGAGAGGGAAACCAAGCGCACTGGTACAGAGACGGCTTGAGACCTCTCTGTCTCTGTCTCCAACCGTCCCTGTACCAGTGCGCTTTGTTTCCCTCTCTTATCTCCCCTGAAGACCGTTCAACCGAAAATTAAAGACTGCAAGTGTGTGTTTTTAATTTCTCCATGTTTCTTTATGTACATTGAATTGTGTTTGTCCATTTCGGATCGTATTTTCATCGAAAAAGTACTATATATATATATATATATATATATATATATATATATATATATAGACGGGTCTCCAACCGTCTCTGAACCAGTGCGCTTGGTTTCCCTCTCTTGTCTCTCCTGAAGACGGTTCAAACCGAAAATGAGAGACTGTAAGTGTGTTCTTTTGATTTCTCTATGTTTCTTTTTCTATATTGAACTATATATATATTTTATTAATAATGTTTCTGAAAATATTATAAAAGAATATTAAAAATGATAAATACAATGATGAGCATGTCAAAAAAATTATTATTGAGTTTTAGGAATTATTATTTAATAATATTATATTATTATAAATATTATTATATATTATTTATATTATATATATATATATATATATAATTATATATTATAACAGAGGTATTTATATTAATAATAATAGTTGTGGAATAGTAGCATACTTGATGAATCGCTCTCACTGGTAGGAAGGCTACTACAGGGTGATTAATACGACTTTATCTTGATTATGAATAACGTGGGATAAAACCGGATACAAAAGGAATATCAAAATGCTCTCATTTAGCTAATTTTAATATTCTCTTGTATAGAAATGTTTAGAGCAACGATATCTTATTTACATTTATAACTGAATAGAAATTGTACGAATTATTATTAAATAAATTTAAATAAGAATTGGATTGTTCTTTTCCTTTATAATCACAACAATGATTTCTTTTTTCTTTCGTCACAACAATTAAGGGAACTTGAGAAAGAACACTGTATTTTCAATGCTTTGTTTATATTAAACAATAGTTAAAAATCTTTAAATTATGTACTAAAGACTAATGTATAAGAGATTGTATCAGGGAGGATGAGCATAGCATTTGATAGAATACTGAACAAAAAACCAAAATAAATGCTTTGGCTGTAACATACCAGGCCGGAATTAGCATTTAGTTTATTTTTTAAAATTCTTCAAACTGTAGTATTCACAACTGATACTGTTAACAGAGAAATCTAATCACCTGAAAGACAACATTTGACAAGATAAGCAGAAAGTCGTTTGATCAAGTTAACTGGTACTTAATGGGCGTGTTGGGACTAGTTTTAGGACAGTGGAAAGGAAAGTGGACCTTATGGAGAGAGCGGTAGATCTCGGTGGTTTGACAAGATCTCCCTTTCCATTGTCTTCTACGATACCAACAATAAGCTGGCCCGATCTTCCCTAAATGCCAATTGAAGCACATTCCCTGGACAAAGAGTAGGCGTGATTGTTCTGAAAACACCCCTTCAATATAATAGCCATCATACTGGCTGTTACGGTTTCTTTCTTCTCCGCCACCATTTCAATCACTGTGACCTTCTTCTCAGTTAACACTATACTTCCTAATTAAAAATAATTGTAATATCATCATTTTTTACCAAGAGTCTTATTAGAGAAATCTTACAAAGCTAAATCGAAGCTAACTCGCTTTTACATTGCATTTTTTGCCATGTATTTATATATAAAAGAATTACACAATGAAAGCTTGAAATAACATCACCGTATAAACCATTTTTTGATATTCTAAACTGTGAAGAAATTATCCTACCACTGCCAGTCCCAACCAGAGTCACAAAGAGAGTGTGACTCTAACAGGTACCGATATGACGGAAAGAGTCACAAAGAGGATGTGACTCTAACAGGTACCGATATGACGGAAAGATTCACAAAGAGGGTGTGACTCTAACAGGTACCGATATGACAGAAAGAGTCACAAAGATGATGTGACTCTAGCACACTATGATATGACAGTAAGAGTCACAAAGAGGGTGTGACTCTAAGAACTGAGATCCAACAGAATGGGACCAAAATAAATCAGGGTTACATGTTCTTCTATTTTGTAAATCTAGAAAACATGTACCGAAATATTGATATTAAAAGTTTTATTCAAACATGTAATATTAATCAATCCCTGATTTATTTAGAAATAGGTATAGCTAACTCGTTATTGTTTATCTCATTTCTGTGGTTTTGACTATGAACTTTTATTTATTTGTTGATTTGGACTGTTATTTATAGTTTGAATTATATGTTTGAAATCTTTTTTTTTTAATAATCAATAAACTATGTTACCGTCATCAGGATATATATGATTCGTTATAATGGTGACCAATAGGAGAGCAGAGTTTGTAGGTCCATGCGGCGGTCTCAGTTACCCGCTGCCTAGCAAAGCCTCCGTTATTCCGCCAATGGGTATAGAGGTTGCACAGTCCCTCTGTAAACTGTGAACTTTCTTTCCCCGGACAACTCATAGAAAACAATATATATATAATATTTGGTACGTTTTCTTTTTTTGAGTGATAGGTTTTGGAAATGAACTTCTCTTTCTTATTCCAATGTTTTGATGTATTTATACATCATCATCAGGGCTTGGAGTGAATATGGATTTTATTTCCATCATCGTTGCTACTTGTTGTAACTACATGTTTTTTTTATCAACAAATAACACAACTCTAACAAATTTAACTACCATTTTTTTTAATAAAAAATAAAAATTAATTCATTAACAACAAAAATCTTTTAACAAAAAAAATTGTTGTAAATTTCGTTAGAGCAGTGTTATTTGTTGTTAAAAAAAAGAGGTAGTTACAACAAACAGCAACGAAGATAGAAATAGAATCCATATTAACTCAAAGCCCTGATGATAATGCTTAAGTGATGATGATGAAACATTGGCATAAGAAGGAGAAGTTCATTTCCAAGAATTAACCGTCAAAAAACTTACTTAGTATTGTCTTAAATCAAGAGGTCAAGAACAATTTGAAAAAGCATATATATAGGAGTTAAAACGAAGGTAACACAGAGACAGAAACAGGCTTAACTCATCTCTATATTTCTACGATCGACAGGAGGCGAGAGTCCCGCAAGAAGGTAGGACGGTGTACCACGCTGAGGGCGATCGTCGAAATATATATGTGAGTTATGCCTGTTTCATCTCCATCTGACCTTTGTAAAAATACATTCATCTGATAGAGACTGGAAGTGTGTTACTTTTCTTCATATTTTAACTTTTGATACCAGTTTGAGCTGATTTGCGTCCAGTTTGGATCGTTTTTTCAAATTTTGAGAGCTATAAATATACAAAACTAAAGTTTATCAGGACTCGGTCAGTTCTTCAGGTTGAAATTAAACTCTCATTGCCAACGTTTCGGTCTTCATTTAAAACCTTTTTCATAGGCAGAAATATAAATTTTGATACAGAAAATCTAAGTACTGCATTACAAATTATTTTAAAAAATATGAACTCAGTTGAGTGTCACGTGTTCATTCAGACTACAGATGTTGTTAAAATCCACATACTATTTTTCTTTGTAAAATAATTTGTAATGTAGTACTTAGTTTTTCTGTTTCAAAATTTATTCTTCTTCCTATGAAAAAGGTTTTAAATAAAGACCAAAACGTTGGCCTTGCGAGTTTAATTTGAACCTCCTGAAGAACTGACCGAGTCCTGATAAACTTTAGTTTTGTTTCTATTCCACGGTCGATACTTTTATCAATAATTATATATATATATATATATATAACAAGACGTAACGTCGGTCTGACGAAGACCGCTTGTTATGGTTGAAAGAACTTAGTCTTTTTCCTATTTCATATTGTGGTTTGATCATTGATATGTATATATTGTTAAAAGTATCGACCGTGAAATAGAACCAAACTAAAGTTTATCGGGACTCGGTCAGTTCTTCAGGTTCAACAAATTAAACTCTGATTGGGCAATGAGAGTTTATTTTGTTGAACCTGAAGAACTGACCGAGTCTCGATAAACTTTAGTTTTGTATATATATTTTAAAATATGAAACAGTTCTCCTTTGATAAACTGATTAGTAAATGTAGTACTAAATTTTACTGTATTTTTCTTGTGTGTTCTTCTTATAAGTATGGCTAGTCTGCTTAATATTGCAGTTGCTAATTTAGTGCTAATCTTGGCCTCTAAATTGGTTCCTAACTTTGGTTGTCTTTGGTTACTTTGTTACACCTTCCTGATACAAAATGTTTAGCCTTATTCTTAATAAGCATTCATTTGTGGATCTCATTCGGTAAATTTTCTACTGTGACGAAAATTGTATAGTCGAAACACTAAGTTTTAAAATAAAGTTTGTAAAATAATTGATTTTACCTATTTCAGTAAAGTCTTATCTATACAGGAAGAATGAGAGAGACAGAAATATGTATGTATAGTGTTTTTCATTCTATCTGGGTATCAATGGGAGTGTATGATTAATACTTTGTTGATACAGAAAGTTTGTAGTACGAGCATTTCCTTGTAGAGTCAATCTTGAACATAAGAGATGAAGACAAGGCAATAGCAGGTTTGTAGGGCAATCGATAATGACTTGGACTATCAGAAAGGGAGTTTGATTAGAAAGATAAAGGGAGAAGGGCAGGCCGGAGGGCAGCATGCCACAACATGAGCATTAATAAACAAACGAGTACTGTGCTTCCATTCGCCCGAAGGGGAATATGTCCTCAATTCTGTATGCCAGACTGCTAACTCATCCGGAGAACTCTACCAATACTTCAACTAACAACCTCAGACAAGCATTACTTACCACTCTCCAACTAGGAATTTATATTTTATAACACCATCAAACTCCAACAAGTTTCTTTTACCTCATGATTAATTTAATTCTTCAACAAGAAATATGTCATATTACTTTTCTCTGACAGTCATAGGAAGAAAATCAATTACCTTTCGTAGAATAACTTAAATTTTATAAATAATAATTTATAACTATGTAACAGACATTGGTGGAAGTCATACTTAAAGTTCTGTTGAACCTCTAGTAGCACATTTCCGATAAAATTGATTCTTACTATATATTATATATATATATATATAGTCAAACCACAATAAGAAATGGGAAAACAAGACTAAGATCTTTCACCGTAACAAGCGGTCTTCGTCAGAGTCAAAAACCCAACTGAAAGTTGAAAGATCTTAGTCTTGTTTTCCCATTTCTTATTGTGGTTTGACCATTGATTGTTATTTCACGTGTTTATGTGAAATCTTTATATTATATATATATATATATATATATATATATATTTCGGGAGCAGACCTTCGTTTATGCATGTCTTGTTAAATTCTATGCCTATTTTTAATTTCACCACTTTTCTACTGAGTCTCTCATATGTATATAATATGGGTTTAAACTTCGTATATATATATTTATATATGTATGTATATATATATAGATATATTTATATATACGAAGTTTAATCCCAAGGAAAAAAAACAATAGAAAAAAATGCTCTGAGGCCTTTTAATTTATGTAACTAAGAATGTAACATAAAAGTCAAC
Organism: Hermatobates lingyangjiaoensis; assembly: GCA_026182355.1. Classification (NCBI taxonomy): domain Eukaryota; kingdom Metazoa; phylum Arthropoda; class Insecta; order Hemiptera; family Hermatobatidae; genus Hermatobates; species Hermatobates lingyangjiaoensis. The sequence goes on from JAPFBL010000055.1 coordinate 582,488, forward strand.
TTTTATAAAAGATTGAGATGTATTTAAACTAAATATTATAGAAGAAAAAATGGTTGACGATTCACCAATCTTGTTTGAAACTATACTACCCATGTGAGAGCTTTCCTTTAAACTCAAGTTTTATCACAATGGAATTTATTATTTTTGAAATTGTTAATATATTCACATATATTAAAGTTAAGTGTAGAGAAATTCTCTCTTTAGTAATGTTAATATGGTCTGTTAGAAAAATTATTACTAACAAATGTATACGAACTTTTCACGAGAACCTCTATTTGAATGAAATATCTAACATTATATTCTAGAGATATTAAGCAACTCTAGGATAGAAACTTGTTTTTTTTCTTCATAGGAACCAAGATAATCTTGGATTGGCAGTAGTATAGTAAAGAGGTTTCAAGCTGCCTCTTGTGTACTCTTCTTTAACTCTTTGATTATGTCCCTCCAACACAACGGTCTGCTTTAAAATATGTCGTGACAGGTTGATTTTTATCATGTTTAATATCATTTCTGATTTATGAAATTATTAAAACAACTACCATTTGTTAGTCTGCAAAAATAGAGGAAGGCTAAATAACTGAAACGGTATTGTCATCCATTTGAAAGACTGATTTGTGAAGATGCACTACTAAATCACTGATTCACTTATCACATAGAAACCTGTCATTACAAGAAATATTAAACCTATTAATCAATCAAGAATTATCTTATTTATTAGAAAGTAAATTGTATCTAAAATTAAATTGCAACAGAAATATCTCGATATTAAATCTTTTATATGCAACTTAGAGTAATATTATCCATAAAGGAGTAGTTTTTTAATCTTAATGATGAATATTTAACTTTTTCCAATCAATAAGATGATTTTTAATTTTGGTAAGTTACAAAGATTTGTTCAATCTGCCTGGTTGTAATTGAGGTCTGTGTTAAATATGAGCTATCGGAAATTGGGCTTAGACAACCGTGATTCACTGCTGAAGAGAAAAATAAAGCACAGCTTGGTGTCAGCTCGACCAGAGAGGCTCTTTGATCACTAATTAAAGCAATTGGGCAAGTGGAGGACTGAGTTTGGTGGGCCTAAGCGGTACAGAGAAAGCAGTTTCAAAGGTCACACACCTTTCGACCACGTCAGCTTTCTTCAACCTTTACTGCCGTCTTCTTCAAAAACTTCACTAAAGCCGATCCTCTACTGACTTAGTATTAGTCAAAAAATCGAAAACTAAAGACCTCAAATGATAACTTTAGTCATGGTAAAGTGCTGCATATAAGACAACTGGTTTTCCGCTGCTTACAAATTACTGATCCATACAGTCAGTGCACAGTAAAAATTATACTGTTTACCTCTATGGATGTTTAAGCTGCCATTATGTGGGTACTTGATTGTACATGAGGCAGTTGTCATTGTCCAATGCGTCATTACATTTCCTCAGTCCTAGAGTATCGCTGATGATCAATCGTCTCAAAGCACTGTTAATCAAAACAGATCAATTTCTGCAGCTGGGTAATGTGATTTTATGTGTTTTAGTCATACTAGAGATATATTGCACTACTTCATTCAACATTGTGTTAATAGTATTGACTACATTTTAGTAGTACTGTGAATTCATGGAACATTTCTAAGCAGTAGTTAATATTAGTTATAAATGAATTAATGTTACAATTAGTTTAAATTTACTATTATTCACTAAATAATCACGGTTTCTAAAAATATATCACATAGAATAATACCATACAAAAATTAACTCTTTAACCATTAACCCTACTTATAGCAAAATAATTAAAAACTAACCAACTAACATTCTTAAGAATCTAATTCATTATCATGAAAATTGATTACAGTTGAAAAATTATTAAAAGTAGGAAACCCATCGAACACTTCTGTCATTTAATGTTCTATTTATACATTTCATTGATAAATACACTTCTAGGGTTTCATAATATTCAACAAGCTTACATTATTTTCTATCCTCATTACTATTATATTTCCTTACATTCTATATTCGTGGATTTCGTTTAGTATATGCTGCAATACAGCAATAGATACAAACCACAGTCACAGCACATGACAAGTCACAACTGAGTGTATTGGTCAAACAGTCAGATTTTTCATGAAGTTTTCTAAAAATCTGGTGAACTAAAATATTCAGGGAGCACAGAGCTTAAGTGTATTCTTATTTTGAACTCCGTGGGTATTTTCAATGGCTCACAAGCTAGTCCCACGATTAACAACGTTCAACACTACCAGCTGATTTTCTGCGCATTTCAAATCCAACGAGGTCAAAAAAAATCGTATCTGGCATGATCATTGCTAGTAAGAACAAGTTTTTTACGCTATGCTGTAAATATGCATCCCAAAATCAAGTTAAAAGACGTTCAAATAGATATCATTCAATGCGAATCATCCAGATTGTACATCCTTTCAAGAACATGTACAATAAATTTCTCTTAAAATAAGCTAGCATATGCAAGACAGTTCTTATAGATGATCCTTAATTAACAAATCAGCTCTTATTAAAAACCAACACGGAAGCAATATTCTTCTTTTATGCTGGCTAGTTTAGCAAACCTCATCTCTTGATACCTGACGCCTCTCTGATAAACCTATATAAGTTGCACCTTAACCCTTCTCCTATAAACATCGTATTATAGCTCTCAGTATCACCAGTAAAAGAAAGTTTCAAAGTGAAAAGGCATTTACGTTTCACGAGTTTGACGAGATGGCACTTAAGTAAACAAACTGGAGTGATTACTTGGAAGAAACCAACACCTCATTACACCTCTGACAGTAAACACCATACAGGTTACTTTCAAGAATATCACAAGGCTTCCTACTGCAGCTGTAACAAAGCATGTTTCTAAAGAACAGGTTAGACAAAGCTTTAGATACTCAAAAAAAAATACCACATAAACATCAGAAAATGACCACTCTGGAATCCTCTAACTAACCGAGAGAGTAGTTCACCTCCCAGTCTATCTCTCTGGGAGTTGACTAAAGGGAGATAGACTTTAGAATATGACCTTAGAATAGATTTCATCAAAGCTAATATAAGTCTACATCTCCAAAAGGTAAGAATCCACAAAATACTTTTCCATCATTGACAGTAAGTTCGTTGCAATCAGGAAGAGGGTCCAGTAACTACCAAATCTCCATGTCTGGTGGTTGTTTCTATCTCACTGAAGCAGGTGTCCGGGTACCGAGACCTTGAAGACAATTAGAAGGTAACTAATGCTTTTCCCTCATTCATACCAAACTAGTAACTACAATCTACATAGACCATTGACCATCCCCAGCAGTCTGCCGAGTGGAGTGGCCTCCAATTATGACCACTTCCTAGACCACTTGCATAGCAATGGCTTGACCTCGTTCTCGCTCAACCCTTATGTTGAGAGTGTACAATTGACAATTGAGTATCTTGATATAGTGGAGGAGTAACTAACTTCAAGTCTATGCAAGGCTCTTTTGAGCTTCAAGACGTCGAATTGTTAACATACCACTTATTTAAATTTAAATTTTGATTCATTAAGTTTATGTGTTTTTTGTTAACGGCTAAAAATCTTAAATCTAAACATTTATTCTAAATTTATGTTGACTATCCTAAATTTAAGAGGCAGCCTAAGATAGCTGAAATATGTTGCTAATAATATTAGTTTATTAAGGAACTAGTCATTTCTATATTTAACACTTATTTTATGTTCTTAATAATGGTCTCTACTAATGCTACAGATAGACAACAAGGATTTGACTTCTTATTAAATTGTTTTTAAAAGTACTAAAAATAAGATTATAATTTAAGAAAATTGTATAAAACATTAAATTAACTAAAAAAATACTTTACGATGAAACGATTTTGACAGTTTATTTCCTAACCCCCTGGAAAAGAATTAGGAAGTGGAGAAAGTGAAGTTTGTTTTAAAACAGTAATTTTTAAATAATACGCTTAAACAATAGTATGATTTATTTAAATAATAATGCGGTAATAATGTGGATAATTTTAAAAGACCTCAGGATGGAACCAAATGACTAATTTACTAATAGACTGGTGACCAATCAGGACATGAAAATGCAGTAAGTGATTTAAAGAAAGTTTACTATTGTAAACTGATAACGGAATTTTCAAAGATAAGAAGTATAATGTATATATAGACAGTCCAATACTGTTAGCATAATATTCTCGTGAAATTAAAATAACTGTTTTATTTGAAAAAAATGTAGAACTCGTAGTTAAGTAAGATAGGGCTGATTGAGGAGCTGGGGTCAGGAAAGTGGTCTAGTTTGGCTATAATTGGAACGTGTGGGAAAAAGCGAAATGCGATCCGGAGGAGAGTGAGGATGATTAGGAGAGGCATCCAGTTCTCAGGGTGATTGTTTGGGACGCGGCTTGCAAGGTGGCCTGATTCTTAGGGCAGACGTCTGGGCTTAGAAAGACAACACTTTCCAGGCGCTCTTCGCAAAGCAGTCGTCTGACCCAAAATGCCTCATCAAAGGAATATGGAATATACATACAAAACGTTCTGTAAAGACAATAGATCAATTAACACCAAAAAGAAATACACCGAAAACAGAGGCAAAATGTACTTCCGTAATCAATGTTTGACATGCATCACCAAGGGATGAACCGATATGGTCAGATATTGAAAATTGAAATTAATAGGTGAGTTCCTGCTTATGTTTTTTTTTTCTCAGATTGTGTCATAATTTACCAAACTTTCTAAACCAACATTTTAATTTAATTGAAACAAATTATTGACTTCGTTTATTGAAACTCCATAGACCTACAATCATAATAAAATATAGGAAATTAACTAACAATGATCAATTATATAGATATCAAAAGATATCAGTTTTCAAAATGATTGAAATGATTTAAGATCCCAAAATAACATATCTTGATGAAGGTGAGGGTCGAGCTAAGCCAGACGAGATAATTCTGGTCTTGAAATATTATATCCCATGTCTTAATTATATGGATTGTATCGAACATACGAAGGGGAAAATCTGATAGTGTTGACAAGGGGAATGGAAGACCTGGGTTGAAGGGGTTACTTTGTAGTTACAGACTTACCATCTGGAAGTTCTTTTGTTATTTTTTATTATTGACAATAATAAAAATTGTATCAACAAGAGTTTGATTATCTTGTGCCAAGATTTGAAAGCCCAATATTCAAACATATAATAGTTATAAGATGTGTATCAAAACATCTGTCACTATTCTACCGGTCGCAACTTAAAGAAAAAACAAAACTGAACTGGAGATATAGTTATGGTTAGAAGAAAACTGTATGTTTGTAAAGAAATCGAAGTGCATAAAACTTTGCAGTGTATTTCATGATCAGGAAAGATGACATTTTGTGTTCGATATCCTCGCAGTGTTGGCTTTTTATGATAAGAGTTTTTTATAAATTTTAGCTATTGAAAAAAAGACAAAATAAGACTAAACATAATTAAGACATCACATATCCTTTCTTCTCTTGTTTGCTGCAGTTGGATTTACTACTATTTGAAATAAATTGCATTGAATGCAATGATGAATTTAAACGTTTACTTAAAATGCTTAGTAAAGGTGAAGTTTTACGATTTCTGAACAATTATATTATTTGCTTATTATTAATTATTATTATTATTTCCATTATTATTTATTAGTATATATATTTGAATAATTACATTATATATGACAATTTTTTTTATTTTAAGAATACGTCAAAAATTGTTTGAAAGGTTTGAACATCGTTTAATAAATTTAAGATTTATAATTTAGAAGGTTAAAAAGATGTTGGCCACGAGATCTACTTAGCAATGCTAACTAAGTTCAAGTGATTAGAATAATTTATATGGAGTACTTACTACCAATGGGTGGTTTCTCCACTCAGTTATTTCATATCATTTTATGTATCACTTATCAATATTACTTGTACCTATTGGGTAGTTGCAATGTAATAATAAATTAAAAGATAAAAAGATTTATTAAAGTGGATGATCAGTGGCGGTATAAACCATACTACAACTAATAGCTTGCATTTGCAAACCTTCCTATAAATAACGTCAAATAATGAAACGTTAGTCCTTTCAGAAATATATTTCAGCCGTTCATATAGCTAACACGGCTTACTTGCTTTGATATTTACACCGCGTACAAATATTAATGGTTCGTAGTCTGGTCAGCTATATGGTTTGTGGTCACGCTACGGTCCAAAATCATTGATAGATCAAATTGATATTTTACACAAAAATGTGGCTCATAGTGTAAATGAATCATATTATTTGGGAGCAATTAAACACGATGGGAAAGTCACATTTCTTGAAAAAAAACCTGTTTTTAAACTAAATTTTTTTTCTCCTAAACGGCTAATTCTACAGTCTTAAAATTCTGGCATTATCTTTCAGGCTTCAAAAGCAATAAATGGAAAATATTCTCAGATTTTTAAAATAACAGGAAATAATTCGTTTCAATAAAATGTAAAAATTTTGAGTTCTAATTCAATCTGCAAGCTTGTCAGAGCAATACAAGCCATACTGTTTGACGGATCAAAATGAAACAATACCTAGAAATAGAACAAACATTCTGAGCAGAATGAGTTGAGATAATTTTGTCAAAATTACATTTACCAGGGGTTAAAGTACATTTTCCGTTTTCAGAATTTTTTTTTTTTTGACGCTAAACGGCTAATAAAAAAATGAAGTTTTGCCAAAAAAATGAACAAAAAATTAACAATTAAAAAAAAATTCATGAAATTTCAATTACAGCAAAGAGCAATAACACAATAAGAACTTAATATTGATCCTGGAATAATGGTTTACTTGCTATACTGGTCGTATTTCATTACCTTTATTTACATTGTTTATACTCTCTTAGAATTTTTTCAATGAATCCACTAAAATAAAATTGATGTTTAGAGTTTTAATGAAAATTGTTTAAATAATTTAATAAGTTCAAACATATGTAAAAGAATAAAATTGTTACATGTAAAAAAATCAATGCCAATCAAACATAATATCTGATGCTCTCCACGCTATGATGGATTTTTTTCACAAAATGCTCTAATCAATCAGCATGTTGCATCCTTGAACAAAACTTAATCTCAGATGTAATTTTTTTTGTGTTTAACAATGATAATATCTATGGATAATATTGAAGTGTGAATTATCTCTTTCACTGTTTTCACTGTTCTAGTCTAATATTTCATATCTATTATTTTTTAAAATTACTAGCTTCCAGCTATAAAAGTTTTAAATTATACTTAAAAACCGGCTTCAAATTTGATGTGAGTATATATTACTGCTAGATAAGTGAACCTTAGAAAACCATGATATAAAGTCTAATTTTTATCTGTCTTCAAGTGTTTGTAGTGAAGAAATATGGAAGAAAAAGATAATTTGTTCATAATTAGGTATCATCGATAGTAAAATTTGGTTTAAGGTACATTCAAGCATAATATTATAAAATTTTTCACTTCTAAGGGTTAAGACTATGAAAGATTTAACAAACATGCCAAGTACGTTACTACGTTGCACTTTAAGTGCACACTGAAACATGCCCAAAATGATATTGGATTCCAAAATAGGAGCCATACTGGGGGGCCTATGTCGTTTTTGTAAACGGCCTACTTGGATTTGTAAAATGATTTTGTTTTATCATTGTTAGAATCAATGAATTGATTAAGCTAATTATTTACGTGTCATTTAACAAGCATTTGTGTATGGTCACGAGTTGTAATAAAGCCAAAGGCATATTTTTAACATATGAAAGAATCAAATAATAAATATCAAAAATCTATCTATCAATCAATATACTTATAAAACTCTGACGACCGATCTTGTTTATTTGTTTTCTTGCCACGTGCATTTTCTGAACTGAATCAATAATAAAATATCTGAGGATTTTGTGGGAATCAAACCCTGGACCTTAACATTTGAGGTCCAACGCGCTAAGCTCTGGACCAAAGGGACCTGCTTACAATAGGCTGATATAAATTACAAACAATTACAAACCTGATTTAAATAACGTCTTATATACTATAAAAACTACAATTTTGTTTTGAAATAATGAATCGTCTGCCCTACTGGTTCATTTACTGATTTGTTTTCATTTATTTACATAGTTTACCTTGACTTAAACATTTTCTAAGAAAAATAAAATTGTTATATAGAAATTTATTAAAAAAATTTTAAATGTTCTAATGAGTTAAGATAGTATATTATAAGAATAGAATTGTTAAATGTAAAAAATAATCCCAATCAAAACATAAACATTTCTAATTCACTTCTTGGTGCTGTGAATATTTGTCGAACAAGTATTTAACTAATGAAACAAATCGAGTTAGTTGTTAACGAGTTTTTATGATTATTTACAGTAAAATTGACTTTAGGCCTCTCCAAACTTGTTATCTTAGTTTTGATAATTATATATAAAGTAGGACAGTGTCTCTGCGGGTTAGCTTTATGTAAATAATTAAATTCCAAATTAAGATTAGCTAAAGGTAACACGACATTCACTGACAGTTGGCAAAGTTCGCCGGGTCAGTTAGTATACTTATAAAACCAAGTACATTGTTTGAATAAATAATAAAATATATAGGTATAAATTTTGTGGGAATCGAACCCATGACCTTAGTATTGGAAATCCAGCGCGCTATGCTCTACGCCAAAGGAACTTCTTTACAATTCTCTTTCAAAGCCCGATATAAATAATGTATTGTATACTTATAAAACTCTGTTGATCTTTATTGCTTGTTACTTGTTTGTTAGCACAAGGGCAAAACTTGGAATACCTGTTAACTCCAGTTTATGCCGAATTATTTAAATAAATATTAAAGATAACAGTCAATAATATATTGCTTTACAAATGACGGCATTAAAAAAAGAAGAATCAAAAATAAATTCTCCCAACATAATTCAGGTAAATTGACACCAGATGTAAAATCTATTACCGATATGGAATAAACCTAACCAGTTATTTTCTACGAAAGATCTTAAAGTTAATCGATCTTAGTCCCATTTTTAGAAATCTTATCGCTGTTTAGACGATGGTTTTTTTATTCCACGTATTTCCTGTCAATTTTTGTTATACATATGTATAAAACAAATTTTATTTATCAGGAATCGGTCAGTTTCCAGGTTCAAATCAAACTTTGAAAGCCAACGTTTTTATTTAAATTTCGTAGATGGAACCATCATATTAACAATGATGTGTGAAATAGTGTATACAATAAACTATTAAATTAGAGGTTTAAAATGAATAATTTTAGGAACACAAACTTGAACATAAATCTCAGCTTAAATACAAATGTTCTAAGGTATATTATAAAAAGACATACCTTTCATTAATGTTTTTTATGTTGGGTAAACTAAATTCAATATTTCAATTTATAGCTTTTGTTTGTTTTAAATATTATTAAGTATTTAAAATTTAAATATTATTGTTGTTTGAAATATTACATATTTTAATTGATGTTGTAGCGGATCGATATATTATATATCGGAATATATCGATTTTAGATATCAATATGTTTGTATTCGATCTGTCAGCTGTTTACAGTTTTATTTACGTTAAACTTGTTCAAAATATAAACAAATAACAACTTAACGTGAACTAATTGCCGAGTTATTTGTAGTTCTCCAAACCCTACAAAGTGGTGACCCCGACGTGAACACAAATCAACGTTCAGAAAACGCGTCACATCGCGACGAATCAAAGTCAACGGTAATAAGCTAAACCTTACCATGGCGACTGAGGAGCAGATAGAAAAACGTGTTAACCAGGCCTTGGAAGCCGAACGAAATGCCCGGATAGCAGCGGTATCAATCAAACTCCCGCAGTTTTGGCCAGACAAAACCCGGTTTTGGTTCGGCGGAAGCACAGTTTGAAACAAAGGGCATCACAGTAGAAAAGACCAAATTCTACCATGTGGTTCAAATGCTGGATGCCAAAACGGCTACTTATGCCATGGACGTCATCGAAACTCCAGACGCAGCTGCACCGTATACAGTTTTGAAAAACGGCTAACCAAAGCATTTTCGTTGTCAGATAGCGAGAAAGCATCAATAATCATCGACATGAACGGCCTCGGCGACCGTACACCATCTCAATGTTTAGCCAATATGCTTCAGCTGGTACCACAGGCCGAGGCAGCCGATCCCGGATTCCTTTTTCGAGAACTTTTTCTAAGGCAACTACCACCGGAAGTCCGGTTCATTTGACCCAAACTACAAAGATCGGCACAACGACAAAGGTTCTACGCGAGTTGGCAGAAGATGCTGATCGCTATTTCTCCTCCACAATGTTTTATTTATTTATGTCACAAAATAAATAACATTTTTGACTTTTAAATGATTTTTTGTTTTATTAAATATACTTTTTGTGTATATATCTTGAATCATGATAAGAATATCATATCAAAAGCTTGGGCCACATAAGAATCTTTGTTTTGATGACTTGATAACAAGAAACAGAAATAATAGTTAATCCTGTTAATCAGGTTCAGTGAATTGAAGTTATTTACTGTTGTTATAATTTCTTAACACTAAGTGATACAAGGGGTAACAGGGTTGTCTAGTCGACAATAAAAATGTTTTTTTGATAATAATAAACAATATTTAAACACAGGAGTAAACAGCAGATTTGTTTACTTATAAGCCAAAAGAGTATTATGTTTTCAATATAACGTTATCCTTATGGCCAAAAATCTAATAGAGCTTGATGAACCTTCCAAGTATCAACCCACATTAGAATGTATATGCCATCAACATCAATAAAGCCTATTACCGATATAGAGTGAATTTTGAATTATTAGTAAATAACAAAGCCACTATGGTGTCCATTAAGTTGATGAAGACAAATAAGTACTAAATATAAATTAATTTGTCTCAAGCTAGACTGGAAAAAATTTGTTGTGCTTCCAATTTTAGCGATCTCTGAAATCAGTAGTCTGGCGGTTTCCACCCTCTGGGTCCTTTGAAGACTCCCGTCCCCATGCCATGCCGTGTCCCTTCAACCCTCGCCGACTCACCCTTCCCTCTTCACCACCCTCTTTGCACTGCTTACTCATATACATCGATATTTCTATTGTCACACAAGCAACTAAAAAATTGGTTCTACAAAGTGCAAAACAAATATATCCGTCTTAAAGTAAAACTAATTTTTCCTTAAGATAACTATTTACTCATAGTGCAGTAAAACACTGCTTGGGTCATAAAACATCTTGGACAATGCTGCTGCCTTATTGCTCCTCGCTTAAGAGTTACTCATCCAGTCACGTTCCTTTTAATACAAGAAGAACCTGATATTGTTAGCTTTCTCCCTGAGCTGGGCTCTTTCACCGACTGTGCGTCACTCTCACTGTCAGCTGGCTCTTTTCAGAAATTATTCTCTACAAAGAAATTTACTAATAAATCTCCTTTGGAAGAAAGTTTACTCAGTCTTAACTGAATTTATACTCTAGGAATACTATAAGAGGCGTTAATAAGAGGACCACGAATGAAGATTCTAGTGTGTCTCCAAGCAAAGCACTCACCGGGAGATTGCCTTTAATGATAAGACCACTGAATCCCTGTTGGAGATTAGTAGGCTGCCATATATATATATATATATATATATATATATATATATATATATATATATATATATATATATATATAACAGATTCAATAATATATCGACCGTTTCATAGAATATGTGTGTTCTCTAATCGGGGTTCGGTCAACATTGTTGTTGCTAACATTGTTGTTCCTTTAAATAATGTAAATTTCATTTTCTTAGTTGAAAAATTCTTACTTCTGTAAGTAATATTGTTTTATCGTATCTCTGAATATTTCTGCGTGTAATATTCATAACTTGTAACAATCCATTTTCATATTGTGTATATGTTTGATGTTGATATGTGATTTCTTATTATCCTTTGTTTCTAGGCCTATGAAAAAGGTTTTAAATAAAACCGAAACGTTGGCGACGAGAGTTTGATTTTTTATCCTGGAAAAATTGACCGAACCCCGATTAGAGAACACTCGCACATATATATATATATATATATATATATATATAAATTTCACATAAACAAGTGAAATAACAATCTATGATCAAACCACAATATGAAATGGGAAAACAAGACTAAGATCTTTCAACCGGAACAAGCGGTCTTCGTCAGAGTCAAAAACCCAACCATTGGGTTGGGAAGACCGCTTGTAACGGTTGAAAGATCTTAGTCTTGTTTTCCCATTTCATATTGTCATTTGATCATTGATATATATATATATATATATATATATATATATATATATATATATATATATATAAAATACAATTGTCAAAAGAACACACAGAAAAGAAATTACTGAACTCACTACTATATTTCGAAGTCCTTGTCGTCAGGAATAGATGTGAATCGCTCCAAAGGCTCATAACGACTATATATATATATGCAAGTAAAAGCCACAAGGAAAAATAAAAAAAAAACAGAAAATATATGCTCTAAGGCCTTTCAAATTTATGTTATCAGAGCATATATTTTCTGTGTCTTTTATTTTTCCTTGTGGCTTTTACTTTCATTATTTTCCATCACGAATTTATTGTGATTATTTATTATATATATATATATAATATGAAATACTAAAATAAAATTAGAACTTAGACAGTTTTTCAGGTTCAGAACAACCAGCCAGTACACTGGCTGACGTTTAGGATTTTATTTAAAACACTATAAATTTGTTCTTTATTGGAGAACTAGCAATATTAACTTTGAAAAAACTTTCAGTAACTGTAAACCCGATTCACGGAAAAGAACACACATGAAAGATATTACAAGAACTGTATACTTCGATCGCGTCATCATCAGGAGTGTCGCGTTCTTCAGAACAACTCACATATTTATCATAGTATATTTCATAATCTGTCTGTGTACTCATATTTTCCTGAACAGTATGTGGTTATTAGCATAATTTAACTGGTATATATAAATTTACTTCTTTCCATCCTTTCTCATATTTTCTATTTAAAATCATATCTATATACGTACTTGCATTTTTACTACAGTTAAATATACATTAGCCACTTCTGTAATTACACAGATGACCTCATATGTTGCAGTTTTTTACTCTATGATAAGTAGTACAGAAAACATTCTATGAAATCTTTCAATTTGCGACTTCATGTTTACAGCAGGTTTAAAGAATAAACCTGCAAAAGAAGTTTATTCTTTAACTCCAAAAGCTGTGAAACTGAATCAACAATAACTTTTTTTCGTGACGTATCGAAAGTTACTTATAAGTCTAATGTCGTTAATAAGGACATTCAAAACGAATTCAACATATTCGTCACCCTTTCAGAAGAACTGACTGTGTTTTATTTTAAAAAGATGATAACAACAAGTAACTTAGTCAAGGACTACGATTTGCCTCAGGAGCAATTCGAACAAACCTCTATGAATCTTCATATGCAATAGCAATGGTGTCATGCCGTAGAGCCAAAGAATAGAATTGGTAAGTGCTGAAATATGGTGCCATACACTCAAATAACAAAGCACGGTCGTGGTCTTCAGCAGTGGAACGAATGAGTACACTACTGAACTATATCCTATAATTAAATTAAATTAAATCCCTCAAATATTGCAATACAAAGCCTGAAAAATCGCTCCTAATCTTGTCAAACTCGAAGCCAGCACTTCAATGTACTTCCCACAGCCATAAAGCATCAATTTCAGAGAGACTGTTTGATAAATCTAATTTATGAACTCGTTAATGAATTGGTTGTAAAGAAACGGTAGTAAAGCTTCTTCACAGGAATCAAGGGAAATGAGCAAGCTGGCAGAGCTTTAAAACAGCTGCAGAAAGAAATGCTTGCCAATACATCAAAAGACTGCCAGAAAGCTGTGGTGTGGAGAGTGCAACAGGAATGTGTTTCTGGGTGGCCAAGTAGCACTGCACAGCTATGTACGGCTCAGCCTGAGTACGTTGCTGCAGTTTACTCTGAGTTACTACCCAAACAACATGCAGTAGTACTGAATAGGCTACTTCCTTCCTTTTTTTTTGTAGGGGTACAATACTAATGTCTCCAATCCGATTGGCATAAAGTAAAAAAAAATTGAATTTGAAACTCAAAGCACTGAAAGAAATTACTTGTTTTTTTAATAACTTAAAGTGACTTCAACTCCAGTCCGTTGAAGGAGAGAATAGAAATATCTTTTGCCAATTTTAGATCACAAAACATTGCATTCACATGTTAGGCTTATTTAACTCAGAGCACAATCAAAGCTTGTTATCACAACAATTCACAACGAATGACAAAGTGCACGTGTGCTTTTGTGTGTTCGTGACTGTTTGTGGAAGACTTTGTCTTTAATCAAAGTGACCAAGTTTGGTCCACTTTGCTTGATTCATCCAGTACTTTCGTTTAGCACTCTTGAATAAGGGCAGTAGATATTATCGAGTTGATTTTGTCATATGTGTAAATGATAAAAGAGATAAAAAATTGAACAACCAAACAGACAACCAAAACTGGCAGTTTTTTTAACCTAAATCGCAAATGATATTTCCAGTCTTAACCAACGGAAGCGATGTTGTGTGCGCTCTGATTTCACTTACTACCTGAGTGCCTCAATCCAGGAGAAATGAGTTTATAAATAATAAATAGATTACTAAACCGAAGCAGAGATGTCTTTCGTTCAGTTTTGAATAAGCAAGTCGCCTAAATAGGAAGCAGACAAGGGCCTAGTTTGAGCACAGTTCTTGGAGACAGTGAGCCCTGAGAACTGGGATTGCTTTCATTCAGGGCTGACATGGCCTTGTCTAGTGCACCCAGCGTCACTTAATTAATCAATCAATATTCCAACTCGTCGAGTCATTCTACTAAAATTGAATATTCATTAATCCAAGCAGTCTTGTTTAATGTATTTCGTAAATTCAGCTGGACTTGAGAAATGCATTAATGTCTTTATCCCAACTTAACGAAGGAGTAGCAAAGTTTTTAACCATATATCCTCATTCTGATACAAATAGTTGGGCAATAGAATTGTTCTTCTCACACATTGAAAACCTCAGACTGTGATTTCTTTCAAATGTTTTAAAAGTCTTTCAAAGACTTGAGGGATGGGAATTCTCCATTCATAAACTTTAGATATTCATTCAACAATCAAAAGATTAAAATTTTCTCTTCATATGTTGAAAATTGATACAAAGCATGCTAAATTTAAAAGTAAATAAATTTCACCACCGATAAATTTGATAGAATATTTTCTTATAATAAAATTGAATGAAACAGTTTGCATATTTTTTTTTATTCATAATGAATAAGATGGTTATATTATTATACTCGTATGTTAAATAATGATAATTTATTTAAATAAAAAATAATAATAAGAGAGATAAAACAATAGGAACATCCTGAATGATATTTTTTCCCCTTTTTCAATGTATTTCCTAATAACTGAGTTTCACGAGTTCTTCTTTTAGTTCTCCCTAGAATTCAAAAAGGCTTCTTTTTTTTAATTAAGTATCAAAAGAAGTTGATTGTTCTATGAACATTTTATTTCTGAAACAAATAAATATTAATAATTACTTATTGTAAGACGAATAATAAGAATTACACAAACATGTGATAAACCTTTGGTCATAAAAAACAGTAACATGTCACTAGAAAGAGTAATTTTTATTAAAAAGAGATAATTCTCCAGAAAATGTAAGTAAAATAAACGTATTTTCATCTAATTCCACTACACTTTTGTCAGTTTTTCGTTTCGATTTATCATGTTGTTTGAATGAATGAGAACTGCATATATATGACGTTTGTTTGTTTCAGGTGGTGTGTTTGCTGGCAGTCGTGTGCTTGAGCATGTGCCAGGCCACAAACAAGCCGACCCAGAGCGTTCGACGTCGGCAAGTGGTGCCTCGCGGTGCTCCCGGTATGTGGGTGCGGTCAGTGCCGTCCAAGCGGCTTACTCATAGAGTCCACTCGCCCGCCTCCAAGCGGGGGTACTTCCCTCCTCAACGAACCCCCTACAAGTTCCCTGCTTACCGACCCAAGACCCCTTACAAGTATAATCATCCTCCTAAGGGGTACATGCACCGCCCCCAGCCCGCCAAGACTTCCTATGAGTCTTTTAGCAAACCTGTCTCCAAGTATAACTCATACATTGGTAACTATACTCCAAAACCCAGTTACTCTCCTCCTGTTCACAATGCACCTTCCTTTCCGTTTAACTCGCAACCAACTTCATACTCAGGACATAACCAGCAGAAGTACGTCAAGCTGCAGACTGGCCAAACATACTCACCTTCTTCAAGTCCATCTCGCCATCCTTCGTCTCCCAACCACTTCTCAGCATCAAGCGCATTGTCTTCTTACTCATCCCAATCAAGTCCTTCCTCACTATCAAGTTACAACAGCCCTTCATCCTCAACAACCTATGGCATCCCACACCCAACTCATGGATCACCAGACCCCCCCTCCTACACGTCATACGCTGCTACAACCTACAGCAAGCAGAATGACCAAGACAAAGCCACCTCCTATGTCCACTTTTACCAAGCAGCTGACAAAGACCCGCAACACCAAGGAACTGCTCAAACGAATACTTACTCTTATTCAAGCACCCATTACCAAGATAACAAACACAAGGGATCAGTCGTCGATACCGAACTAGGAGCCGAATCAAAAACCTGGAACCACCAGGGTGAATCAAAAGACAAGCGATCAGCTAAAAAACCCATCAAAGATGAAGTCTCCTCAGCCAATTTCAAAGCACCGAAACACACTTTTGGCTTTACTCCATACGACAACGAGCCTAGATCTATCAAAAACGAACAAGCCAGCTTTTCGGTCAGCAACGGCTTTTACACTGACTCCGTCCTTTCACCGAACTACTATGAACAACATTCGGCTGCTGCCGCGACATAGTAACCAGAACGGAAAACTGCGCGGTAGTAACCCCGCCACAAAGAAACTCATCTTGCCTCAATCAACTGTAAACAAACCAAATTACTCTTTCTGCTAAATCCAAAACTTCGTTATATAATGATTCAATTATTTATTCCGTAGTATTATTTAAAACTCATTAATAATACACACAAGTACCTATATGTATTAGATTAATCGCGATAATATCTTAATTCTTGTTATTTGTATAACGTTTGTTTTAATTCTGACTTCAAAGATTGCAATGTAATTAAAAATGATATATCATTATATAAGTATGTTTCTTTCACTAAGATTTGTATATACAATTTAAAGCTTACATTATTCATATGCAAGATTGATATATTCAAAGTCTATAGGAATACACTTATGTACTTAATATTGTTGCATTGATCATATTTACATTTTTAAAGTGTATTAAGTTGTCAAAGCATAATGATCGATATCAGAAGTGCATTCAGAAATCTCAAGAAATAAATAATACTTGGTTTGGTTTGCCAAAATAACAGAAATAACTAATGCAGATTTTCTTGCTATAGAATAGGTTTTTTTTTTTAATTGTACAATTAAAAATTCGCAATATGCATGTGAAATAAAAATAAATACATGGACATCAATGTGAAGTTATAAAATTTAATTAAGAAGTAATGATCAATAAGGATCCCTGTCATTCAGTGTAAGCTCTGACGACAATTCAGGTTCAATAACTTTAATGTTCTATTGGTGGTCAGATAGTGTTTCTGCTTTGATATAAGACATATTCTGGTCAACAAACTGTGTTTGAAGTATATAAGCATCCGAATGACATAGTTTTCATTCAATAATATATTTAACTCAATTAGTAAAGCTAATGGATACAATCTGTATCCATAGATGATTGAATTAATTAGATATTATCAATATCTCGAAAACGACTTATAAAGAACAAAATACTACGTCACTGATTTTATATGACTATCATTTGGATATATAGAATATTTGAACTGCCTGCAAATAAGAGAAATTAGAATATACAAACCCAGCTATTAGCGAACGTTGAGCTGCTATGCTCTTAAACTGTTTATATTTAAAAGACCATTTGCTAACTACAAGCTTATCAGTTTAATATACAACTAAAGTTAACAGTCAAATTATTAAAACAATTCTAAGATGGACATTTAGAGCAGCAGTTTTCTCTGGGGAGATGAGGAATAAGTAAGGAGACATGCATTACGACCAGTTTAATTCAAGACCCTGGGTTTTTACACTACTCGCACATCACTTTCTCTCTTTCTCTCTCTCTCTCTCTCTCTCTCTCTCTCTCTCTCTCTCTCTCTCTCTCTCTCTCTTTCTCTCTCGCTCTCTCTTTCTCTCTCGCTCTCTCTTTCTCTCTCTCTCTCTCTCTTCTCTGTCTCTCTCTCTTTACATCTTTTTTATTGTTCTTCTCCTGATGACTAACTGCTATTTCAAATTTCAATTGAACAAATAGATCAATTTCGATGTGTATTAATTTTAGTTTCTTTAAGTAAACTTGTGCTACTGTTCTCGTAGTTTTATTATATATATACATTACAAAAATATCAGAATGATAATAAATGACTGAACAACAAAAATATTCACCACTTTGAAAGAAATAAAGGAAAAAGACACAGGTCTAAGGGTTCTTCGAACAACTGCTTTTCAAAGAGCATAAAAATTATTCTGGTATTTGGTAATTACGTTCATTATATATAAACAGTTAATCTCAAATTTTGATATTATAAGTGTGTTTTTTATTTTATGCAAACCTCCAGTTTACTTCTAAGCTGAACTCGTCTATTTGTATTTGTATTCTTATCGTCAGACATGTATATATTTGAAATGACCAAAACATTGTTACTTATATGTTACTTGTACGATTATTCAGACTACCTTATTTAATTATTTCAGAAAAAAAAAGTCTTCAAAACTAAAAACTTAAATTGTAATTTTTTTTTTTTTATATTTTAAAGACAACTAAATGTTCTGTTATATTATAGGTTAAAATGTCATTGGTTGGCTTTAGCAGTATGTTTGTTAGTCTTTAAAGAAGACTCGTTTTGTTCAACAGTGATGTAAGACTGATCAGAGACTAGGAGGTTGGTGTCAGAAACACTTTCTGTAACTGTATACCTTTCAATATATCCTCTAATAAAAAGTATTTCTATAAGGAAATTAAATTTCATTATTTATTTAAATTGTTTTTTTTTTTTAGTTAAGATAAATAAAAGATTTTGTTTTCTCTAATTCACTTCCTTATTTCATTTACCTAAAACAGGGGTAAAAGTGTATTGGAATAAGTGAAACCAATGAAATTCAGCGACAGTTTACATGGTAATTAACAAACTTATAGAAACAATATTCAACTTATTTATTTCTTCTGTTAATTATTCAACAAAGTAAGAGACTACATTATAAGTCTTAATGTAAAAAGACAAGATAGCACCATTAATGTTTTCTTGAATGCTACCATATGTATATGTATATTTGAAAACAAGACTAAGATCCTTCAACCGCAACAAGCGGTCTTCGTCAGAGTCAAAAACCCAACTGAGTCAGTTGGGTTTTTGACTCTGACGAAGACCACTTGTAGCGGTTGAAGGATCTTAGTCTTGTTTTCCCATTTCTTATTGTGGTTTGATCATTGATTGTTATTTCACGTGTTTATGTGAAATCTTTTTATATGTATATGTATACATATACATATGGTACATATACATATACATATGGTATATGTATATGTTCTGTACAAAATAGTTTACTTTCAAAACTGAAGCCTCAGACTCAGCTTGCTATTCAGATGTTTAGTTCTTGGCCACTATTCACAAGTTATAAGATTTTTGCGATTTTACTCTTAGGATTTAAACCACTTCTTTCACCAACGTTTCGACATATATGTATGTCTTCATCAGGTCTAAAGAAATGTTTTTACAGTCAGCACTATTACTACAATTTTGGTTAATCCTTAAATTTATACACAATCCAAATTAGTAATTTTATAACTGTAGGGTAACTAGAAAGATAATTGATAATCTGGTATAGGTTAGGTTAGATTGCAGAGGTAGTGACACAAGAGAATACACGTAGGCCGACCATTGGCCCTTTGTGATACCACACAATGAAGATTGATTCTACAGTGAGGGTCCTAAATTTAGCCGGAAAATACCCTTTTTTTTCTCTGAAAAACGTCATGAACAGCGAAGAAAATGTTGTTTTAAGGTGATTTATAATTAAAGATGTACGATAATTACATTTATTAATCTCTAAACGAAAGATTTCAATTTTGAATTATCTTTTACATTTTTGGTTTTTTACAGAATTATTATACTGGGAATTTTATGGCTTCTTAGTATTTAATAAGATTTAATAAGATATTTAATAAGATCTTTTTCCTTCCCCTTTGTCAAATAACATATATACGGATTTTTTCTGAGTGGGTGTTATCATTTTCCTGCACAATTTTATTCCTTTTACATCTCATATAAGTCAATAAACAATTTAAATTATTCCTTTATAAATATCAATTTTATCTCAGTGGATTCGCTCAAAAAATTTCTAAGTCAATGTAAACATTGTAAAAAAATATAAAAAATTCGACAAGTATAGCAGGTGATCTCTTAGTCTAGGATAAACAAACAGTTTTTATAGCCTTATTGCCATTTCCCGTAATTGAAACTTCATGAATTTTTTTTTAATGAATTGCTAATTTTTTGTTTCATTTTTGGTCAAATTTTCATTATTTTTTAATGAGCCGTTCGCGTAAAAAAGAACATTTTCTGAAAACAGAAATAGTACTGTAACGCCCCTTTAGCGAATGTAATTTTGAAAAAAAATATCTCAACTCATTTTCCACATAATGGTCTATTTTTAGGCATAGTTTCATTTTGATCCGTCAAACAGTATGGCTTGTATCGCTCTCACAAGGTTTGAGATTGAATTATAAGTCAAAATTTTTCCATTTTATTGAAAAAAAAATATTTCCCGTTGTTTTAAAATTCTGAATATATTTTTTGTTTGTTGCATTTGTAACCTCAAAGATAATGTCAAAATTTCAAAACTC
The DNA here is from genome assembly GCA_026182355.1 of Hermatobates lingyangjiaoensis. Lineage (NCBI taxonomy): Eukaryota > Metazoa > Arthropoda > Insecta > Hemiptera > Hermatobatidae > Hermatobates > Hermatobates lingyangjiaoensis. The sequence continues at coordinate 603,443 of JAPFBL010000055.1, forward strand.
TAGGGTTATCAGTTTAGAGAAATAAATGTTTTCTAAAAAACGGTTTTTGGCAAAAAAAAGTGACTTTTCTATCATGCATAATTCTTCCCAAACAATAGGGATCTTCTTCCCTATGGGACCCATTTTTGTGTAAAATATCAGCTTGATCCATCAAAGATTGTGGACCGTAGCGTGGTAACAAGCAATGCTAACACACTCACCCACCCAGACACACACACACACACACACACACACACACGGACATCATCGAGAAAACTTGATAAAACGACTTCTGGGACCTCAAAACATGTAATTCCGTCAAAATCTCGAGATCGAATTTTTTCACGATCACTATACTTTACTTATAGTAAAGTAATAGTTTTAAGGAATAAAATAGACTGTAAATTAGCACAAAAAAATTAAAAACACACTGAACATTATATTAATTTCAAAATTAAAGAGTCCCCTGGCTCACAAAAGTAACAGTAATGTTGTCTAGTCAGTGAAATGTTCAGACTGTTATGTATTATATATTGGAGAAACTTGTCAATAAGATAATTTAACATAAGATAATTTAAGAAAAATAAGATAATTTAACATAAAAATGACATAAGACACAAAAGAACAGGTTGTGCAATAGCAGAGCATGCATGTACAAAGGGACATTCGTTTACGTTTCAAGACACAAAAATGCTAGAATGTAAAAAGCACACAAATAAGAGATATATCAAAAAAATGATTAATAATTAATGAAAACACTAACGGCTTGTAATAAGAGATGTGTTATATTTAGTCTTATTCTTATTTTCTCCAATCTGCTGCAGTAGTTCTATAATCTAGTATGTGTTGTCATTTCTTCTATGTAGTTCACTATTTTTTTTTTCTCTTTCATTCAGTTTTTTTTATTTAATCTGCCGTTTTTGTCTTGAACAGTATTAGACAGTAGTTAAGTTGAAATTGGAGGGGTGGTTTTTTTTGTTTTCTGGTTATTTAACCTCTCTTTGCCTTGGTATCTGATGTGATGCTGGTAGATAAAGGCATGGAACGTAAACAGTTTTTCCTCAAAAAACAAGGTAATAATTTTGATTTTTTTTTTTTATTTTAAAATGCTCCATCAGGAGGCATCACATGCATTAATACCTTTAATGGTACACAATAATTCCTATTAAATTATGAGAATGCATCAAAAACAATTATAATAATTAACAATGAAGGCAATAACGAAAATACAATACCATGCCAAATCCAAATTAATGTAACACTAAGCAATAATAATGACCACGATGATACAAAGCAATACTACCAACAAAACAACAACACAATGATTATAAATGGACACAATGGTAACAGATTACATAATAATCGCGACTACTCACAAACACAATACAGGTCATTACATCCGTTCAACCAATTTATACTTTTTCCCTTAATTCGTCTATATTTTTCTTACTTGTATTGTTTTGTAATGTTCATGTTTACTGTGTTTTTGTTGTCTGTTTCCTCCTTGAATACTCTATTAGAGGTATCCTCGCAGAATTATTTTGCAATATTACTTACCTGTTTAAATTTTTTTTTTGTTTTTAATAATTAATAAAAAGTAATTATGTTTAAACAACGCATGTTTTCTTATTAAAAAACAATAACACTGGCTATGTTTGTAGTTTTCTTTTACTTTATGTGGACAAAAAAAACTGTTTTTGGAAAACATTTTTTGTTTTCACATAACCTACTAATTCTACAGTTTTCAAATTTTGGCATTGCCTTTGAGGTTACAATTGCAATAAACGAAAAATTTCCTCAAATTTTTAAAACAGCAGGGAATAATTTGTTTAAATAAATGTAAAAATTTTGAGTTATAATTCAATCTGCAAGCTTCTCAGAGCAATACAAGCCATACCGTTTGACGAATCAAAATGAAACAATATCTATAAATAGAACATTCTGAGGTGAATGAGCTGAGATAATTTTTCGAAATTACATTTACCAGGGGTTAAAGTACATTTTCAGTTTACAGAATTTTTTTTTTTTGACGCTAAACGGCTCATTAAAAAAAACTATGAAATTTTACCAAAATATTGAACACAAATTAACAATTAATAAAAAATATTCATGAAATTTCAATTAAGCCAAAAAAATAATAAAGCTATGCAAACTGAATATTGGTCCTGGACTAATGGCTTACTTGCAATGCTTGATATACTTGTTATTTACAAAGAATGAAATTCTTACATGTAAGAAATCAACGCAAATCGAACATATAATTTCTGATCCTTTCCATGGTAGATGGATTTGTCTCACAAAATGCTCTAATCAATCTATGTGTTGCACCCTTGAACAAAACTAAACGTGAGATTTAATTTTTTTCTGTTTATGAATCATATTAACTTTGGGTAATATTGAAGTGTGGGGAATAAACTCTTTCTTATTATGTTGTTGACTAATAACCTGTTTTGTTTACTATTCTAGTCTAATAGTTCATATCTATTGTTTTCAAAAATATTAAGTTCCCTTCCAGTTATAAAACTTTGAAATTATACTGAAAAGGTGGTTTTGAATTTGATTTGAGTATACAAAACTGGCTAATTACTAATATATTTTTTCTTAATGTACATTTACAGCAACCTTACAACAGAGTACAGGAGCCCGAAAGAAAACGAGACTCGCTCAGAGTAAAGTAGATGTTTGACAAAGGGAAAGAAAAGTGATTTTTCAAAAAACACTAGCATAACATAAATATCCAGTATAATAATTGTTTAAAAGACCAGAAAGTTAAAAGATAATTCAAAATTCAAATATTCTATGAAAAATAATAAAAGAAATTATCCTACATCTTAAATAAAAAAATACTTTAAAACGACATTTTATTCTTACATATTTTACATTTTTCAGATAAAATAAAAATATTTTCAAGTATTACATTGGAAACTTTATCTTGAATCTTCAATGTAGAAGGATGTCAGATAAACTATGTAAGACATCGACTTAGTATTGGAACAAAAGCCATGTCCTCATTTCGTATCACGACCTTTTCACTTTGGCTTTTCAAAAATGTTATTGCCACCGTAGTTATTCTCATGCTGTTATAGCACTAGTGCTGGGATATACAAATACAAGCATACATATTGATAAGTGGATTAATCACTATCTGTACTAACTCAGGAATGATAGACTAGTAAACATCTCCCATTTAGACACTTATATTACGACTAAATGGGACATTATATATTATATACCCAAGGATTTTGATATTAAGTTTACTTACAGTAATGTGAGTGTAGGTCTCTCCAGCTTTTTATATCTTGTAAAATGGTTATAGACACATGTAAAAAAGAGGATTAAAATATATGTATAATCACAAAAAAATGGGAAAAAAATTGTAGGCAACACTTCAATTAACTTTTATATAATTATACGATTACCATTATTCTATTTACTATAAATATTTATTTGATAAATAAATAAACTATAGTTATTCTGAAAAAAATTCGACTCGAGATTTGACGGAATTACATGTTTTGAGGTCCCAAAAGTCGTTTTATGAAGTTTTACCGATGATGGCTATGTGTATGGGTGAGTATGTTTCCAAAGTTTGTGACGACGCTAAGTCAAAAATCTTTAATTTATCAAATTGATATTTTACACAAAAAGGTCTCACAATATAGATGTGATGTTAGTTTGGGAGCAATTATACATCGTGGGAAAGTCACATTTTTTGCCAAAAATATGTTTTTAGACAAGCCTTTTTTTTTTCTTAACTATTAATTCTAGAGTCTTGAATTTTGATATTATCTTTGAGGCTAGAATAGCAATAAACGAATAATATCCTCAGTTTTTAAAACAACAAATTTCAAGCTTCCAGCTACAAAAGTTTTGATTATACTGAAAATCCGGGTTTTAATTTGATTTGAGTATACAAAACTGGCTAATTAGTAATACAATTTTTCTCAATATACATTTACAGTAACCTTATTACTAGGTACAGCACGCAGGAAAAAGATAGCATTCGATCAGAGTAAATTGGATTTGTATAATTTTTTACAAAGGAAAAGAAAAGTGATTTTTTAAAAAACACTGCATGCCATAAAATTCCCAGGATAATAATTTTATAAACAGCCAAAAATATAAAACATATGGTAATTCAAAATTGAAAACATAACTTTGAAATATAACTTATAGTAAAGATGAGTATAGGCCACTCTAGAGTTTTTATTAATTAGAAGTATTTTAAATCGTCAAATTCTATCTCCTTTCAATGATGAAATCATAAATTTATGAAATGAACGTTTAAATAAATATTTCACAACAGTTGCGGACAAACTGTAATGTTAAAACAGTTCCACATATATAAATCTTTCAAACTGTCAAAAGAATTGTGCTAACGTCAGCTGTTATGACTCTCGCATTGAAATCAGTGTTTGACAGGACTTACAAGAACCAGGTGTGCAGACAGAAGTTCAATCTTTACAGTATAACAGTAAAAGTTGACAAAGAGGTCGGGGAAATCATTCTGAGAATGAAAATGTTGTTTCCATACTACATGTTGTAGCATTTTTTCCATTATCAAGAAATATGGCCAGTATAACTATGAATATTTCTACTTAATATATCAGTTTCTTGGAAACTGTTTGATCAAGATTGTGCAATATTTGCAGAGCGTAGATTTTGTGAATAAGCAACAGACGAGGCAATTTGACTTAAACAGACACCTAGACTATTAGCCAAAAGATAGCCCTTTTATTCAGACGGTTGACACACCAAACCCATTAGAGTTTCACTCTTTTCCTCTACACTGTAGAATGAAATTCTCCCAGTTATAATGGCCAGATCCCTGTTCTCAACACCTGAAATCACTAACACTTACACAGCGACTGGATATGGAAGCATAAATCCATGACAACGCATCCAACTGATACGAGTAGTTTTCATTGAAGATACTGTTTGCTTTGTTTCTATTACCGTCATAAGATCTTTGCAATTAAAACATCATCAGTTGAATGCAAGTGGCACGCGTTGTGAATCCAGTTATTGTTTTGTGTATATGAAAGAACTTTGAAGTAATGTCTCATAATAATGGACCGTTGAGCCATTAAGACAGTGTCAACGAGTCTCAAGTAACCTGCATTGAGAATCCTGTCATTGCTTTGAATTCATGATGGCCACATAATTCTTACAGTTATGCCTAACAATAATAATAGAACTCTGCGCCAACGAAACATCGTGGATGGCTCAACTAGCTCAAATATTCATCACGTTGAGATGATATCACTGCTTTTGAGCCTTTCAGGTTATCTGATTTGTAGATTGATAAACCACTAGAACATTCCCCATGAATGTTTTTATTTAAAGAATTATCCAGTTTCAACAATTATGGTAATAGCTTTACAAACGCTAATTATAAATCCAGTCTCACAAAATTCATAGATTGAAATAATTGAACTTTAGACCAAGACTGTCCAGAAAAGAAACTCATCATAGTTAATAATTTTATTAACTTCAATTAATAATTAGTAAATTATCGTAATTAATTTTGTTAAGAAATGTAAGACCCAATGTGGAAATAGCAATTTTAAAAAGTTCGGAATTTTATCCGATGCCGGTCTGGTCTGTATTTTACTTCAATTATACAATATATATAATTTCGAATTATGTATTTGTAAATCTGGAACACATGTAAAAAATTAAATTGAGAAAAAGTAGAGAACTCGGGCACTCACTGAGCACATTAACCCTTCACAATACATAGGAAGAGAGACAGAGAGAGTGATAAAAAAAAAGTGAGATCCAGTGAAAGAAAAACTGAGAAGAATGGAGAGGGTTGATTAGTGAAGGGATAGGAGAGAGAGGGGGGGTGAGAGAGAGAGAGAGAGAGAGAGAGGAAAGCAGAAAAATATTGAAGAAGTGTGGCTTTTACCCTTTTTTTCATAAATATAATAAATATTTTTTTAGAATATTTAATAATAACATAGGTGCGTACAAATAAAATACACGACAGTGTTTCAAGCAAAAAGTCGATAGGTTAGATATTTAGGGACGAATAAAAGTTGAAATGTTAAAGAAAACAGGACCAATTTGCCCTTATACATGGGACCCTATCCTAAAAATAAAATTCCCTTACAAACAGGTGACCAGAAAAACATTTAAAACAAAAGAAAACTGTTTTAATTTTTTATTAATTAATACTATGAAAACAAGTGAACAACTTTGTTAGTCAATACAGAGAGCTTCCTGTGAGAGGAAACTAAATGAATTAGTGTGCCTAAGTATTTTACTTAAGTTTTATTGGCTGAAGGTCCAGAACACATGAACTAACAGAAGCTATTAGAGACTAGTGGTCTGGAAGGATGAACATGAAAACAAACACCTGTTAACTGTCATCAACACGATAGCTCTGTATTTATTAGTCTTCAGCCTTATTTATATAAAGTGTCAATTGTGTCCATGACTGCCTCACTTCAAAAACAAAGAGAAACTTTTGCTTTGACTTTCACTAACCTGTTATTATTTTGTTGTTTACAATGTTTTGATATTATCCAAAATACAAAACTATCTTCTCTGAAAAAGCCAAAGAAAAAAGTATACACATAAATATTCAAGTTAAATAATAAATATAACTGTTATTTATTTTAAATAGCTGACAAGACCTCCAATTATTAATTTCATACACTTGAGCAATCCTAAATTCGGTAAAGTAAGTGTTGATGAAAGGAAGTGACGAGTCTAATTCAGATTCGTCATAGTGAAGATGAGCCCGATGGTTTGGAAGCAATTATGCATGATGGAAAAATCACTTTTTTTGCCAAAAACCTGTTTTTAAACATTCTTCTTTCCCAAACTGCTAACTCTAGAGTCTCTAAATTCTAACATTATCTTTGAGTCTACAAAAACAATAAACGAAAAATCACCTCAGATTTTATAAACCGAAGAAAATGTATTTTTTCAATAAAATTTAAAATTTTTTACATATAATCCAATCTGAAATATTGTGTGAGTGATATAAGCCATACCGTTCGACGGATCAAAATGAAATTATACCTTAAAACAGAACTTTATGTGGAGGATGAGTTGACACATTTTTTTTCAAAATTGCATTAGAGGGGCGTTAGAGTACATTTTCTGTTTTTAGGAAAAGTTTTTTTGACACTAAACGGTTCATTAAAAATCAATGAAATGTGCCAAAATATTGAACAGTAATTTAATATTAAACAAAAATTGAGTAGCCTACACCCAACTTTACTTACTATAAGTAAACATAATTTCATACTTCTTGGGTATATCAAATATAATGTCTCATTTAGACATTATATAAATAATGGGAAAGGATTATTAGTCTTTCATTCTTAGAGGTAGTACACAGTGATTAATTCACTTATATATATGCTTAGTTTTGTATATCACACCACTGATGCATTAGTACGACCATAGCAGTGATAACATTTTTGAAAAGCGAAACTGTAGATTTCGTGTTACGAAATAATCTCTTACAGGAGAACATAACTTTTGTTCCAATAGACAGCGGATATCTTGCATACCATAGTTTATCTGACCTCCATCTACATTCATGATTTAAGACAAAATTTCCTATTTAAAACTTGAAAATATTCCTCTTTTGTCTGAAAAATGTCACAAACATGTAAGAAAAATGTCGTTTTAAGATAATTTTTAATTTAAGATTTATGATAATTACATTTATTATTTTTCAAAAAATGTTTTCGATTTTGAATTATGTTTTATATTGTTGGTCTTTTATAGATTATTATACTGGGAATCTATGGCTTGTGTTTTTTAAAAAATCACTTTTCATTCTCTTTGTCAAAAATTATACTAATCCAGTTTTCTCTGAGCGAGTGTTGTCTTTTTCCTGCGGTTGTCATTTATAAGGTTGCCGTAAATGTATATCAAGAAACAATGTAATATTAATTAATAACATCAGGAGAAATAACACCCAGACCTACTTTCAGCATGAAAATATTATTTATAGATATTCTTCCTCTTAAATATTTTGATCAAGAAAGAGGTATTGAGGCTGGTACGAAATCAAAATATCTCGATGGTAGATAACAGTTTCAATGATTTAATAGCACGAAATACTAATAATTTCGACTATATATTGCCAGTTACAAACCCATCAAACAATACATCACGCGAGGCAAAAAAGCAACAACATATAATCACCTACATTAGAAGTTCTCTGATTTCAAAAAAAGAGGCGCATTTCTGGAGTATGACCTATCAAAAAATGATAAAAGCAATAAAAATATGTTAACTCTTGTTTGGGTACTGAACATAAAAAAGAAAGTAATATATTTTAGAACGATGAATTTAAAGGAATATTTAGAACATTTAAGAGGTTAAAGATTATTAAAAAATCATACCTAAAATTAAAAAAATTAAACATACTTCTTTAAAAGAATTATTTAATTTATTAAAGGACTTAAAATCTGAATTTGAAGTTAGGAACGACAAAGGATTGCAGATTAGGACAAATATGACCGAAGAGCACGTAAGTCCAATGAGATTAACAACTTTAGTTTAATAATAATGTACCAAATTATTTTAGGTCAGTGATTCTAAATTTCTAAGAGCCAATAAAATGAATATAGCGACATTAAAACAAATGAAAGCATTACTGATTATGGTGAGTTTGACATTACGTCTGCACGGACGCAACGTCAGGCCTGTCCATCCTATTAACATACTTATTGACAGAATGAGAGAGATACCACGCTAATTAGAACTTGTCATTGCAGAATCAAATGTATTCCTAAAGGTTATGAGGATAATGATCTACAAATTTATCTCAATACACTATTTTTAATGCAAACAAGTTTGGCAACAACACTAACTAATTAATAATTAAACTAATTAATCATTTCATTACAATAGATATTATTTAGTCAATAATTTTGTACCATTATAAGGATATTGTCGCATACTAAACTTCTTTAAAACATAGAGTTGAAAAATAATAAAATAAATGTTATTACAAAGAAATGCTGAAGTGGTCTGCACTCAACTTAATTATAAATAAAAATTATAACAAACTCTATGACATCCAACATTTTTATTTTTTCTTCAATGTGCTATAAACACATTTCAATTAATAATGTATCATTTGATAACATGCGGCTTTAATCATTTTGTAACTTAATAGTTATAATAAACTTAAAATTCGTGATCAATCTGGCATTAAAATTATTAAACTGACGGCCTGAATCTAATCGGATTGTATATCCCATTATTGTAACTGAACAAATCTTCAACTTCAATGACCTTTGTAAATGTACAAAGACAAATATCCCACACTTCTATAGTTTTAGGTATAATTTGACAAAAACCTATCTTCCCAAGGGGATTAGCTCCCATTTCGATACAATGTGAACAAAGTTTTCTATCTATTCTAGACAGGAAGCCTGCATTCATCGTATGATTTCAAATACAACTTCCATTTATAGTATTTGAGTAAAAGATTGTCATCTTATTTCAAACATTAAATCCCTTAGACGGATTACGTAAATGTTAATATTTTTGCTACAATTGATTTAACTTAAGGGTTTCACCAGTTAGAAGAAGAAAGCATCCCTAAATCCGCACTTAGCGGAGCAGGAACACTACGACTTCGTTAGAATTCCTTTCGGTTAAGGTAGTCCGAGGACGTCCCAAAGAGTCATGAATGACATATTAAGAGGAGTATCTTGTGCAGTTTACCTGGACGATATAATTTTATTCAGTACCAATCTCCAAGATCATACAGGAAGGTTAAGATAAGTTTTCGACAGATTAAAACTATAAAACATTAAGATCCAATTAGATAAAACTCAGTTTCTGAGAAAAGAAGTCTCTTATCTGGGACATGTGGTATCACCACAAGATGTAAAACCGAACCTTGGCAAACCCTGAAAAGGTAATAATCAAAATATCGAAATAATCGATATAATATTCGAATTAATCCACTTCCCAAAACTGAAAAGGAAATAAAAAGTTTCCTTGGACTACTATCCTATTATAGGAAATTTATTAAAGACCTGGCATCATTGATTAAGCCAACGACAAAGTATCGAAAGAAAAATACAGAAATAAACATTAGTGATGAAGAATATTTGAACACTTTTAAAATTTGTAAAGTTTTACTTATAAATGAACCCGTACTGCAATACCCGATTTCTCTAAATCTTTTAATTTAACAACCGATCATAGTAACATAGCATTAGGTGCAGTTCTAAGTCAAGTAAACGAATGGCGCAGATTTGCCAATAGCATAAGCAAGTAGAACATTAAGTAACCGAGATCGAATCTAGCTACCTTAGAGCGAGAACTCTTAACAATAATCTGGGCTGCGAAATATTTCAGACTCTATATTTTCAATAGAAAATTTAAAAACTTTACAGACCACAAGCCTCTACAATGGTTCATATATTTAATGGTAATATATTTCATATATATTACCATTGTAATAGTTTAAATAACCATGCTTACCATTAAAACACTTACCATCGAATGTTAATATTCCTGCGTTATGGTTTATGCTTTTGATAAATATCCCTGTCCGATTGCGACATTATTGCTCTAAAACAGCATTTTCAAAGTTGTACACTACTTTTCTAGATCTCTTAATGTTATACAATTGAATTTTTGTTCGAGTGTTGTACTGTTGAGGCTCCATTGTGCCTGTTTTTAATTTTGGGATTATATTCTTTATTGTACTTATTTTAATTTGTACTTTGCTTTAGTTTATTAACAATTAATACTTCTTCTAGATTGTTTCGTAGTGTCTAAGATAAGAGATTTCTTTTCTCAGAAATTCAGTTATATCTAATTGGATGATAAAGTTTGCAGTTTTAATATGTTGAAAAATTGTTTTAAGCTTTCTATATGATTTTGCACCCTGGTACTTAATAAATTATATCAACCTGGTAAACTTCACAAGGAGCTCCTCTTAATATGTCATTCATGACTCTTTGGAACGTCATCAGACTACTCCTTCAGCCAGAAGGAGTTTGTTATAAATTCGTTAGACATTCTTACAAATTCATAGTGCCCCTGCTCACTACTAAATGTGTTTTTAAGAATTCTTAAATGTATTTACATGGGTAAAACCGGAAATTAAGAGATAGTCCTTTATTTAGTAGTCTTTTTTTTTATATTAGGAAGAATTACTTACTAGTTCCTATTTATTAGGAGTTTGAATATTATTTATCAAAGTGTAATATTATTATGATTTTTGTAAATTTCAATTCATCTAAAATGTATCATACAGTTTATAATCCAGAATTAACAAAACACATTTACCAGTATTTTAAGTGAAAAACTGTCAAATTATTCTTATCTTTCACTCTAGGGTGATGACAGCTAGTAGATAATTAACTTGAGAAAATAATTGAAGTAATCCTTCCCTATCTTTAAACAAAATATTTGAAAAAAAAAACAAAATTAAGTATTAGTACTATTAGATATCATTGAAATGATTAAGGGTTACATTAAAATTTGCTGAAATCGAATATATTTCAAAAATAAGAATGAAGAATACAAACTGTACGCAGGACAATTTTCCCACAATACTGGGAGAGGGAGAGCAGGAAAGAATGATATTTATTGATGAGTCAATATTTTAATGTCATCTTCAGCAAACAAAAAAACTGTTTTTCCGAGAGTGATAACCCTTAGAGATAAGGTTTCCCTAACTGTGTCTATTGAGGACACGGCAAGTGTTCACACGTGCGGGACTGTAGGACAGAGAGGCTGCATTTTAGGTTTTCTGCTACCATTTCCCCCAATGCTGATGCCTTTGAAGAAGTGTTTAACAAAATCAAAATAAGTGCAAGTAACACGCTAACTGACCCTTCAATTTAGTACGCAAAATGAATGACTCCACTCCAACTGTTTCCTCTACAAAGAGTACTTCTTATATATTAATTCTTAATATATAAACACAATCGTCAAATCATCACCTATTGCTACAGGAGAAACATTATAATTACGTTATTTTAGTATAAATTGTCTACATAAAAACTTCAAAAACCAAAAAAATTTTTTAATTCTATGAATTTGTACATATAACTTTGGTAAATATCTACCCAATTACGGAATAACATTGATTATTCATTATATAATCTTTAATGTAAAAAAAAATATTAAAAATTAATCGCAAATTATTATTATTATTATTATTATCGTATTTTATTATTAATAATAAAAATTTGTCAAAAAATCTATTGGTAACGAAGCGTTGAATCATCAACAACTTAGCTGGAATTACGAGGTGTGTAAATAAAGTAGTGAGACTGATTTTTTTTTAAATTTTCTATTCAAATATAATTACAATGTGATATTGTCACCTTCAAAATAGTTCCCTTCGGAAGCCACACAGCGCTGGAGACGGTCCTTCCAATCATTGTAGCATTGCTGGAACTCGGATTCTGGAATGGCCTTCAGCTGGTCGGTTACAGCAGTTTGTATGTTTTGTAGTGTCCCGAAATGAGTTCCCTTGAGGTGATTTTTCAATCTCGGGAAGAGGAAAAAGTCACAAGGACTCATGTCTGGTGAATAAGGAGGCTGAGGAGCAACAGGAATGTTTTTACTGGCCAAAAACTCGTTTATTGAGATGGCAGTGTGACAGGGCGCGTTGTCGTGATGCAACACCCACTTGTCTTTGGTCAAAATGTGATGAACGGAGGTGTGATTCAAATTCAACTGTTCCCCGATCATTTTGACTGTCAAGCGTCGATCTGAACGCACAAGGTTCCGTACTCTGTTGACATTTTCATCGGTGTTTGCACTTGAAGGCCTTCCGCTTCGTGGTTCATCTTCAATCGACTCTCTTCCTTCTGAAAATTCCTTAAACCACCGAAAAACCTGTGCCCTTGATAAAACACGTTCTCCATAGGCCTCCTGAAGTTTTTCAAAAGTTTCGGTTGCATTATGTCCAAGTCTGAAGCAAAATTTGATTGCACACCGCTGCTCAACTTTGAGGTCACTCATTTTTAAAACGCTCAAGAAAAAACCATTTCACGAAAACCAACGCTACGGACAAACAAATGACTGTGGCGAGTTCAGATTCATACTGGAGGCGCATCACACGTGCACCTGACGCTACTCAAGGCCACGCGTCTCCAGCGTTGCCAGATCGAAAGCGACGTTGCCAGTCTCACTACTTTATTTACACACCTCGTAAATGTTTTTATACACAAAATATATATGCAAATGTACTTTATTTTGAACATTTCTACATCTGTGAAAACTTTGTAAAAGGGTAAATTTGATTTACAAAACAGATAATATTGATTATTACAAAATCATCAAGAATAAAGTATAAACTATTTGAATAAACTGATTTAAAGAAAAGAGATTGACACATCGATTTTAAAAGGTGCCAAGCAAAATAGTTGGGAAGATAAAACAATTGTAAAAAATTAATAACTACTATTTCCTTTTTATAATTATTAATTATTTCCTTTTTTTATAACTTAATAATAAAATTAATAACTAATCACTACTTCCTTTAATAATTAAATGCTATTTAAATTATACGACTTTTTCTTCACTAATTTGAGTAGTATATTTTGTTCAATATTAATAACAGTATAGACTATTTAAATATATATTTGCAATACAGATATAGCAGACAATTTTAGAAATTTAGACAATAATTTATAGCAAGTATGGTAGCTGCTGCGCTCTAGGGATCATAGGAGAAGGATATTCTTCATTTTGTATATTGGGAAAATTCAAAGTAAAATTAATCATAGAAAAAATGATTATAAATACAAAACTATTTGAGCTCGCAGGTTCTTTTTGAGATTAATGTAAAAGATAAATTATAATGCTTGAGATAAAGAATTTTTATTATGTCAGTGAGCGTGGTGGGTACGATATAACAATTTTTGTGACGCTGCATATCATAGGGTTCAATGAAAATATGAAATTAGAATATTTGGTTAGTATTGAACCGTGGGAAAGGTTAGTTCATTGTATATAATATGAAACAGAAACTTTTAAGAAATATTGAAACTTTTCCATTTAATCTTACCAGGTAATTTGATATCCTAAAGCATACTTTATATTCCAGGATATTAGAAAAATTCCTCTTTAGAAAAAAAAAACAGTTAAATTTAAAAGGAATTCGTCGGTTAAACTTCATATATTTTTAAGTTTTAATTAAATCAGTGCTATTTAATATTTTAAATGTTTAAATATATAACATTGTGGAGTAGCCAACACTCAACTTTAGTATAAGCAAACAAAATATAAAACTTCTTAACAAACAATCGATTTTTTGCTTTATTTGTATTTAACTGTCGTTATGAATTAGATACATTCATTAGCTCCAACCACTTCTGTGGAAATTGAACTTCCTGTCCCAATTGGTCCAATATCACGTATATTCGTTTGTGTTCCAATTGATCTAATATTGCGTATAACGATTTGGGATAGGATAAGTAGGTTTCATGAACTCCAGCTGTACATAAGTTTAGAAAAATGACATCTAACTGCTCATTTCAATTAGTTGTTATTAAGTCTCGTTCTAATAATGAATATAACTTATATTGATTTAAATAACTACAAAATAACTTTTTTTGTTTGATATTGTAGTTACGTTCACCTAAGAACGTGATATTATTACTTAAGTTTAAATTTTATAAATGATTAAAATTTTTTTAATATTCCTTACTTAAAATGAATATCAGCCAATTATGTGATACCAAACGTCATTTATTTACAGATGAATGTAATAATTTCATTAGATTTTACGCTCATAAGACCAAGTTTCTTATTAATATAAATCAAGAATCTTGCATCGTTTATTTGTCAGAAATTCTCTACTTCAGAGAACACACATATTCTTTATTGTGTTTGATATCTTATTGGCGATGATTTTTGACAATTAGAATTTTATTCCTTCTACATCTCATATTAAGACATTCAATCATTTCATATGTTTTCAATAAACTTCTAATCATCAATATTATTTCAGTCAATTTAAACAATTTCTAAGTCAATGTAATGAATGTAAATAAATGTGAACAAATCCGACAATTATAGCAGGTGATCCATTAGTCTAAGATGAATATTCAGTTTTTATAGTTTTATTACTGTTTGCGGTAATTTAAATTTCACAAATTTTTTTGTAATAATTGCTAAGTTTTATTCCACTTTTTGGCAAAACTTAATTGTTTTATAATGAGCCCTTTAGCGTAAAAGAAGTTTTCTGAAAACAGAAAATGTACCATAACAACCATATGGGTAATGTAACTTTGAAAAAAAAATTACCTTAATTCATTCCCCATATAATGCTATTTTCAAGTGTCATTTTATTTTGATCCGTCAAACAGTATGGCTGCATCACCCTCACAAGCTTTCAGATTGAATGATAAGTCAAAAGTTTGACATTTTTTGAAAAAAAAATATGTTCAGTTGTTTTAAAAATTTGAATTTTTTTTCAGCTATTACTGCTTTTGTGGCCTCAAAGAGAAAACCAAAATGTTAAGACTCTTGGATTAGTAGTTTAGGTGAGAAAATATTTTCTAATAACACATTTTGACCAAAAAAGTGACTTTCCATGCATAATAACTCCCAAACTATAGTACTATTTCTATGTGAAATATTAATTTGATGCATCAAAGGTTGTGGACTGTAGTGTCTACATAAACTTTTGAATGTCCACCCACCCACATACACTCACACATACCGTCGCACACACGCACACAAGACATCATCGAAAAATGACGTTATAAAATCATCGGCCTTATAAAATGACTTTAAAAACATGTAATTTTGTCAAATTTTCGAAACCTTTTTTACGATATCTATAAATCACTTATAAAAAAGTAAAAATAGTACTAGTACATTGCAGTTTTAATATTATAATTGATATTGACAATGTGATTGATTATCTGTAATCATAAAAAATAGTTTTTTTTCCTCCTCAAGTGTAATCAAGCAGTGTGTAAGGCAAGTGAGTATGTAATGCAAGTGAGTATGTAAGGCAAGTGAGTATATTAGGCAAGTGAGTATATTAGGCAAGTGAGTATGTAAGTTAAGTGAGTACGTAAGGCAAGTGAGTATGCAAGGCAAGTGAGTATATAAGGCAAGTGAGTATGTAAGGCAAGTAAGTATGTAAGGCAAGTAAGTATGTAAGTCAAGTGTGTAACTTAAGTATCAATGAATTACTTGTTAACGGTGTAAGATCAAACCAATGACGATTAAACTAAAGGCAATCAAACTATAAAGTAAAGGCAAATTGCAGGTTGGCAATATGTGAGAATAAGACTATTATGATAAAGGCCTTCTCATTAGATGACTGATTAGAAAATTATAACTTGACATAACCAATTACTTTTAGCATATTCTTGGTCTTATATAAGCGATCCTTTGTAAATTAAAAACTATACCTAAACGAATGATAAATGAAACTACAGAGGAGATAAAAAATGCTAAAGAATGTACAGTAAAGGCAAGCGTGTGCCCATGAAATTCGAGTACTTTAGAACCTTATGTCTAGTTTAGGTGGTCAAGTCTATGTAGAACTAAAAATCACTTGTTGAATTATCGGAAATCACTCACTGTCAAATACTGGCCAATCGAGAATAATGTGTCCTATGTTTGGGGTAGGCTTACATCACAACTGAGTCAGGAAAAGGTAGGTAGTTTGGAGAAGGTAGTCATGATGGCAAATCTGGAGGCAGGCTCTCACACTAGCATGAGCAGACTGGGCTTTATAAAGTCCTAAGCACAGAGGAAGGTTGACTCTTGTCTTGATTGGGTAGAGGAAAATAACATTCTTGTATATTGTGTAGACTATTTACGTATAAATAGAATAACAGTTGAGGAACACAGAAATCATGGATCAAAACTAAACATACGGAAAATTTGATAGAAACTGACCTGTAAACGCTGTCTAAGGTCCTCATTCAAAAATAATTCGATTTTCAGTTCTTTAAACTTGTATGCTGTTAAGACGTGACTCGAAGGGTTGATTCAGGACCTCTCTTGGCTATTTAGGGTTACCGTGATAGTGAATGGGTTACACTCAAAAATATATAATTTTAATGATAGGGTAGAATAGAAATAATCATGCAAGTACTGACTCAGAGATCATAAAACACAAATCTATCAAACAACTATAAGTTCACATACACAATAGTATTTAAATAAGAATATAATCATACCTTTTTGTACACCTAAAAATCGTTTATACTCTCAAAAGTATATAATTTTAATGATAGGGTAGAAGAGAAATAATCATGCAAGTACTGACTCAGAGATCATAAAACACAAATCTATCAAACAACTATAAGTTCACATACACAATAGTATTTAAATAAGAATATAATCATACCTTTTTGTACACCTAAAAATCGTTTATACTCTCAAAAGTATATAATTTTAATGATAGGGTAGAAGAGAAATAATCATGCAAGTACTGACTCAGAGATCATAAAACACAAATCTATCAAACAACTATAAGTTCACATACACAATAGTATTTAAATAAGAATATAATCATACCTTTTTGTACACCTAAAAATCGTTTATACTCTCAAAAGTATATAATTTTAATGATAGGGTAGAAGAGAAATAATCATGCAAGTACTGACTCAGAGATCATAAAACACAAATCTATCAAACAACTATAAGTTCACATACACAATAGTATTTAAATAAGAATATAATCATACCTTTTTGTACACCTAAAAATCGTTTATACTCTCAAAAGTATATAATTTTAATGATAGGGTAGAAGAGAAATAATCATGCAAGTACTGACTCAGAGATCATAAAACACAAATCTATCAAACAACTATAAGTTCACATACACAATAGTATTTAAATTAGAATATAATCATACCTTTTTGTACACCTAAAAATCGTTTATACTCTCAAAAGTATAAATTTTAATGATAGGGTAGATAGAGAAATAATCATGCAAGTACTGACTCAGAGATCATAAAACACAAATCTATCAAACAACTATAAGTTCACATACACAATAGTATTTAAATAAGAATATAATCATACCTTTTTGTACACCTAAAAATCGTTTATACTCTCAAAAGTATATAATTTTAATGATAGGGTAGAAGAGAAATAATCATGCAAGTACTGACTCAGAGATCATAAAACACAAATCTATCAAACAACTATAAGTTCACATACACAATAGTATTTAAATAAGAATATAATCATACCTTTTTGTACACCTAAAAATCGTTTATACTCTCAAAAGTATATAATTTTAATGATAGGGTAGAAGAGAAATAATCATGCAAGTACTGACTCAGAGATCATAAAACACAAATCTATCAAACAACTATAAGTTCACATACACAATAGTATTTAAATAAGAATATAATCATACCTTTTTGTACACCTAAAAATCGTTTATACTCTCAAAAGTATATAATTTTAATGATAGGGTAGAAGAGAAATAATCATGCAAGTACTGACTCAGAGATCATAAAACACAAATCTATCAAACAACTATAAGTTCACATACACAATAGTATTTAAATAAGAATATAATCATACCTTTTTGTACACCTAAAAATTGTTTATACTCTCAAAAGTATATAATTTTAATGATAGTGTAGAATAGAAATAAGCTTTCAAGTATTGACTTGGAGATCCTAAAACACAAATCTATCAAACAACTATAAGTTCACATACACAATAGTATTTAAATAAGAATATAATCATACCTTTCTGTACACCTGAAAAGCGTTTATACACTCAAAAATATATAAGTTGCATGGCAGGGTAGAAACAGAAGAAGTCGGGGAGGCTTACATCTGCGAATATATGAAGGCTCTCTGTATAAAAATTTTCAATATATTTAGTAATTGAGTTAATTGAGAAAAAAAGTTAGCAAAAAATATAGAAATTGAATCTTACCTTCAGTTTGATTATTATTTTTAACAGAGAAATATGAACTTGACTAGCCGAGACGTCTTCTTCAGTATATGGGAGTATGATTGATACGGAATTCCCTTTTTTTCTTCAATTCATTGAAATGTTTTTATGTCTCGTCTGTTTTGACCAAGGAATAATGTTGTTGACAACTTTATGATTTTTGCACTGAGCGTTGGACAAATAGAATCTCGCCACTATTAAAACAAATTTGTTGCATATATAACATGTTTGTGGTGAGTACCTCATTATTAGAAGAAAATCGCTATTAGTTATTAGTCATATTAAAGATGCATTCACAAAGGAGACATACCTAAGGTGGGTAAGGTGACTACTTTTTATGTCTGGATACATTATACTGAATCACTCAGGTATACCTAGAAAATCTCATAGACACCCTTTGAGAATCACAGTTCTACAGCCTCAATAAATCATAATCGGTCTGAGAAGAACAGTGGAAAGACAGGGTTTTGAACACTGTATTATGCTGAATATCTGCTTATTTTCCAATCCTTTTTCACTCTTATCAATATAGGCATCCCTTACAGCAAACAACATAATGAAAACTCTAGCAACGTTGTTACTATAATAAGTATGACATACAAGTTTAACCATAAACCTAAAAATTATTACATACAATCAACACATAAATATGGCCACTCGGCTGTGTAAATGTATCCTTTCGTTTGTACCTGCAACAGTACACACATGTTAATACTTACTCTATGGTAATGTAAATGTGGACTCTTTGTTAGTCCAAAGGTTATGTGGTTATGCCCAGCTATAATCAAATAATACTATGTACTACTTTCTTAGGACAACACATACTAAATGTCAATCACTGCCGACACGAAGGCAATTGTCTAGCAAGTGCCTTCCGCCCTCCACTATGTAACCCCATAATGAGCACAAAAAGAAATGGTCAAAAATTAAATTTTACAAAATCAATAAATTATACACTACCTACTTCATCAAGATGAGATGCCTGTATATTCAAAAGTCTATTTGTCCAGTTATATGTATGAGTAAATAATCTAAAGAAGAACAAATATTTATTCATGTTCAATAATAAAAAAATAATATAAATATAAAACACAAGTATTTGTTAAATAAAATAATTAAAACACAAATCAGTTTAGCATATTTCACAAAGTAATTTTTATCGTTTTTTTTTTTCATTTACAAAGAGACTTATTATGTAATTTTAATTTTATTCTTTAATAACATCTCTTTCAATGGTTTTACAGATATATTTGTTATTCACTCTTCTTCAAGAGAAGAGCGGAAGTATAATCGCCATCTGGTATTTTGTTATATGAATAAGCTAACATAAACTGGAGCACTTACTATAAAAAAATGTACATATCAATTGAAAACAAAAAGGATTTCAGAACCATAGGACGTCTATTCTAAAGCATTCACAAAACCTAAAACTTTCAGAGCATTTCCTTTAAATTTCTTTTTTTTAAAATTAAATTAAATTATTATTCAAACTGATTAAACATATATACTTCTATAATTTTAAATCATTCTTTTCTGCCAATACGAATAAAGTCAATTACCCTGTATACATTTTTTATCGATGCTATAAAAGATTTATAGTATAGTATAATTTACAATTATACACGAAATTCGCATGGAGAAAGATCCAGCAGTCATGCACTAATTGAAATAGAAACAGCTCTTTTAAAGAACAACGATGTGCTCTACAATGATGATATTGACAATTTCATCAACAAACAAAGAAAGAAAGAAAGAAGGATTGACCAACATTTAAATAAAATGGCTAACTGACGAGCTATGTAAGCAGTTATTGAGTGGTACTTCCTCACCAAAACATGATAAAACGAGCAAGCTTTTATTGTTATTTATATCTGAAAAGTATGGTATAAAACATACCAATTTCATATTTTATAAAAAAATTCATAAACATATAATTTTTTTTTCATTTATATGAAGAAAATATCGACTATTGCTTCCCCAGTCACAAAATTCACCGCACGCTGAAAACGAGTAACATTCAGAGCAAAGAAACACTTACTAACTCAAATTCTCAGAAAATTAGTGTTTAGTGTGTTCTTTACTCAATGCATTACTCTTCTTGGATTTTGAACTTGTGTTTATCCAGTTTGGATCGTGAAGAAAAGGCCCAACACGGGCTGCAAAGATACAAAAACATTCTGCTAACCCACATACGATAGAGAGTACGCTTTCTATTTTTGATTTTGGTTGTACCTTTGAAGCAAAGATAGACATCGTGAATTTCTCCATTATAAGTGAAATATAAGTATTCACTTATAAACGATAATACATATAAATGACTAACAGCTGTTTCTGAGTAATTTATCAGAGATGAAACCTTCTATTTGGATGCTCTCCACCAATAACTCGTGGCCATTACTTACTACTCCCACCTAACAACCAAGCCAGTCAGTTTATTCCCAAGCAATTTATTTCATTATATAATCAATTACATTTCAAACCATAATAATTATTCATTTAATTATGAATTAAATTCATGTAAAATTAAATTATTTTTTAATTTAACCATAATTAAATGATTATTTTACTTAGAAACAAAATAAAAGTAAATAAAATAAATCATATTAATTTAATTTTAAATTGCATTCTATTATAATAACACTTATTTTCGGTTTGTTTGATATCAGTGTATTAAAAGAAGTAAAGAAGAAAATCAACTCCAATTTAACTTTTAATTTATCCCATAATAGACATAACGTCATACATTTTAATTATATATACAAAGACTAGTGTTGACACAAAATATCAAATGACCTTATCGTGAAAAAGAGAAATTGTTACTACCTTAGCAAATGAATAGTGCATTTTCCGCCATGTTTATTTGATAAGCGCAATAGGGACTAGTTCATTTTAATAAATAAAAAATTTATTTTTCAATTGAATTCTATGATTATAGCACTTATGTTAACCCTTATTTTACGTTTGTTTGATATTGGTGAATCAAAAAGAAGTAATTAATAGAAGTAAAGAATTGAATTAACTCCCACTTAACTTTTAATTTAATGCGTATAATAATACATAGATATAACATCATAAATCATAACTATATACACAAAGAGGAGTGTTGACATAAATTATCAAAAAGCCTTATCTGTAGATAATGAGAATTATTGGGGTTACCTTTTGAATAATGCCACAGTGCATTGTCTGCCATATTTCTTTTATGGACTGCAGTTGAGAACTGGTTGAGACATACAAAGAAAGCTTTAGAGTCCAAAAGTTCACTACGCAGTGCTAGAACAGAGGGGCCAACCCTATTATGACTGGTTTTTGCTTTATTATAAGATCAAACGAAATCCTTAAATGCTTTAACAGTAATTATCTAAAACAGTAATTTATTGCGTTTAAGAATTGAGAATAATAGTAATAATTTAAATTTAAAATATAGCATCATTTTTTTTAATAACTTCCAGAAATAAGGTATTATTAAATTATTTAACAATAGGTTTAAAACAGCAATAATTTACTTCACTATAAGTAAAACGTAGTAATAATAATTAATAAAAAATTTGTTTTTCAAATTTCAATCGACTTAAACGTCTTGATGTACTCTAAAGCATTTCTGATATTGTTCTGATGATAATAACCTTTATCTTATATAAAAAAAATAAGCAAGAATCAAATTTTGCGCTCGAAGCAAAATTAAAAAAACATGTGAGGTGTTATTTCATTTATAAAATATATTAAAATAAAAAATGTGTGCACCATACAATTGACTGCTTCCATGCACTAAATGAGGGGTCAATATGCCATCCTTCTCTTAATCGTCATTATCATTAATATTTACATGAGTAATTTTTGAATAATTAATATAAAGGATTATGCTATAAACATTTCACTAAATGAATGACTTTAAACAGAAATATTGTGCAAAGTATAATTTGTACACAAAAGAAAAAAACTGAAATTGTCTACACTCAACATTACTGTGAGTAAATATTTTATCAAATTCATAAATAATGTGGTCATTTTCATTATTCAAATTATAAGTAGAATATAATAAATAATTATAGATTTTGGAAAAAAATCAATTCGTGTATGGAGGTTCCCAATAAGCCATAAGCATTTTAAATCTTTTTTGACATTATTATTAATCCACAAGATTTTGTTTTTGCAAAAAGATACAGAATGCGTTTACCGCATTTGTTTTCACCAAAAAGAAAGCTGATTTAAATATCAACCCGTCATATTCATTGATAAAAGTATTCAGTAACTATCTAATTGTTTTCATTCGTCATTAATATTAAACTATTTAACTAATTACTATATTGAACAAATCAGTTGAAAAGAAAAGTGTACTCAATGTTTTAAGTTCTCATTGTATGAAATATCAAGATGAGTGAAAACTTCTTTATTAGAACTTTATTTAAAGGCAATCCCGAAAGAGTAACACTTTACTAGAGAATAAGGTAAGCCGAGAGTAATGGCGACAGTTTTGTTTTATTTATAGCTTTCTTAAAGTAAAAATTATTTTCATAATTTTTTACTCCATTCACCACGGATAAGTGTCCACGTCTTCCAGGTAAGGTGGTTTATGCTCACTAACAAGTTTATGACCATAACAATCACTTTAGTGTCTTGGCGATTCCAAAATAAGTACTCATTTTCATAAGAAATTGCTTTATTATCAGAGACTACATTTACTGAGGATGTAACTTATTAATATTCTCAGAAGAAAATACTTGCAAATTCATATTCATGTACTTGCTCATTTACCAAATAATTGGTTCACTAAATACTGTTGATCATTCTTTATTTGATATAATTATTAATATTTTGAATGACAACTGCAAACAGAGACGCAAAAGTAAATGGCTGTCCCTGGAATGAAATTTTATAGTTACAATTGTAATCAGGCTATCTTAGAAAACAAAACATCAATTTGAGCAAAATTTTTATTTCACTGACTGTCACTCAACTCTAATATTATATTAAATGCATAAGAGAAACAAAGAAAAACACAAACAAATTGAATCCATAAATAAATGACACAAAAACTAATGATGTTTTATTTTCTTTTCAGTACTTGGATAAAACAATGAATAAATAGTATCAAATTTGTTGATAAAAAAGTAAAAAACAACAAGGTAACAAGCTACTACAACACTAACGAAAAGGTCAAACACAGCATGTTTGACATTATATAAATTAACAATTGTCTTTGTGGTATCATAAAAGACAAACTCAGGATCCCTTTTGTCTGCAGTATTGACAGAAAGTTTGGTTCCTTTTAAGTACCTGCTCAAGTAATCGTGTAGCATTTTAACAAGAGGATTACTTTTCTCGTTGAGTACAATGGCAGATCTCGGAAGAGAAGAAAGAGTTTCACTCCAAGCCTTTACAATGTCTGGTTCAATGACTGTGGGTAGAGCAAAGTGCTGTCTGCCGCTACTGACGTTGTAAATTACTCTGGCTAAAGCACTAGCAACCACATAGATGTTATTGCTAAGTTTGTTGACATTAAAACTGCTGACATCAAAAGATGTTTTCCGAACTGGATCCCGAAAGTTTTTAACCGAAGAAAAAGTGAATGCTGAAAGCCGTCGCATGCTGTAGCGTTCATGTTCCCAAGCAAACACTTCATCTGCCAAATTTATCTTTTTATGTAAAAGTGAAATACTGTCATTGGTGACTAATCTTAGTTCTTCATAAAAATGATTAGCAACCGAACCTTCTTTAGGAGGTTTTGAAACATGTAAAAATAATTCATTACCAAAACCAACAGTATCTAAACAAAGTACAAACATTGCATCTTGAAGTAAAGAGCCTTCAAGTCCATCCAATTGGTCCTCCAACCATTTCTTACTCCCTTGATAGTTGAATTTACCACCACCAGCAAGCAGGAAGAGAATATTAACAGGTGCATGAGTTCTCACGTTAGAATAGAGATTGGAAAATATCCTGACAAGCTCAAGGAACATGATTACTCCAGATGAATTGCTATCACCATTAGCTGGCAATTCGGGAGCTACACTAAAGGCATCATAGTGAGTCACAATGGCAACAGTGGGCAATTTGTCTTCAACTCCATAACCACTTAATTTTCCCTGTATTGAAATAATAGCGGCATCGGTTTTCGCTACTGGCTTGTGATTATTTATTACAACTTGATAACCATTGGAGGAAATTGCATTAACTATAGCTTCTAAGGTTGAACTTTCCATACCATCAGTTATATCAGAATTCTCTATATTTCGCAACACGTTTTCAACTTCAATAGAAGGATGAATAAAGTAGACTGGAATGGAAAGTTTGTCTTCAAGAAGGTATAATTCAACTTCTCTTATTGCTTCTTTAATATTAGGAGGTGGAAATTCAGATTCATGAGGCAGAACTATTAAGAGACCACCCGCATTTTCTTTTATTCTTGCTAACTCCGAGACTGTCAATTGTGTTAGTTTTACTATGACGCAGTGCCTTTGAGAAGCAGAATGTCGAATACCTCTTGCTTCTAAATTAATCAGAGAAGCTCTGCAACCATGAGGAACTCCATTTAAGTCATACTCCGTTAATCTATAAGCCGGGAACTCATGATTGGCGGACACTGGAGATATTATAATAAATAGGTGAATGAAGAAAAGTATATAGTATGGAAAACAACCCTTGAAAAGTTCTGCGAATTCATCAGTTTCTGAAAGCATTTTAAAGATCAATTCACTTCTCTAGTAGATACGAACATGCCGAACACTTTCATGAGGATTAAAAAACCTATGGAAACCTCCTCAGAGACGTCGTCGAACAGTGTAGATGGTTGTTTAGGTTACCATTACTATTTAGGTCTAAAAAAAAAATATGTATATTTTAACCATTACAGCCACAACGTTATATCAATATAACATTAATAAAGAGAAAGTATGGGTTTGCATTTTTAAACATACATAACAATTTCAAATGGAAATTAGCTTTAAGAATCGTCCTTATATTGCTTACAATAATGTCTGATGATAGTAAATACATAGATGAAGTAGTATTTCTTTCTTTTAAAAAAATATTTAATAATACACATTTGAAAACTTAATAGTTGACGCTTGAAGTTTTTTATTTTTAATATAATACTGGATCATTTCTTGTACTTTGATTCTTTTATGAATTAATAATCATTATTTAATTTACATTTCAAATCACAGATACCATATGATCTATGCATTTTTACATTTGCAGTTTCTCGGAGGATAGTTTTATATCTAGTTGTAGTTAATTATGCAGATATTTATAAACATGCTTCATTACAATATTAAATGCAGTATTGTGTTTGATATTGATTATAAACTATCTCTTTTTTTAAATGAATTTTGTTCAAAGCTTTTTATATTATTATTTATGTTTACAGTTACGTATATTTCCTTTATTATTCCAGTTGACTTTTAAGATGTGTAAGAAATTATTGATTGAATAATAATAAATTTTAATGAACCACATAGAATTTAATCCTTCTAACTTTGAATACTTCATATTTTTGTACATATTTAAATTTAGAAAAATATTCTATATAGATATTTTTGTTAAAACATGGGGTTTTTCGTGTTCAGGGTTGCATTGATTTTTCTACTTCGCGTCGGGTAAGATGGTTGCCGAATAATGGCTTGTTAGTGGAAAATAATTCCTGATGGGGTATTAATTCATAATTGTGAGGTTACTATAATTTAGAAAATGAAATTCATTTGAATATAGTTTGTAATCTATAAGTGTGCTACATCAATTCATACTTTTATTCAGTTTAGCATTTTGTGAGTTTTCTTTAAGGTATTGTAGAAAAGTTATTTAATGATGTTTTCTTTCTTTTGTTTGTTTGATAGAGATTTATTCTATTATTTTAGGCATATTAACTAGTCATCAAGATGAATAATTGGAATCAATGGGCTGCTGCCGGTACGGCGACTCCAGGATATCCTTTGGGAGCATATCCTGCACCACAATCGACAGCAACTCTTCCTACAGCAGCCGCTGCCCTCTCGGCTCCAACTGCTAGTGTTCCTGCTGCAGTACCTTACGGTGCTGTGGCTGGTTTCCAATGGCCTTATGCGGCTGCGGGAGCACAAACAGTTAACCCGGTTCGTATTGTTTCAGTACCTTTATTAGTTATGTTATGAACTTAAAACTATATCATGTCTTGATAGTTACAGATTGGTTGAGTAGTGTGAATTGGTTAAGTTGTTTAAGAATTATTACTGTTTCAGAATATATCTATTTAAGTTTGATCATAACATTCTTGTTAACACTTCTGGACATTTGAAACTTAAAACTGTATCGTTATAATAATATTACTTACCACTTCGGTGGCACTAACAATTGAATCTTTTGTTTAGGATCAAGATTTATCTGTATACAATACTGGATATGTTTGCCTTATGCGCTCCCATTTACATTTCTGTAACAGATTATTTGACTTTAAATTTAAAAATTATAGTGACATTCCTCTTAATTTCAACCCTAAGATGCCAAAAGGAAAAACTTATAATTGGTGAAAGGGGAAGTAACATACGAATTGTAGGTAAGTGTATTGAATTTTTACTTTAGTATAATTCGTATTAGGAATTCCTATTTCACGAACCTTATGTTTTCCCTTCTGTGATATCAGGGTTGAAATAGTATTCGTGTTACTATCCTTTTTAAATTTCAAATAAACAAATACTAAGATGTTACTGAAATATAAAACGAAAGAGGAAATGATAAACATTTCCATGTCTATTGCACCAGATGAATCTTATAAACTAAATAAAATGATATAATACCAGTGTCATAGAAGTTATGAAAATATCTGTCATACCTTGTACGTCAAGCTATCTACTTGTATAAAAAATGGATGCATAAGTTTATACATTTTTAACTATAGCTAAAGTGTTATTTTTAACTATTCGTAGCAGTTTTATAGTTAGGCGTAAATTAACTTGACTGTTATATTTGACAGCTTGTCACAAAATACGAACTATGGAGCTATCATAGCAGCTGTTCTGGTCTCTAAGAAAAATACACCCCCGGAGTCCTAAATGGAATAAGCCTTAGAGGCCCTAAACGAATCAAACCTTGTGAATAATAGAATAGTGGCGTGCTCAGTCAGTCGTAAGCAGCAGTGTTTTTAGGTCACTAAGCGAACGAGATTTTTGTCTCTGAAGAATGTTATCGTTTGGAGACTTGCGTGAAGTAGTCTCTGAGGTTCTAAAATAAGCAAACTTTTTTTCATATGGAAGTGGGAGAGGGTGGTGTTGAGACTGCAAGGTAAGTTTTGGTGGCCTAGTAAAGTAATCCTTAAGGCCTTTGTGTAAATTAGGCCTTCGGGGTTCTAACGAAAGTAGTCTTTGTTTACTACCTACTGTTATTTATTACTTAAACTACCATGTACTACATCAACAAATGTTTGTGCTTTCTTCTATTTTATTACTTAATAATAATAATATAAATAAAAGTTTTATGATTATGATAGCTGCACCGTTTAGTAATCATTTAATGAAATTGTATCAATAGAGTCAGTTGAGTGCATTTTTAAAAATCACACTTCATCTAGTTCAATTTGGACTTAAGAATTCGGAAAGAATAATTAGGTATAAGTCAAATAAAAATATAATATTATGATTACATAATTTAAAATTAAACTGTGAGCAACTCTTATCATTCAGATGTTAATCATAACAAGAGATCGACACGATAAGAAACTAATCTGGAGTATAATTATAAAGGTAATGATGTTTATTTTGAAACCCGAGAACACTCGTACATCGCTGTTACTACAACTACCCCTTGTAGGAGATTCATATTACGAGTATCAGGTAGAAGATTATGGAAAGAATAAAATGTTCGCCATAGACTGTAACAAAAGCTCTCCTTTAAAGAAATACCAAATGAATTTTGAAGTATCTCAATCCTGCTAAGAGCAATAAGAAACTCTTCAATCAACCAGAATTAAGAGCAAATAGCCTACTTCCTTAATATCTGTATTTACATAATATAAGTAAATTCAAAGTAAGTATGTATCCTGATTGTGGCTGGTGATTAGTTAAAACCTGTCGACTATAGGAAATGAGATATATTGTCCAGTGTGGAGGTAGTAAAGCATATATTGCTTAGGAAAACTCAAAAACTGATTAAGGACAGTTATCATCCAAATAACGTTCTATTTCACGAAAAGTTTTCTGTCTGAATAGTTTGAAAGTTCCTCGACTTGCCACTTCCTGACGCAATGACCAAGAGGATCGACATTATGAAAACTATTGTACTATATGCTTTTCTATTATGTTACTTTTATGTTTCATTTTAAGTATATATATTTGTAGGGTAAAAATCTTTTTATCTTACAATGAGTAAATACAACATAATAACTGATTGCACTACCTTAGAAGTATATATATTTACATTAACCAGTGACATTTTATTCTGGTCATTTTAAAAAGTTATAATATCAGTTTTCAAGTTTCTTTTTCCGAGATCTCTTAAGACAGGCATGGGCAACCTTTTATGACCTGGGGTCCACATTACTTAATTTCCAAGTTACTGCGGGTCGCATGGTACTTTCTGTGGTATTTGAATACATACAGCCTGTGCATACATAGAAATACATACTGTGTGCTATATTTATGTACCAATAATTATTTCACTTTTTATTATTCTTATAATAAAATTATTATTCATTTCTCATTATTTCATCATTTTAATGGAACAATTATAACAACGCAGTCCCCAAAAGTTTATTTATTGCTTTTTGAGCTCTCTTTCCAATATTGTAATTTTCTTGCAAACGTCTCGTTGAGCTTTTTTAACAAAAAAAAGCAAAGGAATTTTTAATATTAAGATAGAATTCCAGATAATCTCTGAGGGCCGCACAAATACACGTGTTGGGCCGCAGGTTGCCCATGCCTATCTTAAGAGATAGTCATCTGAAAATGTTTAATGAGTGTAAATTATAATTGTTAAAATTATCTTAGTTTTACTAAATCCATTTAAATTTCAAAGAGGTAGTATTAATTTTTGTTAATATTGTTAGTGGGGTCCTACGGCAGCAGCGTCGACCACGCAACAACAACAACAGGCTCAGTGGGAGCAATGGAGCCAGTGGCACCAGCAGTACCAGCAGTGGCAGCAGTATGCTCAGGCGACGGGGGCCACGTCAGTGCCGCCTCCGATACAACCTCCTCTGTCCCAGACCAAGGTAACTATCATCACTGCAGACTATCAAGGCTATCGTATCAGGAGAGAGAAAGTCCGTTTATTGCGATCGATCTGTGTAAAAGTTATCAATGTGAGCTTTAGAGTCAAAAGTTATTGAACAAAGGGAGCTTTGTACTCGAAGAATTGTTTTGGGTAGAAGTGTTTTTAGAAGAAAATTGTAACACATAGTGGATGTGTATCGTAGAGTTAGAAATGTCATTGTTAGATTGGAGTTGAAGAGTTGCTAAAGAATTTGAGCTTTAAAGTAAAAATTGTATTGAACAATGAAAATGTAGATACAATAATGATAACGTGGAAGTGTTATTAAAGTGCAAAAACTTTGAAGACAAATGTATTAAACCAATGTGGGCAAACTATTACTTCAACGGCAGATCATATGTTACTCCAAAAAGATAAAATTGTGTATTGATGTTCTTTAGAGACAAAATTACATTCGATATTGAGAAATGATTACCATGAAACTAAATAAAAGTTTGGGTCAGTCTGTTTATGGAAATTTATTATTTTGGCTGCTCGTCAGTTTCCTATCATATGCCGAAATAATTGTACTTGTTCGTTATAGCTCTTCGTATAAAAACTGTTAGTAAAGACAAAAAAAAAGTGTTTTATTGTCTACATAACAGCACATAAGGTGGAACTACAGTTATGATTAACGGAAACATACTCCAATTGTTTTCATAGTTGTTTGTAGTTAGTTGTATGTTGTTAATTGTGTAACTCTGTACTTAATTTCAGTTGGCGTTGGGAGTGACCTCTCAGAGTTCCATTAGTGTGGCCTCCACTGGGGTTTCCATACCTGCTTATCCTTCTGCTCCAGCCACCTCAACTACTGTAACCCCCAGCTCTGTAGCACCCCCAATACCAAGGTATATTTAATAACCTTAAATACCACTCGACCAAATGTTAACACTTTAATCATTCTAATCCTTCAAATGAACATTTATTATTTCAATCAACATAATCTCAGAATTACTTCTAATTTTGCGACGAAGTAATAAACACGTCAAGTTATGAAAATATATTTTATTTAAGATCTCTCTACTATCGTAAACAATTTTATTCCAAAATAACACTACAGTTAGTTGCCACCTTCCTCCGGGGCGTAAACCTTCTTAGGAATTCCTTATGGTAAGGGTCTTGTTCATAAATTTATTGGTTGATAAATTGAACCATTTAGTTGGGTTAAGGATGGTTAAAATATTAATTCTGTTTTCAATGCTCTTCCTTCAAGGCTCTTAGATAATACATTTTTTGTTTGCAACTCTTTACTATGATTGAACAATGCTTATAGTTGCCTCCTCTGATATCTTATTTTAAACCCCCTCCAATTTTCTCTGAATAACAGCTTCTCGTATGTGGTACTTATGGTTAGAAGTATTGGATACCAGATGTACTTAATATGAAACAACCAACCCTAATTACAAAAGTGTTCCAATTTCACAGACATCATTTTAATGTTGAAAACAATGTCGTTTGGCTTTGTTATAATTTAAATTAATAATCAATAACAAGCTTATTATTTAAAGGTATACATTTTGTTCAAAGAAGTTATTAACGAACTGGTAACACATTGCTTCAATACTTATTCTTCTTAAGGTTATCCTGTGTGATAAGATTTATTTTTATCAATGAATGAGGTTGATCCTCAAGAGGGCTTTTCTTGATTTCAATGTAATTGTTATAATATTTCAAGCCGGTTTGTGTAGCTATGTGTTAGTATTAACGTTGTCATTAATTGATTCTTAAATACACTCTCAAATGGCTTAACAAAAAACTTGTGACTACATCTCTAGAGGAGGATTTAAAGTTGATTAACATGTACTTAAGTCTTTTAGTCATATAACCCAGATTCCTGGTTTTATTTAACATAATAAACATGTTTTATTTAACATGTGGAAATATAACATGGACAGATAAAAAGCTGCTACCTTTCTGTTTCACAGCTAAAGTCGCTAGTTTAATGATATTTATTATTCTGTTGTACTTATATAAGTAAAGTGTCAGTGATTTTAGCAACATCTTAAACTTAAACAAGTCCACCAAATATTAGTAAAGCTAAGGAGGACTAAGTTTATTATTTAACAGGACATGAGCGGAAAAAGGTGAGAAATAGGTTCATCTCTTAAATGGAAGTAGGGTAGAGGGAGATATACATTTGTGGTTTCTTGACCAATAGTGAATGAGCTTGTTGGATGTATTTGTGTCTTGAAAAGAAGTCCATTCAACCAGAGGAAGAAAATCTGTGTTTAGAGTTTAAGTTGGGGGGGGGGGATAAGCAGGTAATTCGATCTAATATTTTTTAAATTATATGAGCTTTAGGAAGTTTTTTCTCTTGACCTTAATTGATAGAATTGGGGGTATGACATATAATATTATTATCTTAAACTTGGAAATATGTGGATCTAGAGGATAAAAAGTCGCTGTTCTTGAGCGAAACTTTGGAAGACAGGGTGTGTGCTTGATTGGAAAGAGTGGGGTTGATATTGGTGGAAATAAGGCTAGAGGGAAATGTTTTCGCCTGGACAGAATACTATATTGGGTAGTATTATACCAAAACGTTTGTGTCTTGACCGGAAGAGGGTGATGTGTCAACTAGAGAGAATATTGTTAACTGGGCATGGTGTTAGTCCCAGGATTCATTCAAATAGCCTACTATAACATGTCATGCTTAGCAACGCACATGTTTCTATGAATTCCATAACATATATTACGTACATGTTGTATCAACAGTTCCATTGAATTCAGAGTAGAGAATTAACAATAGATCTTAATAAATTGAATATGATCATTCATGCTATTAAGTAGCGTATGCAGTTCATACTGAAACATATTGAGGTCATTTTATGCAGTTAAACCGTCTTCATTTGGACACATCTGCTATATCCTAAAAATTAAAGTGTCTTCAAATTACACTTTACTTTAAATTAACCTGTAAACTCGGAAACTAAAACAAAAATGTAGTTCCTAAATATATTTGAACTTATGTTACAGTCAATGTTAAGTTCTCTTACAGTGGTAACACTAATCTTTTAATTGACATTAATAAAGTTGAACTTCTTTTATGGTATTCGAGGAAGATATTGTTGACTTCTGTTGCTCAGATAAGTAGAGGAATGAAAGCATCGGAATATTTGGTTTATAAAGAAGTGACTTTATTGAAGGTGTTTCTCATATGATAGATAACTGATTTCTTTTATTAAAGTCTACACTTAAACAAGTTTTTTGTATTTATAAAATAGCAAGTTTAATTGACCTTGGATACCATTATTATCTCCCAGGATACCATTTTTGAAACATATTCTTTAGCATGGTTGGTGACTCAATTCTAGTGTAGTATTTTATTTATTTGTAAATATAGCTGCTATGGAAAAAAAAACAAAAAGGATTTAAAACCAACATTTGCACATTTCGATATCTCCTGAATACATACTATTTTTGGTGATGGGTGTGTATACCATATTTTATTATCACACTACAGACATGGATGTGACCTGTCAGTTTCTATATTGAAAGACTAAACTTGATCATGTCAGGTCAGTTCCTAAACACACTGTAGGCCGAACATTTTAAAGATAATAGAAATTTGACATATTTTTGGAAAAGGTCCTCATAATATTTTTATATCAAATCTGTTACTGTTTTTTTCCTATTCTTCTGGTTATTCTATAAACTTGAAATTCTGTACTCTTTAATATTGACATCGCTTTATAAAAATGTCATGATTTCTTTATTATTCACGAGGTCCTAAATATGTAAAACACGACACTAACAAAATAGCTAACCTGTAGTCACTGCTTGGATTTACTTACCTCAATTATTAGAGGCTAAAATAAGTATTTTATTAGATGTAAATTTCTTTCTAAAATTAGGATCGATGCTTTAGAATAATTAGTAAAAAAGATACATAACTAATCTATCCAGCACCAAATTTATAACATTTAGCTACTTTAATGATTTTGTCATTCATATAGTTCAGTGCGAGTTATTTAGTGTTTATTGGTTACTTACCTTATTTTATTACGGTAGGTAATACAATTTTACTTGTTAAATCATAAGATTTAAATTGATCATAAATCCCCTGTTTGTTTTCATTATTGAATCAGTTCTTGAGATGCAACATAACCTTCCAAGTGTTCATCAGTTGTTCTAAACAAATATGTCAATTATAGTTTCAAAAGTTGTAACAAAGTACAGTAAGAACGAACAGATAAATTGAATTATTGTTGATAATTTCGGCAAATTAGTGTACTTAGAGTAAAGTTGAGTGTAGACCAGTCTGGATTTTTTTTTTTTTTTTTTTTTTGTTAATTTAACAGCAAAAAGGTTTTTGATATTTGAGAATTTATTATAAAAAAAAACCTAGTTTAAATGGAAATATCAAAATTATATACTGTATTACACAGTAGCAGCAATTGATTTGATAGTGTAATGTACAGAGAACGAAAAGCAAACTGTGTAATATAATTAACATTTGAAAAATCAGCTATTTAAAAATTTTAGTGGCTGCAACATTTCCTGAATTTTTAATACTGTTTGTTTTATAATATAATTGCACCATTATTTATTGTGCATTGTGTTATGATGTGTATTTTATGGATTCTAGCTTTATCTGATGAAATCTAATTGATGTACCTTTTGTTTGATGTACAGGTTCTGCAAAGAAGTTTCATATACTAGTATTTCTTAAGTTATACATATTTTAAGTGGTTGGGTGGACTTTGAGGGAAGTCAGTAACAACAGATATGAATACTGATGGTTTTTTGGTCAGCAGTGATGAGTTACCCAAACCATCCTTTCGAGAGTGGTTTGAGTGTTCCGGGGTTTGCCAATCGTTTACACCAAAAATGGCACAATTTTATAGGTTGTTGGGAAGTGAGATGTGGAGTTTCTTCTTATAATTTACCTATTGTTGATTATATTAAATTCAGCGCCACTCTTTTTACAAACAAAAATTTATTACATTATTGCATAATAAAAAAAAATATTTCATGGATTGAGAAGAAGAAAATATGATAAACATTTTGTGTGCAGATGTACTAAATTATGATCTCTTCATTCCCACGAATTACCATTTTGGTTAACCATTGATTGCACCCCCCCCCCCCCTGGTTTATCAGCACTGGAGGAATTAATTACCTTAGGTAATTCATAAGAAAAAAAACGCAAACCCATATCTGTCCATATGAGCTAATTAACGTACCTTTTTTTTTTATTAAAAATCATGAAAAATAGAATAAGAAATACTCTACAACAGGCGTGGGGAACCTGCGGCCTTAAGGCCGCATGTGACCGTTTGAACTATGAAATGCGGCCTTCTGGGGTTAGTTGAGAAAAATGTTTCAAAATATAAAAAACTACAATTCTGGTAATAAAGACAAGAAATTCTGGCTTTTAGGAAAAAGACTATTCATGAATCATGACTTGAAAAGTCTAAGCTTTTAGAAAATCATTTTCCTGAGTTAACAAAGGTAATAAACGAAGTTAGTAGTAAGGACAGTGCTGAATCTTTTGAAATATGCAAAACAGATTTAGATGCACTGATCGAGTAATATAATGATAAATTCGAGGATTTTACAATGTATCTATTATATAAGAATTTGCTTATCCATTCGTGGTGGCCTTTTTGGGACGTGGACGGTGCTAAAATGGCTTTTAGTTCAAGAAACGTTCCCCACCCCTACTCTACAATAATAAATGTTTACCCTAAAGGAGTTAATAGTACCCTCTTGTAAGACAGTTTGCCTTAAAGTGAAGAAATATAGCGTTTCAGATTCATTAACCCTTCTCTTATATGGAATTTCTGTTAATATGACTTTATATTGACTCATATAAAAACTTAAACCTGACTTTATAAGAGAACTGACAATTTTGTGATCGTTTTCTGCCTACCGGAATGCCCAGCTTAATATCCCGATCTGTAAGTGTTGTTTTGTTACCTGTGAAAGTACAAGGGATCGACTTTTGTATGAGTTACATAGGAAATTCTATTCATTTTTATATGTCTAAAAAAACAGTAAGTTTACTTGTACATAGTTAACGTCTGCTATGATTTTTTATCAGTATTTTATCCTTATAATTTCATTTAATAACTACTGGTGGTCAAGACAGTAACGTTTACAAATTTGCTCCTTCTATATCGATTTTAACGTTTATTTAATTTATTACACATGGTGAGTTGACTACGGTAGAGCCATGATTTTATGATATTTACTGTGTGGAAGCTCGAAATTTTATGCTTGTGACATATATAGATGTAGGTTTAGAAAATGTGCTGTGAAGAAGTTGAGATTAGAAAATGTTTTATAGGCCGTTCCATAAAGAATTTTTTAGGAAGGCTATGGAACCAGTGTACTTCAAATCAGGATTCTCCATAGTTTGTACAGTAATACTTTTGTTTCTAATGGCTGATTAAAATGAATAATTAGTTATTGAAACAATATATTCATTTTTTAAACAACAGTGATACCTTTTACATATGCTGGAGCTGGAAGCAGAGTCTGACTCTAGAACATTCTTAAATTAAACCTCGTATCTCGACCAGGCTGATGTTTTCTCTTTTGGTTCTTAATACATATTGGCAGTAATTCTTTAGTGCAACACTATGGCCTTAAAAGATTCTTTCCATCAAACAGAAATGTTGACTGTGACACAAGAATCTACATAGTTGGGCTTGAAAATCGTTTTACCTTGTGTGTGCTTATTGTCTCTTGGGCTTAGGAATATAATGTTAATTGTGGGTAAAGGTTTCTCTCAGGTCATCTTTCTTTATTTTATCTACATGAGCGTTTTCTTTCTAATATCTATTAAGACATAAGTAGCTAAAGTTTATTACATGTTACAACCCATGTCAAGTAACTACATCGTGAGTCAGCAGTGTCAAAACCCTCTTATTAGAAGTAGATAAACTACTCAGATCACACCTCAGTCGGGAAATATGTAATTTGGGAGCACATTAATGTAGTAAATAACTCCTATGACATCTGTCGGAGTTAACCTAAAGGGTGATATCCCAGTCCCGTCCAGACCAAATCTACTCTGACTACATCTCCTTCAAGCAAACCTACTATTAACACATCAAATTTTAACACACACTATTTTTCGTTTTCTTTTACTGCTTATATGAGATGTAATAGAAAGGGTTTTTGGCAGCCACAGAATGTTGGTGGGAATACATAACACACGTCTGTATCTGTGTATTTATTAATTAACTGTAATCACACATTAAATCTGCTAATTTTACTTTGAGTATAGCCCAAACATGATATTCTCTCTTCTGTAACACCTTAATGAGCCAAATCTATTGTTATCACATAGACTTTAACTACCATGACCTCAGTCTCAATCACATTTAATCTGAGCATATCTCAGTTGGTCAAAAGAGTAGTCTAGTCTTATTACACCTCAGTCAGCCTAAACCTCTCAGAGTGCATCTCTGCTGGCAAGATGTGGGTCAGTGCTACTCACTCGACTTTTAAGGGATTCCTGTGGCTTCTCAACTCTGGTTTGGTATTTTATTTCCATGACTCTTTATACAAAAGAATAATTAATACGGTTTTTGTAAAATGGTGTGTCTCTGTGATTAAAAAAAAGTTTGTCTTTTACAAAACATTAAAAATTTTACAAACATTAGTCCAACTTGTTGGACTTGTTACTTGTAAAGATAAAATTATTTCTAAAATGTAGTTTTATCAGAATTTCTTATTTTTTGTCCTCGGATGTTTGACTACTTAGTGTGATGGTTTTCAGATAAAAAAATGGCTCTTAATATTATTGGGTCTTCACTATATTACTTATTTCCTATTTTTTCTCACTGTTAAACGAGTATTAAAAGCGATCTTCCCTAGGAAGCATTACCTAGTTGAAAAAACGGCGCGGAAAATAAAATAGATATATAACATACAAAACTAACCCTAGTATAAAAAATGTACTTCGAGAAATTAAAAATGATTTCACCTACCAGTATTTCCACAACACTTGTAACCAATTTTTTTTTTTGTAATATTCCTTTTCGCCTTTTGTCTTACTTCAACATCATCAAAATATACTTTTTTTCAATGAAATTTAATCAAGTTATTAGGAGAACAAGGTTATTAGGAATAAAGTTATGCTTAATTTGAACCGTCGAACCTCGTATATTGTCTTCTGAGCTGACTGGTTATGAATTCTGACCTCTTCAAGAGTAACTCCTCGCATATAACTGGTTAGTAATAGAAGAGACATGGAAGATGCTTAATCATTATAATTGTTTATTTTATTAAACCAAAGGGGAAGTGGTAGCTTGGATTTATTTAAATGGAGGACGCAGTAACATGCAATTTTGAAACTACTGCTATAGTGAGCCTTCCTGTAAGTACATCAACCAAGAAAAGAAAATTTTAAATACTTGTTTATATCATAAAGGCATTTATTTATGTTGAGAATAATGTCATCTGAATGACATGAAAGCAGTTTGTAATCAATTAAAATTCTTCTATCTCAACATGTTCTACTGATATAAATATAATTTGATATTTTGATGTCAAAATATCATAATTTCCCTGGTTTTTATGAGTATTCTTGATAATGTTTTTTTTGGCATCCTCAGTTTCCTTTCGTTTCGCTTTACTACTTATATGAAACGTAATAGAAAGGGTTTTTGACAGACACAGATTGTTGGTGGCACTACACAGCAAACGTCTGTATCTTGATCAGAAGTGTTTGAGGTAAAGAGAGGAAAAATATGTGGCTTGAATGAATGTGGCTGAGGATAGAAGGTAAATGATTGAATTGATCATAAGTAGGTTAGATAAAGGGAATTAAACTACATATTATCGAAGAAAGTGAATGAGCCCGGGGGGGAATATTTTTGTCTTACTGGAAATTGGATAGACGAATGAAAAATTATAATCTTTACGAAAGTGGAAATCAGTATACTGGTTTTTTTTTTATCTTCGTAGAGGTAAAAGAAGTTGTTTTTACACTATAAGGGATGAAGGAAAATGGTCAAGTTTTTGCCTGGACTTGGGTATGGTAAAGGGGATGTCGTGACTGAGATGGGTTGAACTGCAGGGGGAAGTGGGTGGGACGAGAGAAGAATGGTGGTGTTTTAACTCAAAGATGGTGGCGATAGTGTGGAAAAGGTTATATGAAATGTTAGTGGGTGGTGGTGAAGGAAAAAGTTTGTCTTACTAAAAATAGGCCAGGGTAGAGGAGGAAGGGTGTTGTCTTGACAATAAATCCTTGAGCTGAGAGAAATAAGTCAATTTTCTTGACAGGAATTGGTAAGTCGTATTTTGACTGTTAGCGGATGGGATGAGATCATATCTACCGAACCATTTTAATAAAAGAGTTAAAGAATACTTTAATTAAAGATAAATTTGATACTTTAATTTTAACAAAGAATACTTTATTGTAATTACTGAAGTTTTGTTGAATACAGATTCTGATAATTTAAAAATATTTCATTATTAAATTTAAAGAATATAAATGATTCAAGCTAAATATTATGTGTGCTGATTGTTTATTTTATATTCATGAAACACTATTATTTTAATTATTTAATTATTATTAATTAATTATTTCATATTAATTATATTCTGGTATCAGTTGAAAAAGGATAACTGAGTGAAAATGACGGGTGGGCGAGTAATATATCTTAAGACAGATTGGAATTGAGGGATGTTATGGGAAAAGGAGAAAAGCTCTTGTCTCTGCCTAGCATTTTAGAGGACAATGTGGATAGTGAACCATCAATGAGTACAACTGTTGTAACGTTTAGTGTTTACATTAAGCAAACGTGAATGCAGCTATAATAGATTCAAGTGGGCACGTATTTATAAAATAAAAATTGCAGCTTATGAATTTGGTTGGAATTATTAAACGATTAACTTTTTACAGTTCTAGAGTGATTTAACTCCTAATTAATTTATATTAGATGAAGTTTTACTTCTATTATACAGTTTTTTACTCATATTACACTTTTATTTTGTTTAAACATTGGAACACATGACAATTTGTATCTTATAATTTAATGATGGACCATTATATTTCAGTTCATATTGTGAAACTAAATTCCCTTCTTTTTCCTATATTCCAGTTGAGAAACAGTTTGTAGACTATTATCAGTTTTCGTTTTCACGATGTTTTGCTAACATTTTTAGTTATACTTGGGTACTAAAGCTAATGCTTGTCTTGAACCCTGTTCTACTATACCTCTCATCATTTGGAGTTGTGTTTTTCACCGTCAGTTGCACGAAACATTTTTACCTTACCCTATTTCTATCAGAGGAACAACATTAAAACGGACCTCCTGATTTTTTGAACATATACTTCTCGATAACAACAAAATACCGAGTAGACAGCAGGTTCTCCTAAAAAGGCACCCTGATTACTAACAATAATTACAAATCAATTAAGTAAACTTGATACAATTGTTCACAATTTCAAATTTGCATCACCTAAAATCGATTAAAGTGACCTAAATTTTATTAATTTATAAAAATATATTTTTGTTTCATCATAATTTCGTTGTAATCAGTGGTAATGAAAATATTGCAATACTTTTATTAATTTGCCAAATAGATTCATAATTAAACATTAATAATTATGAATTATAACAGGTTTTTAATTATTCACTCATTTATTTTATTTGTTCATTTCCTTTTTAGTGTTAGCATCGGTTCATATTTCAAAAAAATTTAATTTGACAATGAATTGTTAATTTCATATCACAGTTTAGGTTAGCCATTGTTTACTATGCTCTATAAGTACATATACTCTATGGTACATAGGTACAGTTGATGATTAGATATAATTTAAGAAATATTATTTAATGTTTCCAAGGGTCAAAGTTTGTTTGCAGTAAATGTAATGACAGGATACTTCTCTTATAAGTTTCATGGAGGATACATGGTATTTTGTTAGACAATCTCACATTTCTTCCATAATAGTAAGTTAGTATAGTATACCTAGAGGTTAGTTGTAGTAAATGGATGGTAGTTTCGATTGCACTTTTTTTCGTTTTTGTAATGAAATAATTTATTATGTACATATAGTTTAATTGCAGAGATTACACATTAAAAATAAATTGGCAAACTTTCAATTCATATTTCGGCTCTGCCGTCTTCAGGAGAAGTGAGCTCTTCTTGGAAGGAAGCCATTAACAACTGTCCCCCTCCCCCCCCCCCCCCTCTCTCTCTCTCTCTCTCTCTCTCTCTCTCTCTCTCCTCTCTCTCCTCTCTCGCTCTCTCTCGCACTTCTTTATGCATACATATTACACAAAACACGAGCTACTAAAATAAAATTACATCAGTTTTACTTAAGTTTTTTTAAACTGATATAAAAAGGACTCTTTATTTTCCTATGATTTTGTATCAGTCGAATAGTATTCATTTTTTTTATTTTGTTTGTCTTATTTTATATTAATTTATTTTCATTTTGTATAGTATTATCTATTTTTACCCTATTTTTCGGACTAGAAGGTACCTGATTATTATAAGCTGCATTACTTTTAAGTCACTTATCTTTCTGGTTGTAGTAGTATTATGTTAAAACATGGTAATACTATCTCATGCAATTCACCATGGTAATGGTGATTCATGTAAAAGTAGTACTAATATTTTTTGACAGATCTTTGTGTTGTGTACAACATAAAATCGGTTAGGAAGAATTAATAATAAAAAAAAATGATCTTCCGATTTTGAGAAAAATGAATTTAAGGTTGCCTTATAGTTTGAAAGATACGGCACTATTTGTCAATTATTATTTTTTTCTGAAAAAAAGAGAGAGATAAAAAGGGATAAATAAAGCAAAAAGGGGCAGAGTTAAAGATGGTGGGGAGAAGAAGGGGTTTACAAGGGTAGAAGTATAGGACCCTTCAGGCGTTAGACCTTTAAATGTTGACTATTACGTTTATTAATTAAATTTCGGTTAACTATATCTTTGGTGTGTACAAGCTGGTAATAGTCTTAAAACATGCCTTGAACACCTTGATGTAACACCACTAGAATATTAGTAGAATATAATCGTCCAGAACTTAATTTCAACATAATAATCAGTTCAATCATTCTATGGATTGGAAACATGTCAAAGAAATCTTTTACCGATTGCCAATTAACAACGTAACATTATCGAGTCAGCATTCATTAAATATCAATTTCGATTGTTTGAGTAATATCAATATCAGTATTTCTATATTCAAGTGCGATCATTGAATTACTTTAAGATACTGTAACTGCTGACTTACAGGTTTCTCTTGCCTAACTATTACTCACTTTTCCACTTGATATGGGAGGATTATCTTTACCTCTTTCCCTTTTTGCTTTGTTCCTAGCTGTTTATATCCTACTGTTCAAGATCCTTGACAGCTGTCTACCTCCAAAGACCATAAACATTTTTCATTTTTCTATTGATTCATTTGAGATATATATATATATATATATATATATATATATATATATATGTAATGTTGAATACCAATCAGTTAAAAAAAGAATGTAATGGTTTTTGTAAGATAATAACCCGGGACTTCTGGTACCAGGCTGGAAGCAGTTAACCTCTAGATAACCCTGTTTCAAATTTGTGTCGTTTTGCTATCTGTTTTAACTACCTTGTTTAACCCTGTTATATCCGGTTATTGTCATTTTACTGCGACGGACAATATCTTAAATATATTTTACATTTATTTTGTTCAAAATAGAAGAAAAGAACACTTGATACTTGTATCTTATGCAAATTGTTGAGGGAAAAGTTATAAAAGTTCGTGTGGAATCTTGGTTATATGTTTACATTATTGTGATTTGATAACAATTTGGAAAAAATATTAATTTCCTCTTTTGATCCTAAAAATATAAAGTTGTTTAATTATAGAGCATCGTACCTTGTTTCTTAATCACAGAGCCCCCTCCCCAAATCTTTCGATAGTTCTCTTTCTTAATTTTCAGAAAAAGTTAACTTAATGTAACTTTGTTATCAGTTAGTTTATTTTGATTAAAACCATAGGTCTTATCTTTCTTTCTTCATTTC
The DNA here is from genome assembly GCA_026182355.1 of Hermatobates lingyangjiaoensis. Classification (NCBI taxonomy): domain Eukaryota; kingdom Metazoa; phylum Arthropoda; class Insecta; order Hemiptera; family Hermatobatidae; genus Hermatobates; species Hermatobates lingyangjiaoensis. The sequence goes on from JAPFBL010000055.1 coordinate 646,527, forward strand.
TTACTTTTTTTTTTCGAAAGTTTTCGAGATTATATTATTATGTTTTAGAGCATTAGAAGTCACCTCAAATGGAATCTCTAGAGTAATAAAGAAAATCCTGTCTCATGTTTGATAGGTTTTAATGCAATAAATTAAGTGTCATTCAGAAAATTAAGATATGAGGACTAACGGAAAATAAGTTAGGGCCAGTGGTTTTTTTTTTATCACGTTGTAGTATTTCGTGGAATTGATTGTTGGGTATGGGATGGTGGAAAGGGAGGACTTGTTTGGTTGTTGGAGGAATCAGGGATATGTGTTGAATTAGCGCTGAAGTGGTAAAAAGAGCGGGGGGCGAGCAGCAGCAAGCACCGGACGCGAAGAAGAGCCGCGTCGAGTTGTCGTCTTCTGGAGGATGGTCTCAGTCAACAGGTGTCGCCGCCTCGGGGCCTGAACAACCAGCCCCTCAACCTACTTCGGAATCTACTCCTACCTCCACACCTTCCAAGGTACTTGTTATATATTTCATATGCTAATGATATTCTTTTTCAGGTGTCTCAGTATGTTACTTGTTTTCATTTTTTTTTACTATTAATTGCTTTACTGATTACTCATTATTTGAGTGCAGATCAGCCCAATAAATTTATTTGTCCTATTAAAGTTTTATTCCTGCCCTTATGAGTAAGTTAGAAGGTGTTTTATGGCAAAGCAATAAACTGTTGTGTTGAAACTCTAATGTAAGGTTCTATATTAACCTTTCTAGAGAATTATTTCTGTACAATCATCTGTTTTTAAGCATTTCTGTTTTTAGTGACCTATCTTTTTATACAGAGTTCTATACGAAGATTTCCCAACGATAATCACCCTCACATATCAGGTGTAGCAAGACACGCTTATACTACACATCTTTATTATGTTTTTTTTTCACCAATGCTGCCTCTGGAGTTAGAGAATGGAATCGTAATAGGTTGATGTAATGGTACGCTTCTCTTCCAGAAAGAAGACTAGGTTAAAACGCTCCGTGTCACAGAAATGCTTGATATATATTTATACCTTAATTCGTTGAACTTGTCGGGTCATGAAAACCACATATAACGATTCCTTGGATTTGCTCTTGACTCCGATTCATACTCAAAGGTCCAGATCTCACCTGCTACATTGTAATGTGTTCATAAAAATTCACAGATTTGCCTTCTGTGGCTAAAGAAGATTGACACCACTCAATGCGCTGGACATTTTAATCTGTTTGCATTGTTGGTAGGAGCTTACTGACACTGAACTGTTAAAAACCTGAGTCCTTTTTGTAATGTACTCCGGCGTATGGAATCCCACTTGGCCTACCATTAGATTAAGTGACTGTCCTCTTCAAGAGTGGCTTGAACAGCAGCCTGATGATTATCTCTGCACTGAGTTGAGGGACACCCGTGGTGGGATAGTCATCATTAGTCTTCCTTGAATTGCTGTATCTAACGATAAACACTTGGTAGTGGAGGAATAGCTTCATCGAAAACTTTACAAAGTGCATCAGTGATTTACAACGTGCATCGACGTATTTCAATTTAAGTTTGATAAGAAAATTGGTATTGGCTGTATATCTCAGGTTAATTTTCCGTTATGCAAAAAACACTCTTCATTTCTAACATATCGCCTATTAAGCTGTTAAGAGATAGATTTTTGCCTTAATGAATAATTGCTACAAATTTTTAGATGGAAGGTAAAATTTAATTAAAGATTAATGCTCCCCTGAACCATACAAACTGTAAGGACCTTACAGCATACTGAAACCAGTTATTCAAATGACTCCAACGAAGGAAAAAACCACTAAACAATATAAAATTACTTATTTAAATTAATATAAATTGGTTTGGTGTACTTGTCAAAGTTGGTAGTAGTTCTTCATTCAAACATATATTGTTAAATAACTTCTCGTATTTGGCCTGATCTATTTTTTGTCGACAACTTTCAAATGTACTACATTCATCTTTAAGACAATAATGAGTATATTTGTGGATTGGTGAGTTTTTATAGACAATCTAGAGTTGTAATTAATTGAAGTTTTAGTTAGTCATCGCCCTTATTTTCAAATGTACTTCATTCATCTTTAAGACAGTAATTAGTATATTTGTGAATTGGTGAGTTTTTATAAACAATCTAGAGTTGTAATTAATTGAAGTTTTAGTTAGTCATCGCCCTTATTTTTGGGGTTAAGGAAGACTGGTTGAACTCTCCTTTTACTTGGCTAATCCGAGTAGGTACGTAGAAAGAGAGATCAACCACCCTACCTTAATCCCCCAAAATATGCTCCTTGATACAAGGTCGATGACTAATTATACCTTCAATTACAACTCCATCTTGTCTATATAAATTCCCCAATTCACAAATATACCCATTATTGTCTTGAAAATGAATTTAGTACATTTGAAACATGTCCACGATTAACATAGGTATTAAGTTATACAGTTTTTACGAAAAGACTTTCAAAAATTAGAGAAACTATTCAAAAGTAGATACGGCCAAATATGGGAAGTTATTTAACAATATATTTGAGAGAGTTCAATAGTTAAAATGAGAATTGTTGAAGATTAATAACCTATTATTTTTACAAAATGAAACTTTACTACCCCTCGACATAATCCCTGCTAATATTAATACTCTTGTCCTAACGATGAACTTGTGTTTTGAAACCTAATGCAAAAATGTTTTTGTGTTGTTTTTTGAACCACTTTTCCTCCAATTTTTTATTCTTGTTGTTGGTATTGATTTTTTATTTATACCTAATGTTTCCTTGGGTAAACCCAACATATGAAAATCCGAGAGATGAAATCTGGATTGTAGGCGATTGTCTCCGACCATGTGGTACTATCTTACAACCCTTTTCTTGGGTTGTGAAATTATATAAGAAATAGTTTACAATCCACAATTATACACATATCAATAGAGGCAAAGATACAACATATGTGCATTTATAAATGTAAATATTACGATTTTGGTGACCCTTGTATAAAAAATGATGAATGGTGGAGAGAAAAAGAGTGAGACTGAGAGCGAGATTTTACACCCGGTGAAATAATTATATCATTCGTACGAGTTCGTAGTCCTACTTATACAGTATATATATACACTTTTTCGTTGGAAATACGATCCGAAACGGACAAATATAGTTCAATGTAGAAAAAGAAACAGAGAAATCAAAAGCACACACTTACAGTCTCTAATTTTCGGTTTTGAGCCGTCTTCAGGAGAGATAAGAGAGGGGAACTAGTGCGCTTGGTTTCCCTCTCTTATCTTTCTTGAAGATGGTTCAAGAAAACTTAATTAGAGACTAAGTGTGTGCTTTTGATTTCTCTATGTTTCTTTTTCTACATTGAACTATATATATATAAATCAAATGAAACTTTCCATGATTTTAAAAAAGAATGGTAATGAGAGCAACACAAAGATAGACACGAAGATTAGTAATTTCTATATTTTGACAATCGTCCTCATCAGGAGACAAAGTATCACTGAGGAAGACAGAGTATGATGGTGGTATCACTAAGTGTATAACAGTAATCCTACTGCAGTTGGATTTTAGTCACCGTACTTCCTCCCTGCACCTCCTGATGAAGACGGATGTCAAAATATAGATGTTAGTTGTGTTACTTTCGTTATATATATATGTCTTTCATAGCAACAGGCGAGGATCATTATGTAATCTAATGACAATATTTCTAAACTTGAAGGAATATTTCGAATTATTCCTTTATAAAAGGAATTAATGCTCCAGCTTTATAAATTCAATATATTTGTTTGGTAAAATCAATTACTTAAAGACGCAAGGTCCTCACAGATCGTGGGAATAGTAGAGAGGTCATCTGTACTACATGACACGCTAGAAGACTACTGCCGAACCTTAAGTGCTCAATAATCTGTAAACAGTCGTGGTTCGTTATCTTTCTAAAGTGTACCCATAAAGCAAGGACTCATGACCGTGTGAACATCTATAGCTTGGTTCCAACAGGATGGACAGTTCCTTCTCGTCTGCACTAGTTTGTTGAGTTTTTTTAAGCTCATTTATCTGGATGCCTCTTAATATAATCTTCAATGTATTCTACTCAACTAGAACTCTCGGGTGAATTTTCCCAAATCATTCCTTTGCCAGATTACAAATCTATTTATGTTTTTAGCAAACTAGTTACAATATTCTCTTTGTAACTAGGGATCTTCCATTCCAGCAACAAGCATGCCAACCATTGGAGACTCGTGAATCTTATAGCAAAACAGATATGGTAGAAGTATCGTTCTTCTTTATTGGGTACTTGATCGGTAATAATTATGAGGTTTCTTTCCCTTTTTTATATATGTACAAAGATTAGGACAGTTTTTTGTCTAATCCAATAATACAACATACCAACCTTTATGAATTGCTCCCAGAAAGTAGAGTTAATACGTAATAAATTAGTACAAGCTATTCATATAGTTGTAGCAAAGGTCAGTTTTTTACACATGTTTACAGCATAACTCTTAAAAGGCATTACGAAATAAAGGGAAGCTGATAAAATGTAGATGAAAGATGTTATGATGCCATGGAGTACCTCAATGCACAAACGACTAGCTCTCCACGGTAGGCACGCACATGCAACTGCTCTAATACACTCACCTCGTCTTACCACCTCTTAAGTAATTCTAGAAAAGTTTGTTTGTGTTTAAAGAAACTATTCCCACAAAGATAAAAACTTAGCAGAGAAGGATCTTTCGATTCTATAAAACGGTATTCTTTCAGTTTAGTTTACTATACTTTTACCAAATTGAGTTGGGTCAAAGGTGGGGGACCTTTAACGAGAATTCTTTCAGTTGATGCACCTGCTGGCTTTCTGTCCAGCTAACAATGCTAGTGAAAGTTTCAGAGTGACCACATGTTGATACACTTTTTTCATAGACTTAATGGTATTGAACTTGAAGATTGATTTTTAGCGTTTAGGTTATGTAAAAGAGAGAAAGATATTTATCAAATACTTCATTATAAGGGCCACCCCCCCCCCCCCTGCTTTACACTTCTATAAAGTTAAATATTTATTCAATATAAGCATTATCTTGACATCACATATTCTCATAATATTTTTTTCCATTAATATTTTATACATGAACATGATTATTAATATTATTATTACTATTATTTTACTATGCTTATTATGAATATTATATATGTTTGATGCTCATGTATTCAGTATGTATCATGAATGCACAGTGAACCTCCTGAGGCCATTTTTATAATGGGATAGTACATCTATCATTGGATATTCAGTGATCATACAATTTCAAAGTTGAAAGTAGATGTATATAAAATCTGAAGAAATAGTCATTTTTGCAGTCTTTTATTATGAATTATTCAGGTATCTCTAATATTTGTTCTTAGAACTATAGCTATAATTTTATCTGAGGTATTATTAAATTCAATATTTCTCGTTCCATTTCATTGAACCAGGAAAATTGAAATTAATCCAAATGAAAAAATTTTGTTTTCAGGTATTCTATTATTAACTTCACTATTTGTACATTATGTTTTATATTATATATACTTCCTCAAACAGTGACCAAAATAATTATCAGCGCAAACTTTGTCACTTCTAATTAATGATATATTTCAGTGCAGATTACAAAATTGAACTTTTTAGTGTTGGTTCATAGGATTTAAATTAATACTAATCTCACATTTATTATTGAATCACGGTCATTCATGAGAAATGTGCATACATCAACAACAACCAAGCTTCCAACAGACGTGCCAATTACATTTTTTCATAACAGCTAAAAGCAGTAATCATATCAAAGAAATCAAATCAGTATATTGATTGTTGATTATTTCTGATAGTAGGTTTATATGTACTAAAGTAGAGCGTAGACAAATCAAGGGAATTATATTTGAATTACGAACAACGTATCAAATCAGTCTATTGTAACCTGCGAACCTCTAAATGTGTATGCTCAACATGCAATGAAAAGGGATTACTTCATAATGCAGCTTTAGACCTTGATGGCAAAAACCTAACTACCCCTCAAATATTCTTTGAGCTCTTAATCCGAGTGTCACCTTCTTCCATCACCTTAAGCCTCCCTTTGCCCCTCCAAGTGACTATTTTCTGGAAACCATTTTAGAAACCTAGTGTTCCATTTTAGAACTTTTGTCCATGAGATCGTAAGAACTACAGTGAAACAACTTCGATGTCAGATTAATTCGCCACTCGACCTGTCCTACCGCAGGGCACGTCTCATTCAATATTCTAAAAGACCAATAAATTTTCTGCCAAAACCGTATTAACCACCATAAATATCCTAATTGAGTTGTAAATTTAATATGTAAGCATTCTGTTCAGCCTTCTTCAGCTGTGGTTCCCTAAACTCTGAGGTCTCTTTCATAAAGGTGTTTATATGTTCCTCAAAAACATGAGAAAAAGTTATGCATTTTCGAGTTTTTATTTAACTTAATACATGTAATATTAGTGTACACGACCTATACATTGATGCAGAAATTACATGTCTTCCTTCTGTATACATTTATGTATGATATTTATGTCATTGTTTTTTATATGTGTTAATATTTTTAGTTTGACTTTAGATATTGTTTTTGGGTTGAAAATTCTGATGGAGGTATTATAAACAAGGAGTATAGTCTTTATTTAATTACCAATAAATTTAACAAACATGTTAATTTGTCATGAATTCAATTATTTGAAAATATGTATACCACAATATTCATAATCTAAACTACGGTTAAAATGACATGCGCAAGATATGGTGTATGTATATATATTTAAATATCTGGTTCTTTTAAACGTTTATTCTGCATGCTCCATACAAATATTACATGTATGTGATAATGTCATATAACAATAATTTAAGTATTACAGAATTTTTTTTTAGATAAAGATAAAAATATGGATATAATCAATGTACAATATCACTTATTAATGCTAAAGAGTTTCAAAATATAACACTTCGTAAAATAAAATAATACATAATATAGGTACAATATCGCTTGATTTAATACTAAAAAGTTGTGTATTTTTTTCAAACATACTTCATTGCAACATGGTCCACACAAAGTACAACATGTTCTTTTGGCCATAAAATTACAAGAGTATTTACAATGTTTTTTCTATCTACATCCATCTTAAAATGTATATAAGTTTGTTAAGTACAACATACAAGTACCTTATGAAATTAACATCTAGTTAATTATTATATGTGTGTGTGTCAAAGTCAACCGAGTGTCCAGTTATCATTCGTGTTTCTTTGTGTTTTCAAAGAATTGGTATATGTTCAAACGATTAAGAGAAAAGTACATGGAGACACAAATAGATCGCTTTAATATTTCGACTTCGTCATCATTAAGAGAAGAAGAGCTCTCTTCGCATGTTCAACATGTGCAGCGCATAAGTGACCACGCAAGGCCTATGAGCATATGATTTGTAGTATTACTGACTCAAAAAAATAACAACTCGAACTACTATAAAAAATCGAAAAAAAAATATAAATTCATTATAAAAAAATAAAAGATTAAATTAAAAAGCAGTAAAAAGTAAATAATGAATAGAGCTAAATACAACGGGAGAAAAATGAAAAAACAAATAAAAATTGACGGTACAAATTGAGTCAGGATTGGAACTCGCTAAAGATGTGCCTGTACTGAAGCTCTAAAAGTAAGAAGGGGATTAATGAACAGATCTGTTCAAAAACCTGGGCACGAGAACAGCCGTTGAATCCAAGTCGATGGAAGTTAGCATGAATGTCCATTCGTGGGATACTGCACTGACCATCGGAAACCCTGTGACAATTCATATGAAAACAGCTTCGGGAAGCTCATTATTTATTACATTTTTATTTATTATTTTATTATAATATTTTTAGGTATTTTGAATTTAATCTTTTTTCTTGTTTTTTTTTTGTGTCGTTATAGTTATTTTAATATTTGTGAGTCGGTAAAAATACAAAATCTTTTTGGTCATTAGTGCTGCGTGGTAAGTTGCTGTTTGCCAAGCGAGTAGAGGTTGAAATGTGCAAGTGAGATTTGTTGTCTTTTCTCTTAATCATTTGATAAGTTATCCGAACTGACTGTTGTTTTGAAATATATACTAGGTAGGTCCTTGGGACATGATGTATTTTAAGCATTAAGAAACATTGTTTTACTTCTTCAAACAAAAAACTTAGTTATATATTTTAGTTATCCTACAGCATCCTATAGCATTTTTATGCTATACATTTACTTTTCTAACTTACATAAAATTCATGTTTAGTCATAATGAAATCCTTTTTTTTTTAACTTGTTATGGGAATGATGTTATGTTTCTCTATAATAAATCAATATATATCATCTCACCCCAGCAGTGTGATTGATAATATGGTGGTCATAATTGATGATGTTGGTCAGTCATGAAATTAAGTGATGAACCCTTGCTTTTCATTAATGACGAAAACAGATGATGCGTTGAAACATTAAAACATTAGATAACTACAAAAAGATATGGCGACATTTTAAAGCTAGATGTCAAACAATAGCCTTCCTTGATCAGTATATCGACTTCAGCCGTGGTGCCCCTATTCGTCGAACATCGTCAACATCATTTCAACTTTCCGTTCAACTCATGCCTTTCGTCCTACAGTTGGTACTGTTTGTTAAACTTACTTTATTGCGATTGTTATTAAATGCTTAAAGCTTTTTCTTTCATTCAAATGTTTCCTCAATCTGCAACCTCACTCACAGTGACGAAAAGTCCACCTCGGGCCGGCACATTCCAGAAGGTTTGCATTTTGAAGGGGTTAAAAAAAAATTAAATAATAAAAAACTAGCAAAAAATCAACCATTTCATACCAAATGAGTTTATATTATCAAAACTGTTTTTATCATTTTTAAAATTTATAAAAACTAGTTTTTTAAAGGGGTTGAAACTTTATTATATTTGTTTGCTTAGCCAGTTAATTTAATTTAACAATTTTTTTAATGAATTGAATTGTACGCTTAAAAATCTTTGGTATAAAGTTATCAAGTTTAATTGGCTAGATTTATCCCGTTGGCCGACTATAATTGATTGAGAAGTGGTTTAATGAACCAATGTTGAAGATTCCTTGAAATAGTTTTTATTGAGATATTTCTAATAGGTTTTGAGGAAAGTTTTTCATTTCTTAAATTACTTTTTTGTTTTGTTTAAAGAGCAATTTTAAACAATGAAAGAACTAGAATTCTCGTTTAAAAACGAATACAACAACCGGTTGTTGAGTACGTCTAAAGAAAAATTTCACTAACGTATAATATAAAAAAGTTGAACATTAACAATGAAATATATATATTATAATATAATATAATATATAAATATATATATATAAAATTGAATATGATCGCAGTTTCTGTATTCACGAACTTTTTATTTACAGATTCTAACCTCCTGGCTATTTTCCTTATTGTAGTAGGTGAACGAAAGAAGTTTTCAACTATCATATGTCATCATCTGGTTTTCAATTAAAATAAATATATATATTAATATATTTCACTCAAAATTCGAAAAAACTATCCAAACTGGACGCAGATCAGCTCAAAAACGAAGAAAAGCAACACACAGGGAAAGAGACACACTTACAAACTCACTTACAAACTTACAAACTTACAAAATTTTTGGATGATCCGTCTTCAGGAGAAAAGAGAATGGGCGACCAAGCACGATGGAAACACAACGGCAGGAAACCGTCCCGACGGACGTGCTTGGTCGCCCATTCTCTAATTCCTGAAGACGGATCATCCGAAAATTTGAGTTTGTAAGTGTGTCTCTTTCTCTGTGTGTTGATTTCCTTCGTTTCTGAGCTGATATATATATAAAGATTTCACATAAACACGTGAAATAACAATCAATGATCAAACCACAATAAGAAATGGGAAAACAAGACTAAGATCTTTCAACCGTAACAAGCGGTCTTCGTCAGAGTCAAAAACCCAACTGAAACACTAGATGTAGAAAACATCTTGTGAGGAGTTGAACATTTGAGTTTGTAAGTGTGTTTCTTTACTTTGTGTGCCACGTATTCTCAATTTTGAACCGTTATATATATATATATATATATATTATATATATATAAAAAGATTTCACATAAACACGTGAAACAACAATCAATGATCAAACCACAATAAGAAATGGGAAAACAAGACTAAGATCTTTCAACCGTAAAAACTGAGTTGGGTTTTTGACTCTGACGAAGACCGCTTGTTACGGTTGAAAGATCTTAGTCTTGTTTTCCCATTTCTTATTGTGGTTTGATCATATATATATATATATATATATATATATATATATATATATATATATATATATATATATATGCATTTATTGAGGGTTATGCAGTAGAAAGAAATATCCTAACGAATCGAAACTTTTTCTTAAAATCCATTGTCTCATTGTTAAATGGATTGTCCCTCATGTTAAATAGTATAGTTTAATAAAATAATTGAACTTCGCATACAAATAGTTTCTAAAGGTATTTTAAAAATGTGGAATGGATACTTTAATTCAAAAATGTGTGAACAAAACTCTTGATCCGTTTATGGTCGTTGGTTAAAATTTCATTTCTATTTTCTTTTTCAATACTTGCTCTCATCTGATTGTTGACTTCCTTTCATTTATAAAACTTGGTTTTACAATCTAATGTATTTTTACATTGCATATTCAGTTGTTTCCTTGTAAAGTATATTTGTTGTAGAATCTAGTCATAAGCTTTTATCATTTCTTTTTTCTTTCAAATAAGCATTTGTTTCTGTGTTTTTAGGAGACTCTAGAGGAACTCTCTGAGGCTGAAAAACAGTTTGATGAGCAGTTTAAGAATTGGGAAGCTCAGTTCGATGCTTGGCGTCAGCAGAATGCCAACCATCCAGACACTGTAACTGTTACAATATAATTATTAGAAATACTTCTTATATTTACCTTTTATAGCGTGTAGTCAGCTACTGTGTACTACTTACTCATAATTGGAAATTATAGAAGAATACCTCACGTAAACAAACTTTTATCATGAAATAACATATTTAGAACACGAAATAGTAGTGGTTCTTCTTCAGCTTTACCTGTTTGAAAATAATGAATTAAAATAAATAATGAGGGTATGTTATGAAAATATTATATCTCCAATATTTTGGAAATATATGAGTTTAAATAGAACGATAGGAGATACGTCGTATGAGGTATGATTGAAAATGAACTTAATTAGAATTAAGAAGGCTGCATCCTCAAAAGAAACAGTCGTTGGTCTTAGGAGTAGACTTAAAAGTAGTTGAAAGTTTTGTACTTCATTATAATTTTGTTTTTGTTTAAAAGCAAGTTAGAGGATTATGATCACACTCGCAAATTTAAATATGAATTTTATTTTTACTCTGCTTTTTAGTATGAAAACGAATCTTTTTTGCCATTTAGAAATCTACTGAAAAATATATAGCAAATTGTATATCTTTAATAATTATTTTTAAATTTATATAGTAGGACGTAGAAAGTAAAAGTTTATAGTGGAAAATATGAACTTTTACAAGTTAAATAAGGGGAGCACCTGTCAAACTTGACGGAATTCATATTGGTATTTGCCATAAATTTTAATGATATAACTCGTAATTACAAATTTTAATTATTTTAATATATAGTTCTTGGTGTGGCGAGGAAACCTTTTGATTTTATGAAAATTGAAGCTTGAGAAATGCACTTAATTGAACTTATGTCAAACGAGTAATAATTTTTCCTTCTCTGAGAACATTCTAGAAACTTAAAAATGCATGTTTCCTGTTGTGTTAATGTAGGTATTGCATTATCAAAAATTACATAGTTTTCTATGATTGCTCGAGTAAATACAACGCTGAAAAGAAAATCTATTAAGGTCTGCTTGAGTCAGTTGAATTGACCATTTGTTTCATTAACAAATGGTGGATTTCTGAACATATTTTTTCTTTGTTTTTTGTCTATATAAACTGTAGTCATGTTCAAAAGAATATTTATTGAGCTTTTAAGGATTTACATATTTAGAAGTCTAATGAACCCCTTTACACATGTTATTGTAATTGCGATGAGTTTGTTCATATATTTATTTATCTAAAGTTTAGGACAGGACGAATATAGATTTTTTCCCTTGTGGATCTGGGTAAGTTTCTTTGAATGCCTGAATCTCTCTGTCCATAGGGACAGGACCCCTTATCTGATATCCATGATATTCAATTTTCTATTTGGACTCTACCATAGAGTTGGGAAGCACTACCTTAGTATTGTTTTCTTATTTCTTTGGTGTCAGAACCAAAGCTGAGTGAAAAGATTTCATTCTTTGAACCTCAGCAAATTACTTCATGGTTTAGTTCCTAAGTCTGTAATAATATTGTGACAGTCAGGGTTAGATGACCCTAGACAGGGCTAGGGTTTGTCCACTGGTTCCAAAATCTCGTCTTACATATTCTATTTAGTAATTTGGTGAAATTATTATTTAGAGTCACGTGGTTTTATTTTAATACTTCTACACCTGTTGCTCTTCTCCATGCTTGCTAACAAAATGAATGAGGATTGTTAATAATTGGTTTATTTGATTTCAGGAGCAGTACAAAGCTTACGAAGCCAAGTGGGCTTCATGGAAAGAACAACTTCTTACGCGGCGGGAGCAAATGAAAAAGAAGCGAGAGAAGCTGGAAGCACAAAAAGCACAACAAGCTGCCCAACTGGCTGCCCAGCAGGCAACTGCGGTAGCTGCGGCGGCTGCAGTGGCAGCCACCCAGCAGAACCCATCTGCTGCCAAGACGACAGAGGGCGCAGTGCCACCTCTTGTCCCACCTCAGATGTACTCGACCCAATACCAAGGGGTTGCTAACCCGTACTCGCAGTACCAGCAACCCTTCATGGGCTTTTCGATGGCGCCTCCCCCAGTTATGCCACCTGTGGCTGCGTCCGCTATTCCCTCCCAACTTACACCAACACCGGTATGTCCTCTTCATATTCTCTTGACTTGATTAAGTAATCGGAATGATTAAATGTTATAGAATAGTTATTCGAAGTAGTATATATCTCTCTGCAAATGTAGAAAAACGTTATTTAAGTAAATGGAGTAAATGTTTGTTAAAATGTAGTCGTATTTTTAAAAAAAAATTATATTTAATTTACCATTTCCTTTGTTTCCAATGATCCCACTTATAGGCTTTCGCCTTCTGTGCTCTTCTAACAGGGATCATTTTTTTATTACCCATTTTAGATATGATTGAGCTTCAATTTGCTTCATTCTTTCTACAGCAGGAGTCCTACATTTTGCCCGTGTCAGATTTATTACAGCAGGAACATTTGAAGAGATAAGGGATAGCACATTTTTTTTGCAATATAAGAAACTTATGACCGAGATTCGAACATCGTATGCTCAATACTAACAGGAACAAATTAATTACCTTTTAAATTAACGATGTTAATATTACTTGTTTCATTTGATTAATAATCAGTGATTCAAAAGAAACAGTTTCCAAGGTTTGCCAATTGTTCGAAACAAACTCCCATTTTCATTATAATTGACAAAATTATAGTATCCACTTTAAAATTAATAAATTAATTAAACTGATTGTTTACTATTTCTAAGAATGGTTTTATTTACAGAAAAGTTAAATGTAGGTCAATGCCCCTTTTTTTTCGTTTAGATATTGGTCATATTGTTAAGTTGACTAATTAAATTTTCGAAATTGGTTTTCAGAAAAAAATATGAATCATGGATTTGTTTTTGGTACAGTGTCCATTACGGCATATTGAAATTTCTCTCACAAATTGTTTGGAACTAAGAAACATTTTCACTCCTAGATACGTGGAGGGGGGGGGGGGGCTAGTCCAGTGAAAAATTGATGCATTATTTAAAATACCTAAAATATTTGGTCTATGGATTTTGAACAATTTTTTTTAATAAATGTAATCTCATTAAATTTTATTGACTATTTATAAATTTGTATTTGAAGTTTAATTTGTTTTTGCAAATTGGTTTATAGTTATGCGGAAGTACTTATGTTGTTTTTTTTCTATGTTTTCATAAGTAAAACAGCTTAGAATAAGTGCATTGTTTTTGTCTTTAAGTAATTTGAAGTTGACTTATATATCTCCATTTATGTTATATATATATATATTTTTTTTTTTTTTTTTAGGTAAATACGACTCCCGGCCTCGGAACTAATGACAAACCTAGCGAACAGCCGCAGCCTTCTGGGCGTGTGGGTGGGGATTTCTTGAAAACATCTGTCCCAAGCGGTATCCCCGGGCTAGATTTACTTTCCGAAGGAGGACCCAAGAAAGACCTTGATGTTGCTAGTATAGCTTTCTCCAATGCTTCTCAGGTTCCTATTCAAACTCCAGCCGACAGTAAGCCTTTCGACTTTCCCCCTCCGAAAGGTCAGTCTAACTATCCTTTCAACCAAATGAGCATGCCTCCTCCCAACATGGGAGTACCTCCTCCAAACATAGCTTTGAACAAACCTCCTGGACTTCTCGACAACTATGACCGCAAAACTCAGGAGGAAAAGTCTTTCATGATGCCTCCAAACCGACCACCACCGTTCCCTGGAGGTCCTTGTGACAGATTTTCAAATATAGGTGATAATTTTGGACCGGATGGTCCTGGGGCAGGACCTAAAGAATTTGGACTTGGACAACAAGAGTTTGGCCCAGGAGGCCCTCGAGAGTTTCCGCTAGGAGCTCCTCGAGATTTTCCACCAGGAGGTCTTAAAGACATTAGGGGACCTGCTGGATTTACTTCTGACAAGTTTCAAGGTATTGGATCTAAACAACCTGATAAATTTGGTCCTCCCTCTTTCCCTCCTTCTGTTGGATTGCTTGGTAATAGACCACCTTTGCTGGATGAACGACAAGGACCTAACAAGTTTGGAGATGATGGATTTAATAAGGATAAAAGAGGATGGACTGACATCAAACATGTGCCTCTTAGTTATCCTTCCCCTAAGAAAGGTTTTTTCCCTATGAAAGAGTTGTCAGTTGAAGAGGAGTATGAGCAGTTTCATAATTATGTCCAAGCTTCCGAAAAAGATACTAGGGATGATAAATTAGGTGACTTCGATGGAGATCAAAGAATGAGAGGGAGGTCCGGCCGTGACGACATGTTTCACGGAAGACCAAATGACTTTCGAGGACCTGGAGGTAACAACCGAGGAGGCCTAGACAGTGTAAACTTCAGAAAAGACTCTTTTAGGCCAGGTGGAGGGGACAGCTTTCATTCTGGTATAAAGGACAATTCTCGCTCAGATCATCCTGATAATTTTAGAGAGGATAAATTCAGACATAGTGGTGGTGGATCGGATAGTTTTAGATCTGGGCCTGATAGGGGTCGAGATAGTTTTGGAAGAAATGATAGAAATTCAGGTGGTCGACCATTCTTGGATGATTTTGATCAGAGAAATAAACAATTTAGTAGTAGATCTGAAGGACCTCGTGAAGAATTGAATAAACCACAGGATAGATTTCCTGGCGGTCCTAACTTCATGAGAAACAATGATAACATGCCTCCTAGAGGTTTCCCAGAAGGTATGGGTGGTCCCAGACCTGGCTTGTTAGGCGAAGGACGTATGGATGTTGATTCTAGGCCTCGTAATTTTGGTGGTCCTGGTGACGACCTACTTGGTCATGATAAAAGAAAGTTTGAAGGTATTGGAATGGACCGACCTTTTTCAAGAGGTGGTCTGCCAGATGAATTTTCACCTTCCAGGATTCCCAAGTCATCTCCCTTTGGAATGGAGGTACTTGTACATTTTATTTCTTTGTTCATTTAACCTAGTGATTCATTATTAATTACTTGTTTTTTGTTACAGGGTCCTTCTGATAGGCCTCCTAGTTATGGAGAACCAAGGAGAGATATAGGTACGAAATTTCACATTATTTTTGAATTTGGGTTTCGGAGTCTTAATCCTAGTTGGATTCCAGGAAATTACTACTCCGAAGTCCAGTTCCATTGATGGAATACACTTTTTTCTCACTATATGACCAAGATACGTTCAAGAACGATGAAAGAGAAGGAAAACCCATAATAATAAATCAATTATTTATACAGTAGCCTTTACAAATGGGAATTAAATTTAATTTAATGGGAATTTATTAACCTGATAAGTTATTACACAACTTAGTCTATAAATCCTCAAATGTCTACTGCGTATTACTGAAGCTCTTTTAAAAAATTCGGGTTTCTTCTGCTTGTCTCAAACTTGGTGTGATTTGGTAGAGTTAATGATAATGGTTTTATTTAAGTGTAGGACATACCTTTTTTTTTTCGCTTAACCTATTGGTCATATGATAAATGGCAATCTAGGACTAAATAAATCTCCATATTAAATGTTCGGAATTAGTTTTTGGATACATACAAACAGTTTCAATCAGGAAATTTAGATATAAAATTCATAATATTAAATTTTGTTTTGAAAATGTTTTTGTACTTTTTGATGTGTGTTTTAGGTATCATCCGGATGAATATAATATGCGGGTAGAGTTTTTTTTCTGGACCGCGAAACTAAAAATTACGCTCCGTTTATTATTAAACAAAGAAGTAATTTAATTAAATAGTATTGTTTGAAAGAGTGGCTGTGTAAAGAGGAATAATTGTTCTTTTATGTTGATAGGATAATAACCTACAGAATATAGTTATTAGGTTAGTTCCACTGAGGTTAGTAATATTAGAATTATTAGTAATAATTCTAACCTACAGAATCTTATTTTTCTAATCCAGTAAACAACTTTTCAACTTGTCTCCGAAACGCATGTATACTTAAAAGTAAATTCATTTCATATCTCAGATCATTATGATAACGCTGGGTTTTTTTCACATTTCATTATATTCCAATAATTATTGTTTTCAGGGAATGATGGTATGCCCCCAACTGGAAGAGCAGGAAGGTAAATATTTTTTATTCTATACTGTCATTTCCAATTTGAAGCTTATATCTGATGAATGTATAAAATTTCCAGGCCGAGCCGATGGGGTAATGCCGAAGAAAAGGAAGATGTGTATGTACAGATTTAACTTAATAATTATTTCATTCCAAAATTATCAGTAGCGCATAATTTCAAATTAATTATATTTGGTATTTTCATATCTAAACTAGGAACTGATAATATATTTCGTAATAGTATATAAGTAATACTTTTTTTTTGTTATATTTCAACTGGAACTTTCTTTTTAGTAGAAAGTATTAATAATGTATCCATTGCAACTAACGATTATGTAATTTATCTATAAATAGAGGCTACTGTCTTGCCTCAAGTATTCCTCCGCCTCCAGCCAACCAACTTTGGCAAGAGAACTACCAAGTAAAAGTTCATAACCAAGGAAAGTCCAGATAATATTCTTGGTTGTATTTATCCCAATAAGTTTACTGTACTAACTAAAAATACACTAATTTATCTAAAAAGAACTCTTAACACTTACTGTGTTAAGTGATCATGTATTTATAGATTATCATTAAGAGTGTTATGCATATATTATTGAATTTAATACATCCTCGTTGTCTACTGCTAGGATATTTTGATTTAAAATTCTTATTAACATAGTTAGTTTGATGTTTAACTAATATTACATTCGTCAATTAAATACGATATTTAAAACAAGTAATATCGTGACCATTATGTATGTGTTAACTAAAAACTAGAATATAATGCCACATCTATGATGTAGGATTGAAGGTCGTTTTATTACAGCTTGTTTGTGTATATAGACATAAAATGAGAAACATTGTACTTAGCTTTTACTTTATCATAAATAAAGTAATCGTGAAAAATTAAGATATCGTCATTTGAAGAAATTTGCATATTTTTGGGGTCCCCTAAGTCCTTTTTTAACATTTTTTCGATGGTATCTATGTGGGTGGGTGTGTAGTTCCAAAAGTTTGACGGATCTAATTTATATTTTAAACAAAAATGAGCCCAATAGTGTAGAATCTGCACTGTAGATGTGCCCTGTTTTTTTTTTTAGTCAACATGTAAAGTCAAATTTTTTGGCAACTCTGATTTTAGTTAACATTTTCTCATCCTACATTATTAACTATATAGTGTTGAAGTTTGGGGATTGTTATAGAACTGACAAATACAATAACTGATGAAGGTGTTTTTTTGCAATAATATGTAAACATTTTGACTGGTGATAGATTTGAAAGCTGGACACGATACAGGTCACATCGTGTGATGGGTAGTAATGGGGTTATACCCAAAAGTAGAACCTATAGGAGTAATAAAATAGTGGTTTTCTTTTTTTTTTTATTATATGGGCAGAAGTTGTTATACAGTTCATGATTTCAGGAAATGTTTTTTTTTACGCTGAACAGCTAATTTTGTGAATATGAAGTTTGTGGAAAAACTCTACTTATAATTAATATGTTACCAACAAAATTTCATAATATTCTGATTACCGTAAAAGGTATAATACCTATAGAAACTGAAAAGTTAACTTTGACTAATGAATTTTGTCTGCTGTACTTATCTTATTTGTTTTCATTCTTGAGCTGAAATTGCTTTCGCAGAAGGGTAGAACAAGTTGTATTCATGTTTAATACAAACAATTTAATGAAAAATCTCTATTATTGGATTTGATATGTGTAAGAACAATAAAATATTTAAAACACTATAAACAGCCGTATATAATTTTTATCAATTTATTTATTTATTCATGAATTTTATAAAAAAAAATAGGTATTATTGATTATATAATTACTTTTTTTTTGTTATGATTCTTAAAAACGTATAGTCACTAAACCAAATTGCTCTCCCAAAACTACATTACTATCTCAATAACATATTAGTAATTACATAAAAGAAGATAGTTAGTGTTTAATTACCTTGTAGCTTGTATAGTGTAACCAGGCCTTTTACAGATCTTCTCTAGAAGAATAACGGTTTTCAATAGTTATGATTAATTATGTTTAATAAACTTCTAAATTTCCAATACAGATGTTTGTTTGTAAAATAAATCTGAGGATAAATTATTTGATTTTTGGAATTCTTGTTCCAGTGGTCCACCTCCAGGAGGGCCTCCAATGCCTGGGCTGCTGGGACCTCCTCCTGTTCCCCCTATCATGTCCGGTCCCCCTCCTCCTGGTGACAAACCTACAAATTTTTTCGAAACCATCATAGACTATCAGCACAAACCTGCAGACTTAGGTGTGTTTTACTTTAGACTATACATTTTCTTTGTTCTTTTTTGATACATAGTTCTATATTTTATGTCTAATGGTTCTATACTCGATGCGCTGCATCAAAAACTACAAAGCATTTCGAAGAACAATTTTGTGACACATTAGTCACTTCTTGAATTAGTTTACTTTTAAATGTAATATATATTTTATATATATATATATAAAGTATTATGATAGATCAAAATATTTAATTATAAACATTGCTTCAAAATAAATTAAATGACATTATTGAAAATAATATCTATAATATCGAATTATATTATTGACTATTAACATTACTAATACTATTCGTTTATTTTTTCGGAGATGTTATCTGAATTAATATATTCTATTTCCTTAAGCATATACAATGCTTGAATGAAATTTACCTTCAAGTTCTTTATTTTATATACCATTTATTAGTTTTATTCAGTAGAGATGATTTCAGTGGATCGCCTTGTTAATTTTTTCATAATTAGTCTAACAAATCCCCTCCCTAATTTAACCCTGGTCGTCCGGTTGTTTATCAGATTAATAGTACTACCAAAACAAATACTCATAACATGTTTTCTGCAGGTGTTCCTGAAATGTTTGAACCTGTATCTATCATTGATTACACACACAGTTTGAATGGCATGAAAATTTTGGAAACTCCAAAACCGAAACCTTCAGACCAAGGCAGTGAGTATATAGAAATATTAAACATTTCTTGGGGTAGAGTTTGTAATTAAACTGGGAAATATTTTAATCTTATGATCTCAGTGGTAGTAATGACTTAAAATATCTTTTAGCTATACCATGTTAATGCAGGTTGAAATTGTTTTACGTGGAGTCCTTCAGTTGTATTACGAAAGGAACAGGATCTCTCTCTACTGGGTGCCACCAGGACATACAGGAGTAGAGGGAAATGAACGAGCAGACGAACTTGCGAGGGAAGCTGCTCAGAAACCGCATAGAGGTCCAGAACTATATTGCGATATAGGACAACACACTATACAAGAACTCCTTAGGAAAGAGGATAGAGAAAACAGGAAGCAATACTGGGAATATCTTCAAGGACACAGACAATCAAAGATACTTCTCAATAAGTTTGAGAATAGGCAAATCTTTGATTGTATATTGTATAGGAGTAGGAATAATTTAATGATTTCAACCGGTTTTCTAACGGGTCACTGGAAACTTAATGGCCATCTCCAGAAAATGGGCTCTAGCAATGATGGTTTGTGTATGTTCTGCAAGGTTGAGGAAGAAACACCGCTGCATCTGCTGGCTGATTGTCAAGCCACTGTGCTACACAGAGGCAGGTGCTTCGGGACACTCAACAAAACCATAGAAGAGCTTTTACCGTTGGACTCAGCAAAAGTACTGAGCTTCTTGGAGGTGTTGAAGCTAACTGGAGTACTATAGTACAGAAGGGGGGAAAATACAATAGTCCTTAGGACGCAGTACTACAATCACCCTCAAGAAATAAATAAATAAACTGTATCCCCAGGATGACAGAAACATTGCCATAATGTTCCAAGATAAAACTTGTCAAAGCGGGATTACGCGCCCTACAACCAAACCTTATTTTTGTTACCGTTCGTAAAAAAGAAACGGAAGATTTATGGAAAAAGAGGAGAAATGAAGTTAAAGTTCAAATCAGCCCTAGGCATGCGATACGGTGAGCAGACTAGCAATCAGCGAGCGCCAATGTGAGGAAGATCAAATCCGTTCCTACAAACCAATCAAACTCCAGGTACTCAAGGTCACTGATGATAAAAGAAAGTGATGACACAACATAAAGGAGGAGTAAGAAAGAAATAAAGCGACGATACAAGAAGGGAAAGTATGAAATATTCTTATTGAGGATCCTGGCCAAAATGTTATATCTACAGTGGAGTAAAGCGTCATACACAAGAGGCTAACATGTTATGCATCATGTATCCTACTGTATTTCTTACTGTGCGGTTCTTGTAGTGTGATACCTATTTTAAGTAAATGATTTTTTGTTTTTTTTTTTAGGTGACAATTAGCCTTCGATTTGGTTGGTTGTTAAATTTCAACTTTTTCCTTTTCTAATTCTTCTAAGTATGAAGTCGTTATTTAGCTGTTTTAGCAGTTCTCAAGTGCGAATTGTTCTGATCTAACAACAAACTACCTGCTCTATACGATTAATGCAGCAAACCTTTGCATACTTTAACCTTTTGTAAAAGGAGGTAGCTTTAAATGATGCCTGACTCGTTAAATAGGAAAATTAACAATTTACAAAAAGTCAAATACGATAATTTAATAATATCTAAAACTGATTGCGGCAATATCATTCGCATATCTTAGATTCTTGTATTAAAAAAGAATATATAGCTTCCTAAATTCAGAAAACTATAGTATTATTCCATAAGATCCATCCAAAACTTTATAAGAAATTATTAAAAATCGCCTTCAAAAATGTTCCACCAGAATATCGAAGCCTTTAGTGGAACATTTTTGACCTTTCGCGTAACCCCTAGATTCGTTTCTTCTTCTAATAGGCAACTTCAAACATCATTAAAATAAGTTTCTTTTTTTATTAGAGGATTGACCTTTAGGTTAGTTAAAACACTTTTTAAAATATGTATACTTACAATAAATGTTTTTATTTTAAAAACTCTTAATCCATAAATTGGTATTCTTGTTTCTCTCTTATCAACAACTAACTTAAACTGAGTAAGAACAAACACAACGTGTTAGAAACTTGTTTTTGGTAAAATTGTTTTTATGGTGTTTACTTTTATTTTTGTAAGGTCAGTAAATATCAAAAAAATAACTCATTTCACTATTCAAAATGTTCTTAACACTTTGTAAAAAGTTATTTAAAGTTATATGTTTTCAGACTCATGGGGTGGCAGAGGTCCTAGGTCACGTGATAGCCCTAACAGCCCATGGCAGAACAAGTCCTACTCTCCTTATTCAGAAAGAGGTATTCAAATGTCTTAAATGTCTCTCTCTCTCTCTCTCTCTCTCTCTCTCTCTCTCTCTCTCTCTCTCTCCCATCCCTCCCACCCTTCCTCCCTCTATCTCTCTCACTCCCTCTCCTCTCTGTCTTTTGCGTCCTTAAGTTTTACTTTGCCTTAAATAATGTGTTACATTATGAAGAAAATTTCGAATTTTTAAAATTCTTTCATGTTGTGAGCTCTCCAGGAAAATCCAGACTGCTTTACTAGCTTCAAACATAGCTTTCTTATTTATATATTGTATCGTAACATTTTCGTCGCGCTTGCGATATTTTTTTTTCTTTAAATTATGGTAGTTTCGTTCTCAATATGCACCGACAATGTTTCCGCGTCTGAATTAACAGGAGTTTTCTATTGTTCTAAAATACTTTGGACAACTTCTTCTGCCTTATAAGTAATAGTAGATTGATAAGATAGTCGACCTAACGGAACACATCTCATGTGACAATAGTTTCAGTTCATGGCAGTTTTTGTTTGTCTTTGGATACTTTTTTTTTTTATAATAATGTAGGACTGTTTTATTATTATTAATCCCTGGGTTTGTGTACAAGTGTAGTGTAGTATCATCGTTGCAGGATTTTAGAAGGAATTAAACAATGGACTACTTGGTCTATTGATACTTGACCTTTCAGAGTATTGTGAGGCTCCTTCGACCAATGTATCATTGCATCTCAGTTCCTCTTCGTAAGGAACCAGAGGAATATATAGTGTAAAGTTGTTAAAGAAGTAGTGATCCCTTGAAGTTATCTCCCGTTTTTTCCTAATATTTTTTTCCTTTGACTATACATTATTGTAAGTTGGAGTTTGTATTTGTGAATTATATGTAAGAATTTTGTGTTTGTGAATATTTTGTGTAAAGTTTTATTTCTTATTGTTAGAACGGTATTGAAGAAGGTTGGGAACCTTTAATCTAATTGATGGTGCTTTGTTCCTTGAGAGTGATTTTGTGCGTACTTCTTGAAGGTCATATTTAGGACCGATATCATATTACGAGTAAACATTTTTTTTTTAGAATCCTTTACCAGTCTGCATTTTACTGTTAATTAGGGTTATGAGGAGTGACGTACTGAAATTCATATTAATAGAATTTTTCTAAGTAATTGTATTTTGTTTTTAGGCTAATCCGTCCCGTTAATGGGTGTTTTATCCAAACTTTTCAGTTATCCTTACTTCTCTGATTTCATTATATAGAATAATAAACAGTTTTAACCATATAGACTCTAGCTATTTAAATCCAGATCTCCATTTAACATATGAGCCGCTTATTTTGAAAGTGGCCTAATTCCATTTATGTTAAAATCGAGATATTTAAGGGTTTGCGTTTTACAAAATTTAAAAATATTGTCATTTTATTTATCAACTAATTTTTGTTATAAAAATTCTTAGTAATTTTAAATAAATTTTGTACAATTTGCTGCAAAAGGTAAAGATAACGTAAAAATGTAATTATTTAAATAGCTAGCTAAATTTTTTTGGAAAATGGAATTAGGCCACTTTCAAAATAAACGGCTCATATAATTATCAAAGAACATTGGCACAAATAAGAACAGCAGGCGGTAACAGTATACATCTATCAATTAAAGGTATCTTATATAAAATTAAAACTGAGGAGCTCTGTACAATAAGCAATATGCAGGAATGTGAATCTTTGACCCATATAGTATTAAGATGCCCTATGTACGGCCCTCAAAGGGAAGCCTTCTTACCCCACAGATTGTTTAAGACTACATATTAGGCACACTTATTTAGTAAAGGTTTTCTTTTGTGGCTAAACTAAAGTACTATATGTAAGGCATAGGACAGGAAAGACAATCAGAAGGCGGCAGATTTAAAAGCATCAAAACTTCTTACCCCCACATTTTCGGATGAAACCAACCTTGCCTCTCTCCTAGGAATTGTACGTAAAGGGCAGGTGGAAAATATATTTTACTTTTTGACTAATATTTTGAAAATTAGGGCTTTTATTTAAAATGAATAAAAAAAGAAAAGAAAAAAAAAGCTTTTAGAAAGGTTAGAATACCAGTATATTTAAGATTTTATTTTTTGTTGTTTTCTGTTTTTTATTGATGTATTTCGTTATTATTCGTTATATTATGTCTTGAAAATATTACAATGTGAACTTTTAACTATGAAGCAATGTAATACTCCTTTGTATAAAGTTTATACGTTATATACAAATATATTATTATTATTATTACTTCCGTGATTTTGTGTTATGGCAATTTAAATTGCTATAAGAAAGACGTAAGATTTTAATCAGTTTTTAATACGTCTTTCTTTTAATTATTAATTATACCAATCATCCAGGAGTAACTCATTTTCTGAATTTTTACAAGTCATTTAGACGTACCAATTATATATAATATATGTAGCAGAGCAAAATGGAGTGGTCATATCAAAATCACTTTAATTGATTGTTCATTATTTCTGATAACGGGTTTACTTTTAGTAACATTGAATTCTGACCACACAGAAATTTATCATGTAAGAAATATTACTTTGGCTTAAGTGTAGAACGGTCGCTGATCTATAAATATACAAGTGACTTTGTGTAAAATGTATTATTTGGTTTAGTGGCTCCGCTCAAATATAGTATTAGTATATTTTCTAAATGAGTGAGGTAAGTGCCTTGATGTTTTAGAAGAAGGCGACGACAGAGGCAAGTGGGGTTCGAGGTCGAGTAGGTGGGAGCGAGAGGGTAGAGGATCACCGGACAGAAGGTCGGAGAGGTCTCGTTCTGGAGACGACTCGAGGCGAAGTGACTCCAGGTACCAAATTAACATTCTTTTAGCCAGATTGCTTTAACTTTACAACAAATTTATAATTCGTAAAAAGTTTTGACCAACTGAGAAATCACAGAAAAAGAACAAAAAGCTGTTCTTTAAAGTGACAAATCAATGCTAAGAAGTTTTAGTATTAGCTATTATTTGATTTAGATTGTTATAAGTTACTAATAAGGGAATAATTTTAACGTATAGCTGTAATTTCAAAAAATTAACTTGAAAAATGAGTGAAACTATTTTATGAAAGATTGATTTGAAATATATTTCAAAATAGAATAGAAGTAATAAAGTACCAGTTTTTAATATGTGAATACAGTTGTAATGCATTATGTTTATATTTTAAAAATGTCTTTATTAAATTGAATAAAAATGGTTATGAAGGTAAAAGTTTTATCTCAATGTAAAACTGAAATTAAAAACATTAGGGAAAATTGTATACCATTCCCCCTAAATGTTTTTGGGTGTTAAAAGAGAGAAACAGTATGCACAATTCTCTATTCTATTATTGGGGGGGGGGGGGATTCCCAATAACTGGTCAAAGAATGCTTCTTGATTTTTTTTTTTTATGTTGTGTAGTCCTGTAAGTAGTTCTACATAATTCGATACATTTAATCCCCTTTCGTGTTTATTGTTTTCCATATTTTGTTATTGCATCATTTGTTGGCGCCATGTCTACCTCCCCCTCCGACACATGAGAGTGCATAGTACTCAAATCTATTCAAAGCCCCAATGTTGTTAAAGATGTAAATAGTTGATTCTAATTATTGAATGAATTTGAAATTATGAAAAAAAAAATCTTGGTAGCCAATTTTAAGGCTTTTATTTTAGATGAGCCCTAAGTGAGCGTATGGTTCTCTTTGACAGCTATAAGTATCATCACTCTGTGCTGTGATTAGTAGAAAGTAATGTTGATTTCATATATGTTTTCCAGGAGGTATGAAAGGGACGAGAAGAGAGGAAGCAGAGACTCGTATGACAAAAGAAGAAGATCCAGGTAAGAATAGGCTTCCCTTTCTTATCCCAATACCACTAATCACTGAAACTTAGCGCTGCAAGCCGTGTCAAAGACGATAGTTCAGTCATTGTTACCATTTAAGTATAAAGCATCTTAGAAAACTGCAGTCAACACGTGTCTTTCTCATCCTTGCTTGAGATTTTTTTTTTTTTTTCATTTCTTCAGTTATTAGCGTTTTCATGCAATTAGCGTCCTGGGCTAAAAACATTTTATGATGTAAATATAGATGCAATACAACTAACTATTATAGTTACATTTATATCACTAAACATAATTTAATAACATTAAAGAGAAGTGTTCCAGAAGAGACCTCTTTCCTGTTCTTCTGAACATTTGCTTAATCCTTAAACTATCAGGTCGACAGTATTTCGAAGATTCTGTCAAACTTCTCTTCTTTTCAAATGTAGGGGATCAGTATAGTATCTGTACTTTACTTATAGTAATCATGAAAAAATCTGGGTGTATCGAAAGTACGTGGTCACGCTACAGACCACACCGTTTGATAGAGCTAATTCGTATTTCCCTTAACATGACCCCTAGGTAATTATGCTAAGCTCACTTTTTGGTAATTGTCATTTTAGACCTTTTTTTTCTTCTAAACTACTTACTCTAGATGATCAAAATCATGAGATTATTATTGTACTGAATGAGAGTACCTTTATTTAAAAAAAAGAAAAAAAAAGAAATCTGATTTATTGAATAACTATGAAGGTCAGTTTTGCGTTCAAATGTAAAAAAAAATATTCATGATTTATTATCAAAGTTTCTAGACAGTATACTGGTCTCAGCGTTTTACAGATCATAATGGAATTAAACCTAAAAATAATCGCATTTGAGAGGATTAGCTGAATACTTTTTGAAAGTTCATGAACGAAAACTGGCTGATTTTAGGATTACATTTACTTGAATATGAATTCAGAATATTTTTTTTTCGCTCAGCGGATGATGAACCTTTGTAAAAAAAAATCTAATATGCCATAAGAAAAATTAGATCCAAGGATTCGGACGACTGTCAAAGACAATCTTGTTCTAAAAACTCGAAACTTAACTTGGAATCATGATAACCTGTTGGATTATTTTACGTGGATTTGATATTTTTGTCGGCAAAGAGAATTGTTATGTAAAGGTTCACTTAAAGGGTTAATAAATTAAAAGATTTTTTAAAAAGTTAATATGATATATGAGGAGAATAAAGTTCTTAAAACTATTAGATCATACGTAAATTAACCGAATAATTTTAATTTACACTCTATATGAAATATAGTTAAATGAAAGTATATTATTCGGGTGTAAATTTCGATTTTAATTTTTCAGCAGAAATACTTGTTTTGAGGTACACCTCCAGACAGTAAAATAAGTTTAACAAAATCATCCCCCTGTATGAGTTTGAACAGGATATATCAAAAACGAAAAGATCTATCAACAAATTTCATATTTAAGTTACTGCCATCGTTGAGAACTAAAAAATTTGTCCACACGATTTGACTAAAATTGTTGTGATTCTGAATTTTCAGTTGAAATTTAATACATGTAAGATGCAATACGCATAGATATGTCGTCTTTGAGAATCAGTTGAACAACAATGGTGACAAACGAACTTCTGAGGATTTTTGTTTGTATTGATACCAAACATTAAGGCAGTAATGTTTACATATTAATATTAAATTAAACCCAAATTGATTAAATGAAAGATACAGAGAGGGAGAGAAATCAGGGGAAAATATTTGTATGAAAAATAAGTACTAAAGGTATAAACAGTGCTACCCTAACAAATTCACTATCGTTAATAATTAGGTAAATGAAATTCGTATGGCGTCTCACATATGAGTTTTCTACGATGTTTTCAAGTATATGATGGATGGTAGTCTAAGAAAGTGTTGAAATCAATCTATATGTCACGTACTTTTTCAAATCTTAATGTTAGACATAGTTTTCTTGTGTTCAAGAACCCCATTGTTTTTGAGTAATATTCAATTACAAGAAAGGTACTTTTTCGTTCGGTATTACAAAATGGCTAGTAATTTTAACTTCTCCAGTGATTCAAGAAATGTAAGCTTCGTATTATGTATTTAGAGTATATAACATTATTGTATTACTCTTAATAAAAGTAATGAGAACAATTATTAAGTCCCATCTTCAGTAAAATATCAGATTGTTATAGAAAAATTCCTGTTGTAGATTTCAGTATTGTTGTAACTGATATAATGGATATTGACAAACGAAAGCATTAATTTGATTGTAAATTTTTTTTAATATGTACTTTACGACAGGGTTTGATAATATACATTAAAATGAAACTAAATTTATTGCCACCAAGATTGATATTATGTTTACTTATAATAAAGTGGAATATAGGCCACTCTACATGTCTAATAGGGTGTCCATGTGAAGCGATAATATAGCAGGGAGGAAGGTTGGTGTAACCAGTCTTTAATCTACATGTTTAGTATTACCTCCTCTCTATTGGAGATTTTGATGTCTTTAGTCTAACCCAAACATTGGGAAGTGTTCTGTAAAGACTAGTGGAGCGTTCTTAAATGCAATAATATAATTGAATATATAAGCAAAATTATTTTGCAATTACATAGTTTAGTGTTAAAAGAGAAGTGGAATAAAATTTTTGAGTATAATACATTAGTATTAGTATTTGATATTATTTAATTATGCAAATAGTCACTTGTTTATTTATGGGAATTTTCCCATATTTTTTTATGTTAATAGTTCTAGATTATTTATGTGAGAGATAACTCACCCCCGTTCCTCGGAGAAAGTAAAAGCCGATCCTATGGGTCCGATCCTATAGAGTATGTGGAGTACTAGAAATTGTGATACCGGTTATAGATGTAGCAATCAATAACCATTAAATAATTAATTGAACGGTAGTAAGTACCCTTCATTTCAAAGTTTGGACATTTTATGCGCTTCATCAGTGCTACAAAATGATATCGATTTTTTAGGTTTTATGAAGGCGTGCCAATGAGTTGAAATGTTTATATTGAGGTAGTTATTATTTAATGTTGTAATATTCATTCTAAAGTAGATAATTTATAAAACTCTAGATCCCCTGATGGTCCAGTAAAATCGTTCATGTACTGTGACTAAACCACAAGTAGAAATGAATTCCAATTAATAAATGAGCTACAATTTTCACCTTGGAAAAACTCTGAAACCCACAGATTTCATCACCTATGAGTGTGAATGTTAGAAACTGGTAATCATATATAAATTAAAATAATTTATTTGTAGAACGGATTATCAGGTCCTACATAAATGAGGGTAGGGTGCACTGGTATTTTATTTAAATACAATATAAAGATAATTTTATTTTGGATTAGTTATACATTCTTTATAAGTTCATGATTTCTTAAGATCATCAGTTATTTTGTGAGGTCTATCTGTCTTTACCGACGATGTATAGATTTTCTGTACAAGTGTCAAAGAAGAACGCCTTTGTTTAGGAGCCCTATCAAGAAGATGTCTCCACCCCCACGACAAAGTCAAAGTCAGAACCAGAACCCGCAGCCTGTTGAGCCGGCCATAACTCTCATCGATGACATCCTGCTGCCTCCAGGCAGGAACACCAGGCCTGAAAAGGTCGCTGTCTTCTTGCGAGGCCCTCCAGGTTCAGGCAAATCCTATGTGGCTAAACTTATTAAGGTTTGTGCTACTCAAAACTCTTACTATAGCAAAAAAGGCTAGAGTTGATGTATTATACTCCCCTATCTGCTCCTAGAATTTTATTATTTCCTACCCAATAATTTCACAACAGTTTCCTGTGAAACATATATGATGAACGAATGCATGTATTATAAATGATTGTTTTATTTGATTTTTTACATTTTATATGTATTATTAATGATGTGATAGTTTTATTTTTCATTTTTAGTACAATTTTCTTCAAATATGAATTCTTTCAATTGTTATTGATTGTTATTCTAATTTTGTAAAGAAATTTAGTTTTAATAAATACGCAGTTTGAGTTCAATAGATTTCAATAAAATTAAGTTAACCTAATCCTACAAGTGAGTCTAAATGGAACTTGGATTGGATTCACATATACATGTTGGTAAATACATGATATTATATTTAAAAAAATTAAAAGTTGGAATGGTATTATAATATTGGAAAGAAAATGATTACAGAAATTCAGGGAATAATAGTAGGGAAAAAGGTAATCATGTAAATTATTAGATGTCCTTTAGATAGATATACAATAGGTCATTTAAAATACTATATATAAATGAAAAGATATTAACAGACGTTTCCCAAAAATATTTTGTTCTGCCTCTGGTGAACCAAAGTACGCTATAAATATTTATGTAAGAGTTATTTTAATAACTACAGTATTTTCTCAATTTTACATTGCAAATAACTGGAAATGGTGCTTTAACTTTTAGTACAAACCTTTAAAAGCGACAAAAAGGTGATATCTCATAGGTGATTGATGTAAAAATCAACTTTATGAAGAAATGTTGCAGTTGTGTGGCCTTAAAGTCAATGGTTAAAGTGTTTGCTTACTGCTTTCAGGATAAAGAACTTGAAAAAGGAGGTACAGCTCCAAGAATTTTATCTCTTGATGATTATTTCATTACTGAAGTTGAAAAAGTAGAAAAAGATGAGTCTGGTAAAACTGTTTCAAAAAAAGTAAGTACAATTTGCTTTATACATCTTACAGTTTCTATATATCATTTTTTAGGATTATTTGGTTATGTATCTTCATTACCGAATGTCGCAGTTTGTATTTAGTTCTATGGTTGGTTTCTTGCTCCAAAATCTTTACTCACATATATTGTGCAGTTAAATATAAACTGTAGTTCTTTACTAGGAGATCCCCCATGAAAGGGGGATTTCAATTCAACGAATTGAAATTCGTTCAATTTTGTTAGAATTTCAACTTCCTAATTGTAAAGTTTGAACCTCCCTAATGGGGAGGGAGGTGGGTAAACCAAAACAATATGACTTAATAAGATATTTGAAATGAATATCTCATTAAGCATGTATGAGATATTTATGTAAATCGTATAACGTAAAAATACACAATAGAAGAAAAAAGATTGTAAGTTTATATATAACTTACCGGAGTATTCTGCAGGTATAAATATAAATTAAAAAAGAAGTGAAAAACAAAAAATATATTATTAAAAAAGAAATTCTCTTTAAAAGTGATATATGGGAATGAATAAAAGAAACAATGCTGTCTGAAGTCAACGTAAGCAGGTTTAAGCCCCTCCACCACGACAAGGCGAAGGCACATCGTTTTCACATAGTCTATAATGTTAATATTTCATTTATATTATATATATATATATATATATATATTGTTATTTACTGTATACATACTCAGTATGTACTGACAATCAATGATCAAACCACAATATGAAATGGAAAAAAAATACTAAGATCTTTCAACCACAACAAATAGTCTTCGTCAGTTGGGTTTTAACGGAGACCGCTTGTTGTGGTTGAAAGATCTTAGTCTTTTTTTTTTTTCATTTCATTTCATATTGTGGTTCGATCATTGATTGTTATTTCACATGTTTATGTTAAATCTTGTTATTAATATGTACTGTATATTCTGTAATTTTTGAATAAGCTATATCATTATTTATAACCAACTATGAATTACCTGTATAAAATAGATTCTGCTCACCTCCCGACGGATATTCTAGAATTTTCTTTGAGATATAAAAAGTTAGGTTCTCAGATATGAAATTTGATACTTTGGTTCCAAAATGTCCAAGATTCTTTTGTTTTGTTTGCCTAATAGCAATGTTATAAATAGAGTAATTTTTAGAAGGTCTAAGGAAGGTATATTTTGGTTTTAGGTAATGGAGTATGAATTTGAAAACAACATGGAGTCTAAATATCGGGAATCACTCAGCAAGACATTCCGAAAAACAATAACCAATGGCTATTTTCCATTTATCATTGTTGACGCCAATAATGAAAAGATGTCACATTTTGAATTGATGGTGAATTTCGCTGGAGCAAGAGGATTTCAGGTGAACAAAAAAAATTTGGTTGAAGTTTATTTAACGGTTGAAGTAGATGAAACCGACAAAAAAAATCAAGTTGGTGTGCTATAGAGTATTCCAGAATTAGATCCTTTCATTTAGTGTTGTTTCTAAATTGATTTTTATATTATATTTATTATAAAAAGTTCTTTTGGTGTTCAGATTTTAAATGGTAATTAATGTAAATTATGCTATTAAACGTATTTATTATCTATGATAATGTAATTTGCCTCTAAGTTAGTTCCGTTTTGAACATTAGCAGAAAAAGAAGCCTATAAATTCGTATGTTATTCTGTATTTATTATCTAAAAGTATGGAATAGAGTATGATTTTGTGACAAATACTTTCAGCGTAAGTTATTGCTTAATCTAATTTTAGTAGTTAAATTTTAAATGCAACGTGGATATCAGAATATCCTTACTTCTGTAGCCTTAAACTACGTTTAAAAACTGTGGTATTTCTTATTTTTAATTGTGTGAGCCAGATAATCAATTCTTGTTTGGAAAATATTGTAGAACAGTGGCTGAGTGGTATACTATATTTTCTTTTTGTATATTAGAAGGTGTATTGTTTGTAATATATGTATATATACTATTTGCAATTTCAGTGCTATGTAGTGGAGTTAGACATGGATGTGAACACGTGCTTCAAGAGGAACATCCATAAGAGGACAGAGAAAGACATTGAGAATATAGTGAAGGATTTCGAAAAGACTCCTCCCGGACGATATCACTTGCTGGATGTCAGGTCACTCTTGCAGTCCGCAGTTATTAATGAGGTCAGTGTGATGAAGTCCAGTCCACGAGGCGTTATTTTTTGCAGCCTATTGGGTTTTTGAATGTTCACTGGGATTGCTGGTGAAATAATCCTAAAAAGAGGCTGTTTGACTCCTTCCACCATATAATAAATGCATTCTTTATCTTAACCATTCCCCCTACTTGCATCTACCTTCTCATCATTATATCTCAATATCTCTATACTCTCTATAACCTTCCATACTACCACTGCTTTATGTAATACTTTTAGCGTCATGTGAAATTAACTAGTATTTTCATTCAAAAATAATTTTATCCTCCAATCAACTTTATTTTTTATAATATTGGCTTCCTTTTTATTAAAATAAAAATTTAGATGAAGTCGATTTGCAAACCTCGGTGAATATCTAAAGCTTTGCTTGTAGTGAAAGTCATTTATTTGTGATATCTTCATATATCGGATGATTATATTTTTAAGATTTTGGTTCTACCTTGTTGTTATGACTGACTGTCCTTTGATTAATTTGATTTATATGCCTCATTTATAATTTTCGTTTTCAATGTAATCTGAAGAACAGTAGTTTTACAAATGAGGTTGTTTTTTTTGTTCATAAGATTCTTTATGTGGACACTACGGTATATTATGTTTATATTTATTCGTTGTTTTAGTTTATCAGTCAAAACAGCTTGTTGTATAGATGTCAAGAATGCAGCACTGCTTGTTTAATCACTTATCTTACATCCTTGCATGTAGTCGTTAATTCAATTATTTCAGACGTTTTTGTTACTTGTTACTACTTTCAAAATTTATAATTAGAATTTGACAACAATCTAACTCGGAAAACCTTAAAATATTATCCAATTTTTCGTTTATTAATGTAATAAAGTTTTTGACAATAGAATTATATGATTTTTATTATAACTTTTGTGCAGTTCTGTTATCGATATCCTCCAGATCAGTCGTGCACGACTACCTTACAGAATTAGGCGTCAATATATAACCAAAATACCATGGAATTGGGTCAGTTTGCAAGCTTAGCTTACCAACTTAGCTTAGCTTAAAACTTTTTTTACAGAAACCGATAAGAATTTTGGAAAAACAATTGTAATCTTAAATATAGCTTTCCAGTGAAGCAAGTTTGTTTTGTTTACAGTGAAAATATTATTTCATTGGAAAGTTTTGCGGTTTGTGACACACTTTATTCTACTGTAGTGAGTGGTTTTTTTTTATCATTCCTAACCCTGTCCATGAAAAACATTTTAAATAAAATTGAAACGTTAGCTTTGAGAGTTTGATTTGAACATGGAAAACTAGCTTAATCCTGAAGTATTGTAGTTTTATTCGATGAGATGGTCAATATATATTATATATCTAATTACTGAGTAAGAACTTTGAAATTCATTTCTATATTCGTCGCAGGTCAACGTAGTATTGATTTTTTTTGTTTTATCTCGAAGTTTTCTCTGCATATGGAAGTGAATATTTATCAGTATTTTTAGACCTTTCGTTATATACTGTATCACTTATTTCACTTTTTGCCATTGTGTATTTTTATTTTATATTTAAAATATATGTGTATAAAGGGATATAATGTTTCCAGGTTGATATGGAGGAGAGCGAAGGTAGTAAAGAAGTGGAAGTGAGTGAAGAGCCTAAAGAAACAGAATTAAAAAAGAAGGAAGATGATGATTCTGTGAAAGAGGATGATAATGCCAATGAGCAGAAAGAGAAGAAGGATGAAACTAATGAAGAATCGGACAGTCCAAAAGAGTCCTCCGGTCCGCCCAAGAAGATGGTATGACTTTAGCCAAGCCCAACAACTTTACTTCTCATATCGGATGAATCAGTTCAAAATCATCCAATTATTCAATCAATTGTTTATCTCTTTTATGCAACAATTAAAACAATATTAGTATTTTTTCTGTCGATTTTTTTTAATATTATTAAAACTGTGTAAAATTTGCTTAAGAAGTTTTTATAAGTATTTGCTGAAAGATGTTTGTTTTTCACTTGATCCAAACTAATTCAGCATATTTCCAATACATTTTTGTAACAAAAAAATGTATATTACATGCTGCTACTAATTATTAGCCTTGCTTATTATAATGTAAGAAATTGATGCTATTATATGAGAAAATTTATTTGTTGACATCTGTATGACTCAGGAATTCTGAATATATCGAAAAATGACAAGTTTTATGACAAGCAGAGGTTTTAAACTGTCACATTAAATTTGTCATTGTAATTACAACTTTTCTTGATCTGTTGCAAGATTTTTTTTTCTTTTAAATTGTTATTAATGCGACTTTCAGTCTTGTTTAAAAACTAACCATCGTATCCGGGCATTCAGTAACAAAATAAAAGAATAACTTGTCAGTGATGGCTTCAACATAATAATATCGTAAGCAGTTAGATTGAAATTCTGTAAGAAGAATGGAATAATGATTCTATAAAATCACATGGAAAAATATAACTTAGGAGTTGTTAGAGCAAAAGTTTTTATCTTGTTAAAAATATTTAATTGTGGGAGGTACTATAATTAGGGAGAGACTTATCTCATTGCGACGCTACAAAACGCAGTAAAAAATTTAAACAGTACAAATTCAATTTAAATACATCATTTTAAGGGCAATACAATTTAAAAACAATATTCAATTCATATTAAACCTAAACCACGTTATCTACTTATACACGAAATTATAACATGCATTTTTGCAGTAAGCAACTCGGTGAACTAACTGACTTTTGACTTTAAGTGTTGCTAGGAACACTTTTACTCTGGAGTACAAATATATTTTAACTATGGCTTGTAATGATAATTGTAAATTGATTTTGTTCCATTTCATTGATTAATCAAGTTAATCACCTAGAGGTTTCAACTGTGCTCCTATTGAGAAGTTTGTAGTTGCTTCAAGAAGTATTGATTTTTTTTGGAAGACCTCCGTTTTGAGGTTGACTCCTCTAGGGTTGTTTCTTGTGTGATTTCCGAGTGTGTTTCCTCAGGCTTTTGGATTCAACATTACAAGCAAATGGGATGATTTGGACTCCTCAGTCAGCCAATTAGGTATTCAACCTGTTCATTCATATATATATCTTTATTGTACTTTCTTTTTTTTTTCTTTTATTTTAATGTATCTGCTCTTATATTGATGTATTTTTAAATAAACTATGGTCCTATTTTATTTCTATTTTAGACTTTCGTGATAGGTAATTAAAATTCATTTATTCGTTGAAGTAATTTGGAATTAAGTTCGCCAATTAGTGATGTTTTCTAAATCCTGAATTTGAGTTTGAGGTACCTCTTCTGTATTAGAATATTTTGTATCACTACTCTTTCAATCCTAAGGCACATGTTTTCTTAGGTTACGAGGGCGGCTTACATTAGTAATGGGTATCCCTTCACATTTATATTCATTCCAGTCATTCATAGTCAAATTAATACCTTACAGATTAAATTTATAATTACCAAGGAACGATGTTTGAGTGGGTAGCTTTAAGTTCATTTATAAAATTTCTCAACATTTTGTCATTGTTTAACCTTAATAAGCACCTCATTCATGTAACTTTGACAATGTAAGCCGAATGTTCAAATTACTTTCACTTTTTTAAAAGCGCTATGAATATATTTCTTTTTTTTTTACTGGAAACCAATAGTGATTAATTCGATCAATCAAGACTGTTCCATATTTGTACATACTGATCAATTCTGATTCGTTCTCAATAAACTTATCTTCCTCTTGAGTACTAAATTGAAACATTTCTTACAGAGATCTTATCTGTTTGATTGTTTGAACTTGTTATTCCACACTGTAGGAGCAATTCTTCTGCTCTTGTTATGGTTGAAATCTGATATTTTTAGAAAACTATTGAAGGTCATGTTCTTTCTCACGATAATTTAAATACGAATATTTGGAGGTTTTTCTTCCAATAGAAAGGATTGTAGTTGTATTTCATTCAATAAAAAATTTACTTACACTATTTGTTTCATCTTTCTTAAGATGTTTTTATAATAGATATATTAATACTATTAACAACTACGGTTATTTATCAGTAATCGAAATTAGTCAACACAACCAAGAGTTAGGGAAATGAACCTTACTGACTAGGCCCCTCCATCTAAGTAATTTCCCTTAAAGTTGAAGCTATGCCGGTTATGTATTGGATTACGTTTCTAATAATACCAAATGGTTGCTAGCAAACCGATTATATTTCTTGGATTCATTCATACCGAAACAGGTTGAACCATCTACATTTAAAATTTCCGCCTTATGTGGTACTTTCTTGTGAGGAACTGAATGTGAATGAGAGGGAGGGATAATAATTTCAATTGTGTGAAACTTTTCTAATTTTGTGTAGTATAAAAGCATAATGCGAGTTATAATATGTTTGAATCAAATTTCAGCATTGTCAGGTATTAATAAAAACTGAATTTCACTTCACTTGATGAAGATTTCGTAATCAATTTTATTTTTTTTAAAAAACCTTATAATGTTTGTAACATTCACCCATGCTTCTTCCATTATTGAGTTTGTAAAGACGCTGCCTGTATAGTTTGTTATGTAGCTCTCTAAGGTGCCATATAAACTGTACTCCTTTATAATTACTTATTCTTAATGCATTTCTTATTACCGTAGCTTTAACATCATAGTTAAAAGAATATATTGATTAAATAAAACCAGAGTTTCAGAGGCATTGTAAAAACTTTTTCATTTGTAGCATTTTCTTTCTGTTTGATGTAACTATTTCAAATGATTTTAAAGTAGTTACTTCAAATAAGGGGGCCAGGCTAGCTCAGTGGTTACGTGCTCGCCTCTGAATTGATAGGACTGGGATTCGATCTCCACCAGGCCCTCGAATTTATTGACGCGGGAGGTGAATAAATCTGTGCACGTCGTCTCTCAGACAAGGGCGTTAAACCGTCAGTCTCGAGTCTGTACGATGTCAGGTACCCGTTAATGATCCCTACTCTAAATACACTTGTCTTAGGCAAAATTTAGGATTCCCACAGTAGAATCAATCTTCATTGTGTGGTATCAGAAATGCTCGACCTACGTGTATTCCCTTGTGGCACTACCACTGCAACCTAACTTAACCTAATGTTTTTAGTGCTTAAATCCTCAAGATACAAATATTATTTTTTTTGTTCCATAAGATTTACAGTACGATTTCCCAATAAAACATTACTTTTTAAACATTTTTGCTTCTCTAAGACCTCTAATTTAACAATATCAATCAAAATATATGTATGAACGTTATGAATTACTTGAAGGCTTTAACGAGGAATC
The DNA here is from genome assembly GCA_026182355.1 of Hermatobates lingyangjiaoensis. Classification (NCBI taxonomy): domain Eukaryota; kingdom Metazoa; phylum Arthropoda; class Insecta; order Hemiptera; family Hermatobatidae; genus Hermatobates; species Hermatobates lingyangjiaoensis. The sequence continues at coordinate 684,499 of JAPFBL010000055.1, forward strand.
GTTCGGAGATTTAGAATTCACTTGATACAAATAGAGAGTCAGAGAGGGAAGAGAGTGAGAGGGAGATAGGTAAATAGAGGAAGCGAGAATGCGAAAGGATAGTAGAGAAAAAAGATAGGTGAGGACGTATGTTGAAAGAAACGTAGCAGTAGCCTAGAGAGGGAGAGATGATTGGGGGTGGCAAAAATGGAAAATAGGGAAAGACGAATGAAAGTGGAATAAAGGAATAGGAGATGTTTAATGATTCCTCTCGTCTCCATCGAGAAGAAGAGACCTATCTTGTTTCCTTTCCTCCCTCTTCACTCTATCGTATTTAGAGTAGTTCTTATACTTCCTTACTTGTTTAGAATAATCCAGACTTATTAAGTAACTAGAAAAGCAAGTTATCACAATTAGAAAAATAATTTCAAAATGTACATGCTACTAATGTTTAATAACTCTTTGTAATAATAGTGGTTTTATGAGTTGATGTTATGTTTCCTTTATGTATTCTGAATTGAATTTATCTATGATGTATGTATAGATCCTGTGAAGTTTTCCCTGTATATTATCGTTAAGCAAGGTGTTCCGTTTTGTGTTGTAGACCGCCTTGATGGATTTGCCAAGGGCAGGAAACCGCGACCTACCATTCAGGAGTGGCTACAGGACACCGATGACTCCCCGCTTCTCGATGCATCCAAGCCCTTGGATCCAACCAAGAAGAGGGTACGTATGCCCGTCTAACATCATGTTTTTAGGTTAAGTTTAATTATTTATACGATCTTACATCGTGAAGCCTAAATCTTGGTATATACTATGCTATTAATACCCATCTATAAACACCTTAGTATATATCAAACAAACAAAAAAAAAAAAACATTTTCTACATTGAAGTTTTATAGTTCATCTTGAGCATAATATGGCTGTAGAGTTTTGTGTAGGAGATAAAAATCTTGAGCCTCTATCTCTCGAAGAGAACTGAAAACTACCGGTCTGGAGTCTTCAATATCGGCTACTGTTTAGATATCCCCAGCCCAGTAAACTTGAGTAAAGCAAAATTTAGATACAGATTTAGATTCATTCCTGTAACGTAACTCATATTAAAAAAAAAAAAAAAAAAAAAACCTTTCCGTCCCTAGAACAATGAAGTTAGAAATATGTATGTTAGAGTCTGATTGTACGAGTATTAACTGACGAAGTGGGTTTGGTTAGATTAAGAGCTTTCCTTCTATGAAATAAATTATATCATTCAACTGCAAAGTCACAAACAATTGGGACCTTGAGATGATTTTGTATTTTGTATATAACATCGAATTATTAACAACATTCTATATTGAGAATTTTAAATATTTCCTTAAATAAGTTTATTTAGAGCAGGGATTTTTTATCATGTAAGCTTAAAAAGATTACTTACGTCTTGTCCGAGAAATGGTATGTGCAGACATTTTTTTTATCTCCCAGATGACATAACATTGTGGTCAATCGCAATTAATAGTCAACCGCCTATTTACTCTCTGTGATAGTAAAATTGTATATTTGTTGACTAGTTTTACTTGAAACGGTGTTTCCTTGTGGACACATGTATAAATAACCGATTAATGTAACCCCTAAGTGGGTAAATGTCTTTTGTTTCTGTATTTGCTCAATCAATCTTACTGTGTAAAACACTAATGAAGATTACGTTTATAAACATCTAAATCTTTAATGAATTATTTAGTCAAAAGTTTATTATTGGTTAAGTCGTAATGTTTCATGATTGATGCTCAATCAATCGTAGGCTTTCATCGTAATTTCCTATTCTTACATCTGTTCAGTTTGCTTGTTGAAAATGGTCCATATCAAACGGCTCTTAAGATGAAAATGCCTAAAAATATTTAATTATTCAACCAGTAGGAAAAATAATAGATCACTCTTTTGTTCCAGTCACGCTAGAACTTATTTGAAAGTGAATTTGAGATCCATGTATATGGTACATTTTAATGTTCCATCCTACATGGATCTCAATTTAATTGAAATAGAATGATGAATGTGGATTTACCTTTTTTTATCATTGTTTTCTGTATGTAAATCTATATATATGTGTGTGTGTGTGTGTGTGCGTCTGTGTGTTCAACGTTCAAACCACAATAAGAAATGAGAAAATAGGCTAAGACCTTTTTCAATTTTGATCAGAGTCGGTTGGGATTTGACTCTGAGGAAGACAGCTTGTTACGGTTAAAATAACTTAGTTCTTTTTCTCATTTCTTAGGTGGTTTGAATGGTGATTGTTATTTCACGTGTTTATTGTGAAGTTTTGTTATTTCTATAATATTATATCCAAAATCTTGGCATCCTTTCGATTTAGTAACTTCAAAATTCTCTAATCCTATTTTCTAAAGTGTTTTTGAAAGCATTCTGTTTCCCATGTGAATTTCAATTGAATTGTATTTTTTTTTTTGTAAGTAATAAATGATTGGGTAAAATGTAATCTCCTCTGTAACAATGAAATACATTTATCAAAGTACCGTGTGTTGTAAGAGGTTTTTTGAACTTTCGATGCCTTGTTGGAATGAAACCGTGTTGCAGGTTGTCAGACCGTAGATTTTGATGAAATGTACAGATAGTTCCTGGTGTGGAAAAGGACAATTATTTTCAGGCAGCACTGTAACGCGGAAATTTACTTTATGACAGTACTAAGTAGTATTTTTTTTTATCAAAGTTCTGTTTATTTCAGAAACCAAAGATTTTCCATTGTGTATTTGCTTCAAAGAATTTTTTATATTTGGATTGTTATGGAAAAAATTTTTATAATAACCCAAATTTTTAAGTTAACTGTCAGATTCATGCTTTAATTTTTAACTTATAAACGACTCAGTACTTATTAGAGAAGAGACACTTGGGAAAGCTTTGTTGATCAATCAAAGCATGTTTCTCGATGGAGTCTAAAGATGCATATCCTGTTTAGGTTCGATGGGCCGATCTGGAGGCGCGGCGACACCAGGAGAAGATGAAAGCCCTAGGCTTCGTCGTAGGGCAGACGGACTGGTCTTCGATCATCAACCCCTCCGCCGCCCACACCAAGCTCACACAAACCAAGTACATTTGACTTCACCATCTGTCTACCCAAGTACTCTTATAACACTTTCTACATCCCTTAGAAAGTGTATTAGCAGCTGTATTTTATTTAATTTTGTTGTTTGAATGATTTTATGTTCAAATAGTGTAAATCATTTTCTTTATAATTCTGTATAATATTTAAATAAAAACGAATTCTTTTCAGTATGATTTTTTTTTTAACGCTGATATAAGTTTTTCTTCCTGTTTAGTGTGGTATTGACTGATTTACTTTCATTACAGACAGGATTACAGGTCTCGTCAAAAAGTGAAATCTGTCGATTCACTTTTGAACAGCTTCATACTGGAAAACAATGGTTCGTGTAAAAATTGTTGATTGAAATAGAGCAGCAATAACAGGAGTTGTTATTTTTTACTGGTGATATTGGTCAGCAAAGTTATTTACAGGTGTTACAGTAATCCGTCTTTATTTACCAGGTCTTACCAGATCACTGGGTTTAAATTATATTTTAAATTCATCATACTACTGGAGCGCTATTATGAAAAAATCTGTTTTGAGATTTTGACGGATTCATTTTTCTTGATTGCTGTCTTCGTGATGTGAGTGAATACATGTAACCAAATTGATTGAAACACGCTCTACAAGTCACACCGTTTCACGATTCATAATCCAATTTGACAGATACAAGTTTTTGGTGCGCAACAATCAAGGTGTGGAATAATCCTAATGATTTTAGGCAATATTGAAGAATAGCATAGGGACTTTATACCAAAACTGTTTAAATTTTTCCCTCTCTTCCCATAATTCTAGAAATTGGAAATTTTTTTAGTATTCTTTTATATGGGTATAGTATGATATAAATTTTATGTTCTACCTGTAGTCAATTGTTGGGTTTACCGCTTTAATTTTATTAAGATTATTTATTCATTCTGATATACATGAGAATAAATGGATTCATGCGAAGTAAATCTTCTAAATAATAGTATAATAATAAATTGAGGTATTGTTATTTGAAGATTATTATGTAAAATTACAAACTATTAATAACTATTAATTTCCGTAGACGTTACTTTTTTTTAGTTATTTTATTATGAACGTTATTTGTATTCATTACACCTTTATAAATTCTAATAAATAGTAAACATAAACGAATTGGTAATATAATTATACTACACAAAATGTATTGTAGCTGATTAATAACGCTCTTCATTTCGTTTAATAAGTTGATTGATAGTTACAGATCTAACTTGTTAGCTATGATTGCTTGTTTGATTTTATTTTCTAAATCATAAAATTTGAATTATTATTAATGTTAGCTGTTTCTTTTCATCATAGAATAAAATTCATTGCAAAAAAAAAATTCAAATGTCCACCATTTGTCAAAAACAAACGGGCCTATTACATTTTCCATCAAGTTGGCAAAATGAATTTGCGGTTTTGTCATTTATTATATTGCTTGTTAATTATTTCTAATAATTAACCCTTATAAACTTATACCCACTCAGTCTTTGTCTCTCCCATCCTGAGTAAGCAGGAATGTAATTCTTAGATATGTTTCTCTTATTTTACTTTGTATATTTTTCATTATGTTCATTGTATATTTAACCTAAAGAAGAACGCTTCATGTTAAGAGTTACCTTGTAATAAGAAATTTTACTTGGAAACTTTTTCTTAGGTCACCCTATACGAGTGACTACCATTTGAAACAGATAAAACAAAATCTAGTTTGTGTTTCATTTTTAGGATATCTAACAGTAGTACAATGGTGAATATATAAAATCTACCCTTTTTCAAAAAAAAAAAACAAGTGTATTTAACATTAACTTCTTGAGACTTGCAGGAATTAAATAATCAATGCAATGAACACAAAAATAGAAATTTTATACCTAGATTGAAAAAAGTATACAGAGGTTTTTTTTTATGAGTTAAAGTATACCGACTTTTTTTTATGAGTTACGAGTTTATCGAACATTGTAAATGTAGAGTTATTTAATATTAGTTAATAGATTCAAGATGCGGTAGTCTAAGGAGGAAGTCAAGGGATCGCTGAACTGTTCTGGCAAGGTTGTTCTCAGTGGAGTTCCGCTCACATGGAAACCAAAGAGCTTCACAGTCTTCTAGAGAAGCAGCTTCTTCTACCTGTAGGCCGCAGGACATGGCCACTGCACCGCTGCGAAACAAAATGTTAAACGTGATCCGTATGGTAAAGAACGAGTCGGCTGTAACGTAATATATTTATCTGCAAGGGGTGATACATAAGGTGAGTCAAAAGTTAGTACATGCAGCTGCTCAAAACTGTTTTCCATCACGATTTACACAGCTTTGAAGTCTCCCTCTTACTCTTCGACAAACAGTTCTCGCACAAGTTTCTCCGGGAATTAATTTCTTGAAATGCTCTTATGTGATTTTTTAAATTCCCGACACTTCTTTGTTTTCAACATTCATCTTGTACATCTTGATCTTGTGTATCTTGAAACATTTCTTGGGAAGTAGATTCGACGAAGAGGCCCAGTACGTTCACATGACTTGACCCCGATAGACTTTTTTTCTTTTGCGGAGTACTCAAGGAAAAAGTTGTGCCTAAACTTCTACACAACGGGTAGCGAGCGATCCATCTGGGTAGCTGTGCAAAATGTATTCGAAGCGTTAGAGATAGACTTCAAAGCTGTATATATGAAAACAGTATGAGCACCTGCATCGGTCAGATTTAAAAGCTTTTGTGTTATTGTTCATAATAATATTTAATTGTCAATGTAGGAATTGTGTCAGTGCACATGTATAAGTAATTAATCTCTAAATAAATGTTTACTATCCACATACTTTTGGCTCACCCTGTATACAGATTTTCTAATAAATCCTCTACAGTCTATCCTGTTTTTTCTTAATAGTTAATTACTGTTCTTCAAATTTCATTCGAATACTATTGATGCCAGTGTTTCATAATAACTGATCCCACGATTTAGCAGATTTCGGAACTAAAGTTATATGTTACTGTAAACTAATTTCTAATTCGATATACCGTAAACCAAACTTTAATAAGCTATAGGGTAAATAAAGATGCGTTCGTAATTACCAATTTATAGCCTGTAATACACACGTTCTTCAACCTATTTTTCTACTTAATATTTGCAATACCTATTAAATATATATATTCAGTCACTGTATGTGCAAGAACTTTAACTAAATAAATAAATTCACTCTAAACTTCATAATGTCAAGTCACTCTCAATGACTTCTTATCTAAATGTTACTATGTATTGTGCTTATTTATTTCTTCCATTTCATATAAACCTTTACTCGAACTAGAGTTCAAATTGACGAGCAGTATTCAAATCTTTAAATTGCACTTTAAAAACGTACTCTTAATGGCCAAATATTTTGTGTGTATAGGAATACTTGTTCCAAAAAGTTTTGATTACAATAAAATTTGATCAATGCAATTACTATATGCGTAGCTCGCATAAAGGCTGCAGGGCGTTTAGACTGTAGTAGAGTTCGTCCAGTTCAATATTTGTAAAACTAGACACTATAGTTAACACTACCTGCTTTGCTGCACTAGCTCAACTTGACAATTCATTCGCACTTGATAGTTCAATAATAGCTAACAAATACCACAAGATATTTCAATAGTTTTTTTTTGTCAGTGTGGAGTAGTTATTCTAAATATGTGCCTCAAGGACATGCTTTCGTACCTAATGTAAGAGCTGGGGCTGCCTCGCCCACCGAGAAAGCGGTTCATGTGACAGGTGAGAAGTCGACAGCAGGCGACGTCCTGATCCTCCTCTGACCATGCTTCCTCCTGCACTTCATAGTCCTGGTAAATAATCAAAACAATGTTACTTATTTTGTTCTAGTGCTAATTTCATTTAAAGAGCTCCAAATTAACGAAGACTTCATGTCTCATTCAAGTTTGTTGTTTAAAATCTAGCTTGTTTGCCAATATACAGGATACATATAGTCTCTTTATATTTAAAAAAAAAAATATTACTCAGGCAATTATTGAGATATATTGAGAAGATTCGTTTATTTTAATAGGTTAGGTTGCAGTATCAGAAGAGAACACCCATAGGCCGTACATTAACCCTGTGTGATACCACACAGAGGGTTACATTGACAGCCCTAAAATTTGCCTAACCCAAGTGTATTTAGATTAGGGATCTTTAACGTGTACAAGACATCGTAGAGGCTTGGGACCGACGGCTTAATGTCCTCTTCGAGGGACGATGTGCTGAGATTTATTCACTCTTCCACGTGAATAAATCGAGGGCCAGAGAGAGGGGGTATTGAACCCCGGACCTACCAGTTGAGAGGCGAGTATGTTGCTACTGAGCTAACCGGGACCCCATTTTTCCTTATTACTGACCAAAGAATATTACTAAACGTTGATGGAATAAAAATAAACCTCTATAAAATGGCTACACCTCAAGAAAAGGTACAAAGCGTACCGCTTATTGAGACAAACTCCTCGTATGTTCATACTCAGCGTAAGTACAGAAGAAGTCCACTTTCACGTCTTTCAATTTGTGCATGGCACAAGAAATTTTATGGAAACAGGGATAGTGATGGATACTGCTAATGCTGGATCGTCATTTATCAACATGTGATGGAAAACAGAGCAGATGTTTTCCTCAAATATGATTGGTCGCCTAATCCTCCCTTTTATCCAACTCTGCCCCCCATTCCATAAATGTCTTATATCACGAATTTAAGGACGTGATGGTGGCTGGATTTCGCTTGTACTTGGTACTGTAGTTTCGTTGAGTATGACATCCGTTTTTGTCTCCACGATACACATTGTACCTTTTCATTCAGTGAATCAGTTTTCTTCCATCAACAGAGTATATAAAACACAAAATTTTAATAAGAAAAAAATTGTAAGAGAGACTTAATTTAAATATTTATCAACTTCCATAATTTACATTAAATTTAAAAACTAATTGATAAAATTAACTTTTTTTACTCATTATTTTATGGGACATACATCTTTATTTCTATTTAATAATTTATTTCAACTTCTTTATAAAATGTAAGTTAATTTTATCAAATGTGTTTCCGTTCAATATCAATTGCGATAGTGTATTGCTTGGATTAGGAGTGGATGGCTAATACATTTATTATCTCATGGATGACGTAAATATCGCCTGTCGATTAGATGTAACTAGTCGTACTGTTTATGATTACAGTGCATACCTGTGAGCAAATCATGTTTAGTGTTGCTCTTGTGAGATAACCCTTCTAGATCTTCGCCTTCTGCTTTTCATACCAGTTTATCCAACTGTTAATGTTATAGGCTTACGTCTTCAGAGTCGTTTATTTGTTTGTTGGTTTAGAAGTTCACACAATCTTTGGGGATTTTCTGCAGGAGGAAAGTGTGGTTCATTTGTTATTTGGCACCCAATTTAGTCATGGACAACAACATTATGCGGTTGTATTTTGATCAGGAATACTAGATGCTACATTGTTCAAGTTTATTATATTAAATTTTAGGAAAGGGCTTTTAAACGAGTACTTGAAAACGTACAGGTGCTTGATTGACAACTTTGAGATTTTTTATCTCCTATATTAAATGTCACTTCTCACAACCAAGATTCGATCTTCAAACTTCAGCAAAACACTACTTATAAACCACATCACCGACCCAATGATAATGTCTTGCGTTATTTGTAACACAATGCAGCCGAAGGGTATACATGCAGTACCCAACGCATCATCCAAATACCTGATAACGGTGTTGTGATTTTCATCTTCATTTTAAAATTCTGACAGTTTAGTTCAAATTTTCTTCGTTCTGATGATGGATGGTTTAGGTTGCTAGAGAATCCTCTTTCCCTAGAAGTTTCGGAGCCTATAAGAAATGGGTTCACAAGCTCTTTCCTCAACTAGCTTCACTTCTCTTGAACCTCTAAAGAACTAATTTCCAATGATTGGTCGGAGTGGATAAATCAAGTTGCTGAACACTTCAGTTCAAGGAACTCAGCTAAACATGGAAATAAATTAAAACAATAATAAACATGAATTATCCACTAAAATTAATCATTAAATAGACCACAGTTATGGGTCCTTCAGTCTAGAACTCCTGGTTAGAGTGATGGCCACTGCAACTAAGCTTTCAAGTTTTGGTCCTGATAAACCCTGGATATTTAGTTCGTGATATGAAAAGTCCTTTGTCCGTTCCTTATTACTTACGTTCAATTACCCATTTGTAAGGTAGGCATTAGACTCACCTTGAACAGGATGTCTCTAAAATGACTATCTGTTTGCTAAATAATAGCAATTATGAATAAATTCCTGGTTGGTGTAATACCAGGATACAATACAATAAATTACAATTGGACATTACAATAATTAACAATCAGTTTTTGAAGTCGATGTACATCTTTTCAATGAAATTAGAAAAACAATAGTAATATAATAGTAAATGCGTTTTTTTAGTAGAATATAACTGTAACCCCGATTCAGCCGAAATGAATATCTGGTTATAACAGCGCAAATACCAACAGCTGCTTTTATCTGAAGTATTAATGAATCACTTTGATATTACTCTTATTTCTATCGTTTGTTTGACATTTCATTCACACTGCTATTTGTATTTCTCTTTTAGATTCATATCAGTAGGGTTGAATATGAATAGGAATTTTTTTTCTAACGACATACAAGATGAAAGACATCATTTAACTAGGGATAACTTTAATATCTTATGCCGTTTTCTTTGAGTTAGATGTTCAGTTCTTTTCTTATCAAGGACAAATCAGTCTTCAAAACACTGAATAGCCTTGTCAATGACGTCTCTTTTGCGAGTCTTTCGCCCAAACTTTTCACGAAATTCATTGTTCTTTATACCATTTATCTTGGATATTACTGATTATTACAACCCGTTCTGCTTATTCATCAGCAGTGATTGAGATGTAAAAGGGGAACAAAAAAAAGATTTTTTTAACAATTAATAAAAGAGGGACAAAATAACAATGTATATAACATATCTCTAATTTCACTTCATAGAGGGTCATTTATTTTGAAACTAGGTGGCCACCACTTAGAAAATGCTTTTCATGAAACAGCTGATCGTTTCAATTTGTGCAGCCATCATTGTTTCCATGTATAAATTGTTTCATAATTGCTAATAGATTGTCACTTAAAAAAAAAACACCCTTGAAAATCAACCCGGATATATCAACTATAGGCTTCCTTCCATTAAGGAAGCTGTGTTATTAGATCGCTTTTTTAGGTAGTGTAAATATAATAGTCAACTAGGAATGAAATAAGGTGAAAAAAATGATTGTTTAATAAAGAGGCTTAGCGCTGACCTGAGTCGTGTCCCTCTTCCTGCGGCCTGCCCCTGTCGCTGTGGTCATTGTAGTGGTCATCATGACGACAATGGGGGCTTGGTTCTGTATCTGTTCTCGCAAGCAACTCTGCAGAAAAATCATATTTGTAGAAATAATAAACGAATTGTCAAAATAATGTTTGACTCAATGAGGTATGGGCTGGGTTGCTGTACGAGTAGGAATGGCTGTTAGAAGGCCTTTGTTTACGCGGAATTTCTTTGATTCTGGAGTAGTTTTATTAGAAGAGAGTATAAATGTGTGTGCTTATAGATTTGTCAGTTTGTGTAGTGTTTTCCCATGTGAGAATAGGTACGTGCTTGTTAGTAAATTTTCATCTTTCAAATAACAAAAAAAAGTTCCATGTGTTTATTTGCTCCAGCAGAATAATCGAATAAAAAAGTTAAATCTAGTTAAGATAAAGTAAAGAGAATATGTGTCTATAGTGCGTTATGGGGCGCTCTTGCATTTCTGGATGTACTTTAGTGAGTAAGCGAGTGTGTGTGTGCATCTCTCTCTGTCTATCTAACTGAATATGCTTCTCGGTCTACTTTTGGTTTGCAAGTTTCATACGTATGTGCATTTTATCTTTGAATATTACATTGTATTGTTATATATTTGAATATTTCATCTTGGAAGTATAAAAAAACTTTCCCTCCAACACATTATCTCATACTAATTGTAATAATGTTGAATGTAGGTATTAGTCAGGGAAATTGAGGGTATTATCTAAATTTATTCTCAAGAAATAGAAATCTCTTTCATTTTTGACGAGTCACTATTCGTAATGTACTGATAGTGATATTACCTGCAGAAGGTTGAGGAAGAACAGAAATGAAAGGAGAGTGAGTGCGGAGAGGACACTTTGACTACTTTTCATTCCTTTCCTGAAAAAAATATTTTTTCTTGACAACGATGAGATGATAATGCGTTGATACATACTTTAAAGTCATATAACAGTTATATTCGTATTAAACATAATGCGAGAAATTTTAGCTATCGTTGCCAGTTTTGGGTCATGGCTTTGATCAGTGATCAAAGTGGATGGCGATTCTAGGCCTCTCAGACATGGTAACCTTAGAGACCTTAACAAGCCATGTCCTTTTTATCACCAAAGCCAATCTCAGTCCAGTGCACCTCTAGCGGGCGATTGATTACTATTCAAATTGTCACGTGGCGGTCATAAGCCTTAGCCCTGATTCAATCCTTCTCACGATTTATCACACTGCAATACTTGACTTTACATTTCATATAAACTTAGCCAAGCGAATTAAGTTAACATCTCAAATAATCTTGACCTTAATTATCTTAATTGGTTGAAAGCATTAAACTTGAGATTTCTCAAAGTTGTTGATGGTTGAAACAGTTCTGTGTGTGACTAGAGATTTTTAATGTAATTCACGTTGGATATTTTCTTGAGACAGTTGACAACTTCATGAAATATTACATTACTGGAAAAAATGAACTAATTTTTGGCAGCTGTGATATATAAATATTAAAATGCAAACAATGATGAAGTAATCAATAGTCTGAATTGGAGCACACGCCAAACACCTGTTGACGTATATTTTATTGATCTGCTCAGTGGATATATCAATATATTGGTGATTTCATTCATTAGAATAACACTATCAGAGAGTTCATAACAGAGTAATATCTCACCAAGGCGGATGGTAGTGGCCTCCCCTTGAAATGGCCTCGTCTACTCCTTCTGCTAGCGAGAACGTCATCTGCAAATGCATTGTATTCAGGACTGGTAGATTGGCTAGATATTTCATAGTGCTGCATGTATAAGTTTTTATTCTAATGGACATAGAGTGCAATAACAAAATTAAATTAAACAACTGATATTTCTATTGGAGTTTTTTTATTTGATCCATATGACTGTGAGAGAGCACAGGATTAGGACTTTTTTACAACAGCACTTCATAGATAAAATAATTAAAAATAATAATTATTAATCGTAAAAGTCAAAACTTTATTATTGAGTAGAATCATGTATATGTACTACATTGTTCAATATTGACGACTTTTCACAATACTATATTGCATTTTTACCTCATCTACAGTCTACCTTACAAATCAAGTGAACATCTCAAAATTCTTGGCATCATAATTGTCTGAATACATTGGAAATGAAATCCCTCAGAGTTGTTGATACAGATGCGTTTAATCATTGTTTATAAATGAATACATTTTAATATAAAAATGTGAATTCATTATACTCCTAGTGATGTGATTTTAACTGCATATTAAAGTTTCAAGTAAGTAATACTCAAGATTAGAGATCAGGTGGGAACTTATGTTTCCGCACGCCATTACAACTGGAGGTTCGGATCTGGTTTTGTAGCGTACTTATCGCTATACTGAATATTCAATACTGAGGATGTAAACTTCAAATGTTGGTATGATCTATATTTTTTAAGTAGAAATTAAAATTCTTGTAAACTCCGAAGTAAACTTAAAGAGTTAATTCAGACTCCAGGATGAAGAAATTGAAGAATAATACTCCCAAATAAACTTAAGTACAACTTTTTCTTAACTAGTAGCCAACACTTGCTTAAAGACTTTCACACGTTTTTGCTTTTCAAAGTAAAGTGAATGTGTGGGTGGATTTATGAGTCGGCTTGCATTTCAACTGTGGGCAGTGAAATCCAAGTATTACTATTCCCAGTATTACTGAATCAACAATCCAAGTTCTATCGACGCCTTGTGTTACCCGAAGTCGGATATTTAATTAAAACCGGTATATTCCACCTGGTTTTGACCAATCAATAACTTGAGTAAGACAAAATTTAGAACTCCTCATGTAGAATGAAGCCGGCAATACAACTTGCCCATGGGGAGGACGGGTGCCACTCAGCAAAGAACTTACACTTTCGGCTCCGAGATTCGCACTTTGGTGAAAGCAGTTCAGTGCTTCATACAAATTGAAAAAACTAGGGTCTTTTGATTATTGGTTGTCAAATAATTAAATAACAAAGAAAAAAATAACTTTTCTTTTAGTATGTTTATGTTGATTTCATTGCAGAAATGCAGGAGTTTATTGTTATGTTTCTCCATATGTATGCGTAAGAGCTAATTTTATAAGTGAAAATGACCAAAGAACAGTGGAAAGTGACATGACATTTGAAGAGCGCATTGGAAAGGGATAACTACCAATTCAATTGTCCACTCAAACAACACATCACCAAACACACTCCAATCACACACAAATATAAATGAAAGTTAACCTTAGACTGGGCTGCAAAAAGTCGAATGGCTGAAGTCGCTACCAATCGAATAGGCATAGGATAAAAATACATCTAGTACACCGTAGAATCAGCGTTAAACCTAGGGAGTCTCTAATAAGGACGCCATTGCCTTCCGGGTATCGGCTAATAATTGTATGCAAGGTGATCCCCCACCTACAGGTCAGAATGACTCAAGTAGCTCACATTATGATATTCATAACTGGACCTAAGGGTATGCATCAAGCAATAATCAAGACAATGATTATTACCACACAAGAAGTATACAGGTGTGTATCCTACCAACCGGTACTATGCTGCTCTTTCTTCTACTTTCTGCTATTCTATTTCCTTAGCTTATAAGAAATTGACAGATCTTGACAGTAATATAGCTTGTTATATTTTGTGTTATATCATAAAGAGTACATATTTCTTAATTTGAAATTCATAAAATTGGCATAGTTTTTTGTTTTGTAACACAAATAAGTAATTTTTTGTGTTTTTACATATATCCCAAAATTATATTTATAATGTTTACAGATTACAAAACAAGTACTGATAAACAATTCCAACTTAAGCGGATAAATTGTAGCATGATGTCCCAAATCTTACAAACAGAAACAAATATAACTGTTGTTATTCTAATTGGATATAAATCCCAGTAAAGGAGTTAACCACTACTGCTTTTAGTGTGATAAATACAAAACGCAAATAATCGAATTGATCTAACATATGATCAATCCGTGTAATGTTATTTTTCCAGTATGAAAGCATATGATATATGTCATTATGTCTCTTCACACTTGGTTTCTGCACTCGCTAGTGCCTCCTAGGTTTGATACGTTTAATTGAATACTTACTTATCGGGAAGTAAGCTCCAAACAGATATTTGGCTTATCTATAAGTAACACAATATATATCAAATATTTCCAAGTTATTAATTATATGTCAATAGTTTTCGTTTGTTTTGGGTGAAAGCTAAATTATTACACTAGTGTTTTAAGTAATTATGATTGTTGAATGATTGGGGAAGGCTGGGACAAGAAAAGTGTGGCGTTGCAGAGTGAAGCTGAATTGTACCTGAGTAAGGAGGTGAGGAAGGTGACTTGAGAAGTGATCTCGAGAAAGGCTTTTGGACTATAGACCTGAAAACTTGCTTCACACTGTCTGCGCCCAGTCATTATAACTGTTGCTCATACTCTATCACGCCTTCTGCACTCAGCGTCATATTGTCATCCTGACACAGTTACAAACACTGGGGTATCATTAAAAACGAAAAGAAAAAAAAATCTTTGTGAAATCTCTGGCAGCTGTTTAAAGAACATGTGTCAGTGGTAATCATGTCCAATTGACTCCAGTAAACAGCTTCTTTCTGTTTGACAGTACTGTACATTTGCAATCGAAGCATTACACTTAACTATCATTTTGCCTTGATTACTATGACCTGCTGTGGTGCGCTATCAAGTTTGATAATCATAAAAGCTCTTTTATGCTTAACGATCCTAAAATTTTAGAAACAAATTTTTTATTTCCTCCGACATTCCAGAATCTTCCCATACAGTCTTAGCCACATTTGCTGACGACAAGGCAATCCTTTGCACAAATGACAGTCCTGAGCTAGCATCCTACTATATCCAGCAACACTTAAACGTTATAGAGCCATGGCTGAAGTGTTGGAGAATACGCATTAACGAACAGAAAAGTGTTCACGTAACATTCACGTTGCTGCCAGATACGTGTTCTCCAGTCTTCCTTAACCATATTCCGATCCCTCAAGCTACAACCACCAAATACTTAGGACTACACCTTGATAGACGACTTACTTGGGCTCCGGATACAAAAATCAAACGAACAGAACAATACAGACGGTATAAACTTTTACTACACTTAATCAATCTACGCTCAAAATTAACGACTCACAACAAACTACTACTTTACAGAACTGTGATTATGCCTATTTGGACATACAGCATTGAGATATGGGGAACAACAAAGAAAACTAATTCTCAGAGGATACAAACCCTTCAAACAAAAATCCTTCGTAAAATTCTTCATTGTCCCTACTATATACCGAACCAAACAATTTATTCCGACCTGAAGTTCCCAACAGTTCAGCAGGTAGCAATATCCCGCTATAAAACGTTTCACAAAAAACTTCCAAAAAATAGTAATCCCTTAATCCTATTAAGGATTAAGGAAAATTTCTTAATCCAGGAAGTGTAGTCACTGAATTGCTTCTTCCCTCCTGTGGTTCCTCATACATCTGTGTTATCAATGTCACTTGTAATGTAACACTTACATTGTTGTGACTTTAAACAATAAAATTAAAAAAAAAAATTATTTAAAGGTAGAAGCATTAGTATCGCTCTGGCATAGTTGTCTCTTCTTCTTGAGCCAATGAGCAGAATATCGCACGAAACATATGAGGTACGAGTCTAATAACCGCATCAAGCTTACATTAATGTTAGCTGTAAGACCGAAGAGCCTGCGCGCTAACAATATCGTATTTTTTTAGACGGCACATTATATGAAACATAAAATAGTTTTTTCGTTATTTGTCAAAAACTTTTCTATACTACGATATTTTGATTTTTTAGTTCACTTTCATAGTACCTCATCCACATAAAAGTTGTCCTTCAAGATTTAAGTTCCAAAAACTGTTCTGAAATCGTGATAAAGAACCTCTTAAAGCACTCTGGATACGTTAATACTGTTGTTAAATAGACGGCAGTAAAACATAGATAATAGATGTTAAGTTTGATCTGAATTGATTAAACTGAGGAGAACAAATTAGATAATAACATTCCTGTGGTAAGTAATGTCCCGTGACCTGAAGTATATTGTTCTACCAGCACTCCATCACGGCAAAAGTTGAAAATAATCATTCGGATGAATCCAGAGTTGCACTATATGCCAAAATCTGTCTTCAATCAGTTTTAATTAATTTCTATGATATATTTAATGAAATAATTATTAGTCTTGACAGTTGTTATTCCTATTCATAAAGTCGTTATAAGCAGGAATTTATTTATTTTTTAAGGATTATGTTTTCATTCTGAAAGAGTTTTTATTTATTTATGTAAGAGTCAAAATCTGTTTGCAACTTTGTTCTCTGCAGGTTTCCTACTTACTTTTTATTTCATGGTGTCTACATAAAAGTTCAAAGTGATTTAGTATGCAAATGTTTAGAGGAGATCAGTGGAAGTAGTTACGAATCTTTACGCCATTTCTTATAAAAGTTCATAACTAGATAACTTGAAATGAGTCAGTTCTAAGCAAACTACGGACAAAACCTTTCGTTTATTTATATAGATATCGTACATATATATCTACTGTCTTCCTCTCTTTGTCCTCTCTTCTACTAGACTCCTGATGACAAACAACAGTTCGAAATATTGAATTCTGTAAGTGTTCTTTTTATTCTTTTTTCTGTGTAGTGCTTTGTGTAATTTAAAGTTATATATAATATATATAACAGATTTAATAATATATCGACCCTTTGATAGAATAGGTGTGTTCTCTAATCAGGGTTCGGCAAATTTTCCAGGATAAGAAATCAAACTCTCGTTGCCAACGTTTCGGTTTTATTTAAAACCTTTTTCATAGGCATCTTCTCCATACACTCTTCTTATATCCTCATAAAAACCCATATTCCTTCTTATATAAACCCAAATATATATATATATATAACAGATTCAATAATATATCGACCGTTTGAAATATACGGCAATAATATATATGCCTATGAAAAAGGTTTTAAATAAAACCGAAACGTTAGCAACGAGAGTTTGATTTTTTATCCTGGAAAATTGACCGAACCCCGATTAGAGAACACACCTATTCTATCAAACGGTCGATAAATTATTGAATATGTTTTAATATATATATATATATATATATATATATATATATATCTATATAAATAAAATAATAATTTTGTCTCTACATTGCTTAGAACTGACTCAATTCAAGTTTTCTTTACGTTTCATACATTGGAGAAACCGAATCCACCCTTAGAAAAATTTCTGTCGGTTTGTCGGTTTGTCTGTTTGTCCGCAAAACTTTGTCACAAGTAAACTCAGCTACCATAAGACATATAAAGCTGAAACTTTTACAGTAGATTTGGGTAGGTCTAACTTAAAAGATAGGCTCTGAATTATCTGGAATTCAACGTAGAAGTGAAGTTATGGACGTTTAAAGCAAAAACGTTTGTCACAAGTAAACTCAGCCACCATAAGTCATGGCGAGCTGAAACTTTGACACTGGACTTGTGTATGCCTAACTTAAAATATGGGCTCTAAATAGATTCATAATTAAGTACAGAAACGAAGTTATAGGGCTTTAAGCGTATTTTCCTTACTTCACAGGCAAGTTTGTTTTGAAAATACACAGGTGAAGCAAGTAGGTATTGTTAGTTGATTTTAATTTCATTGGAGCATATGAATATATTGCGTATTTGACATCTTTGAAAAAGTGTTTCCCAGAGTTGAGGATGTACTATCTATTACGAATAAATAGTTTTGTAAACGGGCAATTCTCAACTCTTAATACGGACAGAACAAGTTCTTACGCTATATCATACCGAGGAAAGACCTTACAAGTCAGTAAAGAGATTGGATTAGTGATAAAGAAGCAGTTCATTATCTAATTGAATTTCTTGACTCTGAATTTATTTCTCCTGGACTGCCTGCTCATGAGTAAAAACTTAAGGTAGGAGAACCAATCATGCTGCAATTTAGTAGCAGTAACAAATTTCATGTTACGAAACATGAGTGCCCCAAAACTGTGCAACGGGACACGACTCTGAGTTCGTGCTCTACACAAATATGCCATAGTGGCGGACATAATGACTGGATGTGGTATTTGGGAGTCTGTGTGTATACCACACATACCATTGATTCCGAGCCACTGTCTGTTTACGTTGAAATGATTGCAAAGTCCGGTCAGAGTCTATTTCGCAATGACGTTAACTAAGTCGCAAAGGGAGACTTCACCTAACGCAGGAATACAAGGTAGCGAAACCAAGTTTTTCTCACATGGTCAAATGTAGTTTACTTGCTCAAGTAAATGTGCTCAAGAATTTAAAATGTGGATAATATAAATATTGGTAATAAAGTAAAGAGATCTAGCTAGGGTAGCCAGTAGCTTGCTTGCTCGCCGATGACAGTAGTGCAAATGTATTATAAATAAATACAACAAAAATATTTTTTTTTAATTTAATATTTGCGTAATATAAACACTGGTAATAAAGTAAGGTATGGAACCAGAGTAGCCCAGTGGCTTGCGTGCTAGCTTTTGACTGTGAGCACGTTAATTAGAACTAACTCATTTCAAGTTTTCTTTACGTTTTCATACTTCCAGAGTAGCCATATGTATCCTTAGAATAATCTTCTGTCCGTCGGTTTGTTCACAAAATATTGCCACCATAAGACATATAAATCTGATAACATTGATTGATAGATTTATTGCTATGTCTAAACCTTAAAACTAATCTTTGTATACAGAGCATTTGTTTAGCACTGTACTAATAATGGTATTCACTGATTCTATAACTTCTAATTGTAGTATTAGTATAATAATTATTGATATTTTGGAATACCAAGTATAATAGCATTTTTGATTCCGTCAAAGACGGGTACATTTGCTAGTATATATATATTTTGGTTTATATAAGAAGAAATATGTGTTTTTATGAGGATATAAGAAGAGTGTATGGAGAAGATGCCTATGAAAAAGGTTTTAAATAAAACTGAAACGTTGGCAACGAGAGTTTGATTTTTTATCCTGGAAAATTGACCGAACCCCGATTAGAGAACACACCTATATATATATATATATATTATATACCTCATTAAATATCTTGCCAACATTAAGTTTAGTATGTTTCCTACATACCTTTTCAAGATTTCGAATGCTACTTTTCATCTTTGTGGTATCATATAAATTAACTCACCAATTTTTTTATGTTTAAATGTATTTTCCATATTACACAGGTCCGACGTTTCGGTCTACGTTGACCATTCTCAAGGATTCTTTATACAAGGTTTTTTTACAATTCTAATAAATACTTATTTAATGAGGTATGTTTAAAAGAAGGTCTGCTCCCAAAGTATACCAATATATATATTATATATATATATATATATATATATATATAATCACTAGAAACAAGTAAAATAAATGTTCTTATGAAATGTGATAGGATTTTTTATTAAATTTCATAGATCTAATACTATAAGCATTAGTAATAGCTTATTCAAGTTGGACTCCGTGTTAACTAGAGCAGTAGCTTTGTCTAGAAGGGTGCAGATAATTTGAACTTATTTCTTCCTGAACGTCTTTGATCACCTTCACCTTGACATGCCTTGTCCAGCCTTTTGTTCCCTATCCCTGCACTTTACATACTTTAAAACAACTGTCTTGCCTCCTTTTCCTTCTCAATTCCACATCAGGTGTCCTCTTACAGTATTAGTGAGACTCTGACGAAAACAACTTGAATTTGTTGAAAGATCTTAGACACATTTCTAAATTTATACTATCGTTTAGAAGTTCATATTTGTATTTATATAACCTGATATGTTGTCAATCGTAAAATAAAGTATCATCAAAATTGGTTATAGATGTTATAGATTCCATAATCGGTTTCTTCTAGTAGGTATAATTCTGAGAATTTTCTGACCTATATAAATAGAGAAAAATAAAAGTAAGCAATGATTGTGCAATGAAATAAGTCTTCAAAATTTTGAAGTAAGGATGAAAAATCTTACTTTTATAACCAACAATCAAAGTATGTTCAATTTTTTCATTTTTCGTTTAGCCTGTGACATTTATATATATATATATATATATATATATATATATATAATTTTAAAATTCAGCAATATCAACATATATATATATGTGAGATTAAATTTTCTGCCCACTTTTGTCTTAATTAGTTTTCTGGATTTCTTTTCCAAATCTCAAAGTCTTACTTTCATTTTATTTAGGAACTATATATAGGAAACTATGAATAGATGGTCGAAGAAGACCGAAACGTCGGTAAAAATAAAAAAATGGACAACAAAACATATGGTGAGTTATTACACCTAGTTCCTAAAGAAATGAAAGTAAGACTTCGAGATTTGGAAAAGAAATCCAGAAAACTAATTAAGACAAAAGTGGGCAGAAAATTTAATCTCACATGTATAAATGAAGGACTGTTCTCCAAATATATATATATATATATATATATAATGTTAGAATTCTGCAATATAAATATATCGAAACATATTAGGTGTTCTAATAATGTAGGGCAGAGAATAGTTACACAATGGCTGTCGGTTCATTGTTACTTCCATGAAATTGAAGAATTGTTATTGGCATTCGGAGCTCCCGATGATGGCTTCTAATAGAACCAAACGCTTCATGAAAGTTTTTTTAAATAAAATATTGAGAGAAGAAGCAATAGTCAGAGGGTAAGAGTTTGGCTGTCCTTGATACCGTGGAAGGTTGTCTTAAACTAATTGCCATAGGATACTTCAAACTAACTACGGACATAACTTTCTCCAACAACATCGAAATCGTATTGAAGTGGCAGATTCCTAGACCTATACATTAATTTATATAAAATATATGAAATTTAATAAGCTAACTAGGTGCCCAGTTTATGTAAGATTATAGGTTCAAATAGTCATCATATCCTGGCTATGTTATGTGGGATGTACATAATAAAAAGGCAGAAATAACTGGACTAGCGTAAAACAAATATTGTAAACGTTTGAAATAGGCAATGCACTGTCAGTGTTATATTAAGCTTACACAAAGTGTTGTTAACTAAATTACATAGTTTATATATAATCAACAATTGGATGTGTTACCTGCAATAGTTTTTGACAGTAAATCCCAAACAGACAATTATTTATTTCCTAATGAAATAACAAGCATGTGCGAGGTTTGTTCTCGCAATGATTTAATAAAAGGTTGTCGAGTGTTCGGTGGTGACGTAGCCTTGGGCTTTGACAGGTCGAGGGACGAGGCTAACGATGTAGGACATCGGAAGCTCATTAAGGCGACGTTGGGAGGTGGCGGTGCCACTTGTCGTTTTGTCTCCAGCAATGGCCCACTCAACTTGTCTGCTCCTCCTCGCTCTTCTCCTAGTGGTAGGTTTTATATTCTATTTTTGCCTTAAACTGAGGACACCATTATAATTGTAGAATACTATACTCTTTCCAATTCTTAACTAAATTTTAAAAGAGTCGCACATCATACAGGATATTAAATGTTCTGATTGGTTGGGAACAGTAAATGACTGATAGTTTTTAAAATTATATAAATACCAATTGCTGGAGGCTTAAAAGATAAAGTATTCGAGCAAGTACTCCATGACATGTCTGATTCAGACTAATACATGATTTAGTGTCTACCATTATTGAAAGGCATGCCCTTCGAAATTGCTTTGCATAACCAATTCAAGTCTTCTTCAGAGGCATTAACCTATTCACACTGTGTGAACCTGAAGAAGGAATGGAGCAGTTTTGATGAAAAGTTTGACGGGAATAGCAATGAGGGACAGTGCATATAAATGAAAATGAATAGCATTATAACAATTTAATTTACTTAATACATTTAAGTACATTATATACTAATAACAGTTTCTGTAAATTACATAAAAGTAATAGCTAATAATGGACATAAAAAACGCAAAATACAACCAAAGAAGAAGACAAATGCCAAAAAATCTTTCCTTCAAAAGAAGTATGCGTCAGTAACTTTCATAGATAAAACCATATATAAAACAACCAACATGCTACAAAAATATAACTTAAATTTATGCTAAATTAACTAACTAACTAACACTTCAATAAAACTTATCACGGCTGATAATAAAACCTGCAAATATAATGAAAATTGAATGTGTATAAGAAAATGTAATAATAGTGCTTAAATATATGCCGCAGAAAAAGGCTGAATGCTAGAATAAAAATTTATTTTAACAAAAAACAAGTTAAAGACTAAATTAATACTCTGTTAAATCGTGGATAAAAGTAAGTGGCTGACTTGACAATGACGAATTAAATATAAAAAAAGAATCATATTAAGTTATAAGTTATATTAACTTATAAGTCACAAGTTAAGTTATAATTTATATAGTAAATAATAAATGAAATTATAATTAAAGTTAGTTCTATTATTAATAAATCATAAAATATACACACAAAGGATATAGGCACCACTTGTTTTGATGTTATACAAACATGACATTAGGATTTTGATCAGTTCTACTTGAAGATGGACAACGTTCGAAACCGGTAAAACGACGCTACGTCTTCCAGTGTACGAGGTAAGACGGCATTATTTGTTAATGTCATACGGTTAATAAAGTTAAGGAATATAAAAGTACGTAGGTTAATAACAAATTAATTTATATAACAGATTGGCTTTATTTATGATTTATTGAGATTTAAAGAAAACTTAACTGTATCTGTTTCAGGTAAACGTAGCCCAGTGTGGAATCCTGGATAAACTTCGAAGTTGCCAGACAATCTCAAGGGCTACGAAAAGTGAGTATCAAACTAGACCTATAATATCTATATCCCTTATATAACCACCCAATGCCTGTGAGGTAATTACCAAGCCAGATAAGGGACACCTCGGTTTAGTTTAGCTCCATTCATTTTTTTAAAAAACTTGAGTTATATCACTTTCCGTTCAAAAATATTTTTCTTTACCACATCTAAATTTTAGTAATCATGAAAATCATAGAAAAAGTTTTTTTATATACTAAACAGCTATCTATATAATAATTTAATTTTAGCAAAAAAACAACCAACAATTAGTAAGCTTAAAAAACATTCAAGAAATAATGATCATTTTAAAATTCAATATAACTATGAAAACTAATAACTCAACTTGCTCTAATAAATAAATAGTAGATAATAAATAACTTGTTTTTGGATTTGTTTACTTAAAAGACCTATCAAACGGACATACTTATCAGAAGGACAAATCAATAGAGTCAGCTCCAAATATTCTGGATAACAAAGTAGAGATCTTTAAGGCTTAAAGGAATCACTCTGGACTGCTTCCTGGATGTATAAGGAGCTTTTGATAACATGCGTTGAAATGGGTTGAGCCAGTACTGTTATATAGCTGTATTAATCCAAGAACTATAGAATGGACTACAAGAACCCAACAAAGAATATTTAGTATGAGAATAGGATCAACATAACTGCAATAATGACAACTAAAGACTGTGTTTAGGATGGTGTGCTAGCTCCCCTGCTGTGGTGTTACTTGCGAATGACCTACTAGACACTCTAAATAATCAAGAATAATGCAAAGTTCGTATTTAATATTCTTATTATAAGAAATATAATATTTCATGGTAGTACCTTTGAGCTTATGCTGCATACTTCCTGGTGAAGGATCGTTAAAGTAGAAAGGTCTGGTTTTAAATTCAGAAAAATGCGTCTTGAACCTTTGCTAAGAATAAAAAAAGTAGGTCTCAGAGACCTCTTGATTAAAAATAATAAGCTAGGACTCTTAGAGATATGCAAAAACAATAGAGTATCTTTAAATGAAGCACTAAACTTACCTACCTGTCAGCCACGTAACAGATACATTAGCTTCAAAATCAAAGTTCAGCTGTAAGAGTTTCTCTGGTAGAAGATGAGGTCCTAATCCTAAATTAGTACTTTCGCTCTAAAAAATGTCTATTACTACTGTGATAAAACCAAGAGCATCATATGCAGTAGTTTTGTGGCATACTAACTTTAACGAAAAATGTACCAATTAGCCTTAAAAACCTAAGATAAGCATATCTAGGGCTAAGCTACATAAGTCAGTGACCTATGAGCAAGTGGTCACCTTTTCTACCTTCAGCATGGGAAACTTATTATATATTTTTTACAAAATAGATGTAATTTTCAGTTTGTTGTGACTGGTACAAAATGGGAATGGTTCTACGGGAGATAATATGTCAAAACTGTAACAAAAAGAGAAACCAATAATTCGGAAGATTAGTTGTGAGATAAATTCCCTTTATATACTATTTTACAGGGAACCTCATAATAAATAATCACCTAGATTAGAAGCGTCCTGATTTCAAGAAAAGGGATGTTATCTGATACACAGATGGCATGCAGATTAAAATTAATAAAAATGAAACAGTAAAAGTAAGTTAGCCCTCATGTGGCCACCTAGGCCATAAGCGTCCTACCTCCCATAAGCCGTAGGATGAGCTTATGGTCCTGGTGGAAAGGGTTTACCACCAGTGAAGCCTTCTGCGGCCTGGGCTCTTTTTACACAACACATCCCAGCTTTCTCAAGGATGTAATTAATGAATGGATGAAGCAAGAAGCAGAAAAAAGGTGACTACGAGGTGTGTAAATAAAGTAGTGAGACTGATTTTTTTTAAATTTTCTATTCAAATATAATTACAATGTGATATTGTCACCTTCAAAATAGTTCCCTTCGGAAGCCACACAGCGCTGGAGACGGTCCTTCCAATCACTGTAGCATTGCTGGAACTCGGATTCTGGAATGGCCTTCAGCTGGTCGGTTACAGCAGTTTGTATGTTTTGTAGTGTCCCGAAATGAGTTCCCTTGAGGTGATTTTTCAATCTCGGGAAGAGGAAAAAGTCACAAGGACTCAAGTCTGGTGAATAAGGAGGCTGAGGAGCAACAGGAATGTTTTTACTGGCCAAAAACTCGTTTATTGAGATGGCAGTGTGACAGGGCGCGTTGTCGTGATGCAACACCCACTTGTCTTTGATGTTTGGCCGCACACGAAGGACTTTTCAAAATGTGATGAACGGAGGTGTGATTCAAATTCAACTGTTCCCCGATCATTCTGACTGTCAAGCGTCGATCTGAACGCACAAGGTTCCGTACTCTGTTGACATTTTCATCGGTGTTTGCACTTGAAGGCCTTCCGCTTCGTGGTTCATCTTCAATCGACTCTCTTCCTTCTGAAAATTCCTTAAACCACCGAAAAACCTGTGCCCTTGATAAAACACGTTCTCCATAGGCCTCCTGAAGTTTTTCAAAAGTTTCGGTTGCATTATGTCCAAGTCTGAAGCAACCAAATTTGATTGCACACCGCTGCTCAACTTTGAGGTCACTCATTTTTAAAACGCTCAAGAAAAAACCATTTCACGAAAACCAACGCTACGGACAAACAAATGACTGTGGTGAGTTCAGATTCATACTGGAGGCGCATCACACGTGCACCTGACGCTACTCAAGGCCACGCGTCTCCAGCGTTGCCAGATCGAAAGCGACGTTGCCAGTCTCACTACTTTATTTATACACCTCGTAGAACATTTGGGTGAGTTTAGCAAAAATAATTCATGCCAACTGAACTTAAATTGTGTAAAAAAAAAGATAATAAATCTTTAAAAGAAGTATTTATAATGAAATGTAGAATTAAGCGGACATTGTTCTCTCAACTAAGACTCATGCAAGCTGAAATTAACACCAAATAAACATGAAATTAAGCTTAAATGAAACTACACATTTAAATAAAACTAAAACTCAATTGATTGTATTTGTTGCGAGGTTGATATTATGTTTACTTGTAGTAAAATTAAGTGTTGGCTACTCTGAATTTTTTTTCTTAAACGTATTGCTTCTGAAGTCCCACTTTTTATAGGCAAGTTTTCCACTCTTTTTAACCATCTTTATGGTTGTTTTCTTAAGTCTCGCCAAAATAAATACGAGTGTGTCAATATCTTGTTTGTATGTATTTCTCCTTGGTAATACAACAATATAAGTTAGTAGATGGTATATAGTCATTTTATTTATACATAATTAAAACAATATTATTTAGTTGGTTACGGGAATGAAAGAGCACACTTTCCTGTTTTGCTAGTGACTACGCTGTCGCCTTGCTGAAGGCTATACTGCCGACTGTGGCTTAGCAGTACACTGGTTACCCTGATTTACGGCTCTACTGCCTCTCCAGGTTCAAGGCCCCTCCGACACCCTCCCTCTAGCGGCACTGTCCATCACCATGTGTTTGCCACACTCTGTTCTCCCAACCCTAGTTTCAGTTTACTCTGCTACCCATGACTTATTCTGTACTGCTCCTTGCCAAGTATGCACAATCATCCCTGGCTTCAGACTACGCAACTGAAATTGCTTAACATGTTCACAATTGAACCATACTTGTGCACGACTTGAGTCTACTCTGCCACTCATGGCTTAACATTACATTATTCCCATGGCTCAAGGTGTTCTCCGTCTAAATTGCTTAGAGGTAGACTCTTTCCTCCTTTCCTCAGGAATATATTTACACCGCTGACTTGGTTTAAAGCTAAACTGACATCCCTGGCTCAGACTACACGGTTCCCTTGTTTTAAGGCTACATTGCTACCCATCACTTAAAACTGCTCTGTTCTACATGGTTTAAGGCTTTCTTGTCATCCCTTGGTGACGGCTATACTTCCTCTCCATGATTAAGTCGTCACTGCGTCCCTGGCTCAAAATTAGAAAACTAAACACCACTTAGTGCTAACGTGACTCTTGTAGTTAAATAATATCAAGTTTTTTTAAATCCGTCTCAAACCTCGGACATTACTCATATTTACAAGACCAAGTCTATTCCAACTTGCACTCAGTAAGTGGCTATCACTGTTGAATCCGTTTTCGATTAGAGGATAAATGGGAAAAGCAATTAAAAACCATTGTGCATTGTCTTGAAGCTTATATCCTGATTATACTCAAACAAGTAAGATCCTTCCGGCCACATAGACACATACTAAGATTAATGTTATTTCTCCGTTAAAAATAAATTAGTTTCTATTTACAATATTAAACTGAGGTCTTATCATTCTTATAAATCTATTGATTATCAACGAGTTTTATACTATTTTTACTTTTTATTGAGTGTAGACCACTCCAAATTTTTAATTTCAAAGTCATGAAATATTCGTACTAAGACAATATTCATTATGAAATTTTGTCCTAGATGAATATCAAGTTTGTTTAACTGATAAAATGGATCTAGTCGCATTAAAACGACTTATCACTATTGATGATTTATATGTTTCATACTACATTTACACGACAGCAATATTAAAATAAAAACAAATCTTAATTGATTGTCAAGAAGTTAGGTAATATTTTTACTCATATTAATGTTGAATATAGGCCACTCCAAATTTTTTTCTCAATAAAATATTGAAAAATAAAATAATTGTTATTGAATAAACTTCATAATTAATTATTACCTATTATTATAAGATAACTCACACAGTAATCAAAGACAGAAGAATATCTGGAATGAAAATTTCTACTGAGAAATGAACAGTTACTTTCTAAGAACTAAGATGCTTTATTCTTGTTGTAGTATTATATAAGAATATACAAGAATGGTTTATTTTGTAGATTGACTTTTGATTTTTTTTTTTAGATGACTTGAATATGATCAAAAAACAACAGATTCCAAGAACACATTCAGGAAAGGTATGGCTTGATGCGTTTAAATGTAGTTGTTTTTAATGAAATTTAATTATTAAAACTTTGATATTTGCAGTGTTTAATGGCATGCATGTTCGAGGCCAGTGGAATGGTGAGTGTTTTTTTCTGCTTTTTTAATAGACAATAGGCAGGAAACATGCATTATTTACCTGTAATTATAAGGCACCATTATGGTCAGAGCAGATATAAGACCTTTATTGTTACTTGTCTGATTTGTTTTAATTACTTCGAGGTAATTTATTACATTTTCGTTATTATTAGCTAAGATGGGTTATCTACATTAAAATGAATCATTAAATTAAATTTCTTTTCATTGATAATACCTGTACTTTTAGTAAAGTGGAATAAATGACTCCCAATTTTTTTTATTTTTTAACGATTCTTCAATTTTATTGAAAATTTTATAATATTCGTAATTATAAAACGCTTTAAAATATTTTCTAGATTTGGAGTTTAAACTTTTGTTGGAAGTATGTTATCAGAGCACTATTAAGATCCTCTGATCTGGGTATTAACCACGCTCTTTCAACAATTGATAGTGTTCATGCCTCCTAAGATTGCTATTAGGTCAACTTGTATTATCTTCAATCAAATTTTAGTCAGTGCTTTAGATTTAAATTTCCCAAAAACATAGTGAATCTTGAAATTAGAACAAACATTTCCTTAGTTTTATAGAATAGGTAATGTAAAAAAAATCAACTATGTAAGTTGGTGTTCCATTTTTTATTTCTACAATACTATACGTCATTACTCTTCTAACTCGATCTTGACCTTTTCCACAGAACTTTCAGGTCAATTAAGTTCAGTTAGTTTCAAGCATTCTACATATTTAAGGCCATTTTATTAACAAAATATATATATATATATATAAAGAAACATAGAGAAATCAGAAGAACACACTTACAGTCTCTAATTTTCGGTTTGAACCGTCTTCAGGAGAGATAAGAGAGGGAAACCAAGCGCACTGGATCAGAGACGGTTGGAGACCAACAGTGTTGCCGCATGCGCGCCCGTTCACAGAAAATAAGGTAGACAGGAATCAATTTATAATTAATTTATAATTTATAAAATAAAATAATGGAATATGAAAACAATAAATATATAAAAAAGAAAAAATTGAAAAAATAAGGGAAATTGATACAGAGAAATTGATACATAAATCTATCAATTTCTCTGTATCAATTTCCCTTATTTTTTCAATTTTTTCTTTTTTATATATTTATTGTTTTCATATTCCATTATTTTATTTTATAAATTATAAATTAATTATAAATTGATTCCTGTCTACCTTATTTTCTGTGAACGGGCGCGCATGCGGCAACACTGTTGGTCTCCAACCGTCTCTGATCCAGTGCGCTTGGTTTCCCTCTCTTATCTCTCCTGAAGACGGTTCAAACCGAAAATTAGAGACTGTAAGTGTGTTCTTCTGATTTCTCTATGTTTCTTTGTTTATATTGAACTATATTTGTCCGTTTTAGATCGTATTTCCAACGAAAAAAAGTGTATATATATATATATATATATATACCATGATAAACGAAAAACGGTCCGGCAGGACAAATAACAATTAAAATAAGCAGTGACACATAAACAGAAACACAACAAAGACTCACTTTCTCTATATTTCGACCGTAATGGCGGTCGTCCTCAGGAGAAGAAGTTGAATATAGACGAGGGACGACAGTCAACTGAAGAACTCACTGGGTGAGGGCTAAAGCAGTGCTGCCGCAAAGGAGACAAATAAAAAAAGAACTAGGATGTCGAGAGCCAAAATAAAAAAAAAAAAAATGTTTTTGAAAGGTAGAAAAATGTAAAGAAAAGAAAAAATAAAGAAAATATATAGAACAATTAAAAATAAAAATAAAATAAATAAATAAATAAAAAACTAACGATTTAAATTCAAGCCAGGTTTCGAGCGTGCCCCCAGGAGCCAAATGTGGGCTTCCTCAGAAGCTTTTAAAGTAACTTGTCTGTTATCACTGGGGACTTGTTTAAGAACTTGGACTGTGAAACAATCATTGAAACTGAGATGGTGGGAATTAGCGTGAATGGCGACAGGGAGACTGCTGCGTTTACCAACCGAAAGCCTGTGATTATTCATCCGAAGGTTCAGCATCGTAGATGCTAAACCAACGTAAAAAGCATCACATTGGGTGCATTTCAAGAGGTAAACGCAGTCAGTGGAGATACAGGAGGAAGGACTGTGAATAGGGTAAGAATTAAGATTAGTTAGAGACTCAAATGAAGACCCAGAATCAACAATGGGACAGGTAAGACATCTCCGACGTCCACAACGTTGTAGACCACCGCTGCTTTGGGGATTCTGAATAAGTTTGCCGGCCCGGTGGGAAAAAATATTTGAGAGATTGGGGGCTCTTCTAAAGGAAATGCGGGGCAACTGGTTAAAAACTGAAACGGTAGAGGGGGAAGAGGAAAGGATAGAGTAAAGTTCTTTCATAAATTTTCTTAATTTATGGACACCAGGGAAATAATTTGTAAGAAGCGAAGCAGTAGTAGTGGGGTCTCTTCTGTTATTAGTGGAAAAGTTGACATTGGCAGGGATGATTCGGCTATTGATTAAATTGGGGGGATAACCACGCTGAGTGAATATATATATATATATATATATATATATATATATATATGCTTTTAGACATAATAGAAGTTGGAAACCGGTAAACATGTTTTAATTTCTTGTAAACATTGCATGGAATAAACCAATTTGAAATTTTTATTGAATACATATTAACTTTATGAGAAAATACCTTATTCCACACTTGTAAAAAGATGGAACTGATATTTAAAGTCACGTTAAGATCAAAGTAAAAGAAATATCATTGTTATTTACTATGCATTATTTGTTTTCAACAAAGAAAAAAACAAGGGCGATTGTTTTTAAATTGAGCTTAGAGCTATAATACATACTTGTCTTTGTTTTGCAGATGACGGGAGGTCGTTTTAATGAAAAAGGTGCCTTGAAGTTGGCTGATCAAGTCTACAGGAGTCAGCCGGGCAAATTGAGCAAAGTCAAGCAAATTCTGAGAGCTTGCGGAGACAGAGGTGAGGGCTTTGCAGTTACGACATCAGACTAGAAGAACAGTTCACTAGACCAAAATATAACTCATTAAATAGTTGGTTTTGATGCATTGTTATTAGAGACACCATCATATATAGAGGTTAACCCACGATAAAAAAAAAGTTCTACGATTTTTGAAAACACTTCTTTGTTAAAATACTAAGATTCCATGAAGATATAACTAAGGTTTTTTTTAAAATAAAATAGCTCTTCAAAAATCACAGTCTTTAAAAGTCTTTAAAGTTATATATTGAACCAGCTGATCTACCCGGTGTTGCCCGGAAACAATTTAATTCCAAATCTAATAATAAATATCATATAACGAGAACAATTTAAACTTTCTATAGTTCCGATAGCAAAAAAAAGATATAATATAAAACTTATTATACATTTCACACACTTTTTTTTCAAAATTAAAAAAACGAAAGTATAGGAAAGTAGATTATCATCAAAATCAAAATTACATCATTAACTTTCTTGAGCAAATTTAAATAAGTTTCAGTTATAAAATATTCTTTAACTTCTTCCTGCAAATATACATGACACAGGAACTGAGTTGTACATATATATATAATCAATTTAACTGTACAGGTTTTTAAAGAAATAAGATAATTCTATGATCGTTATAAAGCTTACTTCACGTGATTCGAAGTTGTTAGGAGAGAATTGTCTAAATGTGGGTGGAAGATCCCAAAACAGGATTCTCATCAAAATGAAAATACCGTAGTTATTTCCCCCGAAAAAAGTTATATGAGATTCATATGTTTCTTTGTATCTAAATGTTTCCAGTTTTGTTCCTGTAACGAATAGACAGAGAAACTTTATATTTTGTTTATACAGATAAATAGGTAAGGAGCGTATCATGAGTATATATATATAGGTGTATAATGTAATCGGGATTCGGTCAATTTTCCAGAATCAAAATCAAACTCTCAATGCCGACGTTTCGGTTTTATTTAAAACCTTTTTCATAGGCAGAAGTCAGAATTTTTGAATTAGAAAAATGATGAAATTTACATCATTTTTCTAATTCAAAAATTCTGACTTCTGCCTATGAAAAAGGTTTTAAATAAAACCGAAACGTCGGCATTGAGAGTTTGATTTTGATCCTGGAAAATTGACCGAATCCCGATTACATTATACACCTATTCTATCCAACGGTTGATATATTATTGAATTTGTTATATATATATATAAATTGATAAAAGTATCGACCGTGGAATAGAAACAAAACTAAGTTTATCGGGACTCGGTCAATTCTTCAGGTTCAAATTAAACTCACATAATTACGTGAAATAACAATCAATGATCAAACCACAATATGAAATGAGAAAAAAAAGGCTAAAAACGATTCAACAAAACTAAATCAACTGAAATCAAAACAGAAAACTCACTATAAAACTTTGACATCCGTCGTCATCAGGAGGGTGAAGTGAATCTTTAGATATAAGTTTCTTTAGCCTCGGATAGCTTTCTGAACCGTTCTCTACGCCATCGTGACGATGACAGATGTCAAAATGACGTAGTCAATTTGAGGGTTTTCTTTGTGTGTCTTCTTTTGTATTTACTCACTTTCGTTAGCTTACTCTCTGTGATTTTAATTTATATATATAAATATATAATAAACAATATTTATCTTGATTGTATACATTTTCAGGTTCAAATCAAAGCCGATGTTTTACATTTATACAAACCCTTTATCTTAAGCACTTTCTGGTTTATTCTTCTTACCTTTATAAAAACTCATAATTGTGTTCCCAGGACAAACACTTGATTATTATACCGTTTGTGGTTAAGAATAGAATTATATGCAAACATGTTAAAATAAACTAGACAAAATAATAAAAGAAACTATAACTTCTTTTAGCAACTATCATATTGGTTCTAGTGTTCAATTACTATAAAGAAGTTGGTTTTTCCTAATGTTTTGCTAAAAATCATTAGAATATGTGCTCTAAGTGTGATTGAGCTTAATGCAGTTCAAGATAATTATGGATTTCAGATGGTTAAAAAGTTTAATGCTACATCTAACTTTCTCTTGTCAAATTAATTTTATTTTATTTCTATTTGAAAATTCAAACAACATTTTTTTAGATTAATAAATTTAATATGTTGATTCATATTTTACTACTTCTTTTGAATGTTGAAACATTTATTCTGATTTATTTTTTTTTTTCATTATTACCTTTACTTTTTTTTTGCTTGGTAACGCTCCACATATCAGTTGTTACAATATGCTTTACAATGCATAATTAACTTTTTTTTTTTTGTAGTGAAAAACGAAAATGAAAAATGTGAAGCGGCTTTTAAATTAGCGACCTGCACTACGACGATGTCATCAAAGGCAAACATTTAGCGGCATCCCAGAATCCACTTATTTATTGTATCCAATGCCTTTGTGAGCCTAACTTAGGTATTATAATTGACAGTACTATGAATAATATACTTTTTATAAATATCACATTTAATGGTTGTCTTAAATAAAGTATAATCTAATCTTGTCAGTATCAATGAAATTGTTAAATATGTTATGATCCCCGTTTCTACTCTAGATCCTATAAAATAGAGGAACTCAAGAATGACAATGCTCATTGCAACGTTTTGTGAATAGTAATACACTGGTTCATCAATGAAGTAAGTAGTATAATTAAAAAGCAGCAACCATTAAACACTACTTGTTCATTTCATTTCCTTGGTTTATTCTTCCTTCTTCATATCCTATTTCCTCTTCATATTCACTTTTCTCTAATCTTCTTCTTATGCCTCCTTCTCTTGTTCTTGTTACAGCATTCCTTCCCCCTCTCCCCCCCCCCCATAAGTTTTAGATGCTAGTAATATATTTGTCACACTTGTGGATTCAGTTCAATTAACTCTAGTAAATTCTCATCTGCTTTCGATATAAATCGGCAGCAGGTCTTCTCGTAAGCAGATATTGTTTAAATTGGCAGCAGCATCTGCTCTCTCGATTTGTTACCTGATGGCCACTTCAAAGACATGTATCAATACACATTTATATAATACGAGAATTACTTCACTCTTCTCATAGTATTAGGTAGTCAAAAATATTATCTATCATATATCAATACATAGTGAAATTCAGATTGAATAAAGTACAATAGAGACCTCCTGATAGGGCTTTGGAATCTAGAAAGCAATGCCTCTAATACATGAGTTTTATTTGGTCAAGAAAATGAGTGTAATTTGGTAAAGTTCATTGTTGGATGAAACCAATGGAAATTCACCTCCAGCTTATGAATAAAAAGATTGTGAAGTTATAAAGAAACAAAATAAAAATATATCAATTTGATAATCGAGTAAATGAACTAAAAATAAATTTACTATTAGGTTCTGATATTACTAGAATATGATAACTGAAGGAATAGAAAATATTATAACGGTAGAGGCTCTGTCAGAATAGGCACTGATGAGAAAAATAGAAATAAGTGAAGAGGGAAAAAGTAACAAACTTCTTTAATATTCTGCAAAAAGTATGCACAGTAAAGAAGAAGATATTACCTACTTCTCTTATAGTAAGTAAAGAAACATTAATCATCAGTAGTAATCGTACAACGAAAGTAAGAATACTGTTCTTCACAGCGAAGGATTCGTAAAGAACTCCTGTCTGTTTTATGGCAAAAATTTAGAAAAGTTTGGATATTCAAAAGACCTCTCTTCAGATAGTAGTAAAAGAGAATGATAGGAATTTTACGTTTTTCTTGATGGAAGAAAGATAGATGGCAGGTCTTTGCTTTATCAGTTTATTCGGTGATGAAGAAACTTTAATGAGATTCGGTTTTGTTTGATTTCATATAAAACTGTGAATATGTTTTCAAACTTGTTTAAATTTCTAACATATGGAAAAAGAATATAATACTAAATTATCCAGCTAATAACAAACAATTCCCAACTGACCATTGTACAGGATTGTTCCTCAGGGAATTACTAGTGTCCTTGGTCCTATGCCATACAGCCCAATTTCCCAAGCCTCTCACATAACTACTTCAATTTACCCAGTTGTTTGGAGATGTTTCTGTGAGTTTTTACTGACAACATCACCATAGTAGACAATAGAAGTATCAATGTGGTACAATAAGGGAACTGTAATACTTCCTTAGCAGTAGTTTTCAACTTGGAAATTAATTTTCAACCCGTTGTAGCAAGGGTGTTCCTTATCGTCCGCCTCCTGTCTTCGCTAGCACCAAGTTATACACTGCGAAATCCAAGTTAATATCTAGATTCCATACTGAACTCTAGTATGGACTCATATGGGACTTTTGCAGATTCCATAGTGCATATAAATTTTTGCCATGAGTTGAACTTTGGTAGTTAAAAGCATTTAGAATTTAAAAAAATAAATAAATAAATTTAGCTATACCTTTGGTAAAATTATGGTAAAAAATGTATGTTAATGTAAAAAAAATTCAACAAGTAAGCAGATAGTCATTATTGAAATTTGAACTGAGAGCTTTTAGAGCTATCAGCTCTTCCAATAAGCAACATCCTTACATTTTTTTAAACCATTATCGTATTTAGAAGAATTCCACTTTAATCATAACGTATAAACCTTTTTGGTCAAAACTTATTATTTCTTTTATAGCAAAATTCTAATAAATTCAGAAAGTTAGCTTTCTAGAGTTAGTATTAGAGAAAAACAAAGTGATGTCTAAAATCACATAATGGGCTTATCACATAACCCAAGGACTGTTGTAAGTTAAAATCTACTCAAGAGGAAGTCTTCTAAAATGTAGGAAGAATTATATATTAAGCGTTATGTTTGTTATAAAACTTTCATGCACCAATCATATACTTTATTATGTCAAGGCCGCAGAACATCAATGGTGAATAGTTTAAGAAGTTCTGCTACATTTTATAAGAGAATAGGAATAGATGAATAGAGTAATATATAATACAGCTCTTGTTACATTAGTGTAACGCTCTAATAGTAGTGTGGTGTAAAGAGTTCAGAAAGAAATTCAATATGAACACATTTAAAACAACCTACCTATAATTACAATAAAGGTGATTAAAATATGCCGTACCATAAGCTGGTGTCTTGCAAAAATGGCCGCTGAACACTTTTTAGATTTCCCGCTACAAAAAGCCCGGGTTTAAGCTCATTACAATTTTCTGTAGAGAAAGCTTTGACTAGTTTAATTCCACATATTTTGTTATCATGTACAAACCATTGAGGAGAGTAAGATAGAAGTTTTAAGGACAATAAAAAATGAATAATGAAGTACATGCTGAAGGGGTGTTGTTCCAAAAACCAGACTGAACTGCTGGTGATTCGAGAGCACTTATGTGGCTTGAAGTAGTATGGCTGAAGAAGCTGACACATTAAAAGGACGATTTTATCTCTTTCCACCAAGTTGTTTAGTCAATGATTGCAAAGCAAACTGTGTCTGTGGGTTTTGTTATACACAGTATTTGATACTTGCCAACCCTTTAGTGTAGATTCTCTTTAGTACCCATTATCAAATAGTATTTTTTTTTATATTTAGCACTCTGTTAACTGCAGGTTAGATTGGCGCACAGTGTTTATTAAGAATGCTGTTATGTTAATTGTTTTCCTGAATATAACAGTGGATTTTTTCTAATCAAAATATCATGGACCAATTATATTCCAGGTATCTATAACTCATCACAATTAATTATACAATCAAGCATTCTCTTTTAAAAGTGATTATTTTTAATTATAAAGAAATGTGTTCATTCCATGATTTTAGTTTGATCGGTCAACAGGAAAATAGTTATCAAAATTGAATTGTATTCTTGTTATCGATACTGAGTCACTGCTCTATCATGTTTATTTTCCAATTCAGTTTATCAGCTGTTTGAATCAGATGTTATGAATAAACTTAACTCTTATCTTGGTAATTAAATGTCTCTCCGAAACAGAGCTGGATGAACCGATAAGCACCTAAGCACTTACTTAGAGCACTAGACATAAAATGGGCATCCTAAATGGCACTGCAGTATGGGTCGTGCCACTGCTTCTACGCTGAGCCCAAGATGCTATGTATGCAATGTCCATTGCATAGTGACACGTGAAATAGAAAGTTTATGATTTATAAATAATATAATACATGAAAATAATAAAATTAATTCATCATTATAAAATAATATCAATAATAATAACACTATAGCTGTTAGTATGACAATTGTTTTATAATGGTTGCCGGGGGGGGGGGGGGGGGGGGGGGGGGGGAACTAAAACTCTCAGATGTATTAAACACCTTAATATCTCTTTAGGTAGAAGAATAACTAAAGCATGGATATAGATACAATTAAATATAAATCTTAAAAAATTGATTACCTATGAGTTTAATAATATTTCACCAGAGAGTTCAAAATCAAGTCAACTCGATTACAATAAAATCAAAACTCTATTGATTGTCAACTAGTTTGATATTATGTTTACCTCTATATAGTAAAGTTGAGTGTAGGTCACTCCAAGATTTTTGAATTATAGTTAATAGCTAACACAGTCGGCTCGGTTTTCTATCTCGTTTCCTGGCATAACTATATACACTGATCAAAGTGGCTATGTGAAGCCACTCTTAATCTCAAGCTGAAAGGCTGGTAAGAAACCATCACCAGTTCTTACCCAGAGCCTCATACGTCCAGTAAATTGGCTTCTTTTGAAGTGTGTGTGTGTGTCTGTGTGTGTTTGTACGCTCCCAAGGATATTTGATTTCAAGCTACTGATTCAAGAAATTGGCGGGAAGTGCAAATTTCCTTTAGTACACTTAATATAATAACTCTATATATACATGATTATGTGCAATAATATTGTCGAGAAAGTAGAAACACCAATTATAAAAATGACCTGCGGATTTTAATATTATTAAGTTAATTGGTTAATATATTAAGTCAATATTGATATGAGCATAATACTTAACTAATAACTATTGTTATTGGTTAATATTAAATTGATATTTACATATTGTTAATATTAAGTTAATTTAATATTGTTACGTTAACTTTAGAGTTAATACTATAACATTGATTGTATTTTATACTTTTGAATTTGACAGGATCTTTGAATGCAACTGTGGAATGTTTTCTGAAGTGGTCTGTAAGAAAGCACAGCAATTGGAACGTCGGCTGAAAGAAGTGCATCAGAAATGCAAGAGCATTCTAGCAGGTGACGCTCAGTCAAGTTTGATGAAACTTATTGGGTTCCAGCTGGATTATGATTAAAGGAATACAATGTCACTCCTGCATGTCCATCTTTGAGGCTGCTGCATTGGTTTAGTGTTCTGTTTAGTGCTGTCTCTTAGTCAGCTTCACTGTTCAGTTAATTTACTATTCCATTATTTTCTTTTTAATGATTAATAAAATTAATGGTACTTTAAATCAGCTTCAAGTAAAAAAACGAACGTATTAACACACAAGTCTGGCAACACTGACAGATTGTCTGCTACGAACCGAAGGCTTATTAAAGTAATTAGCAATAACATCTTCATTTCGTCCACGCTCTCGACCTATCTTTTTCAGATGACATCTTCAAAAGCCAGCTCATTGAGTATCCGATGACCCCTCTGAGTCAAAAAAAAATCTTACTTATTGAGAACCCATTGATTCGCCCTATTGATTTTTTTAGTCTTAATACTTTTTTTACAGAATCCTTAGGTTAATATTAGTTTCTCCAAAACTCTAAGACGTGATTTAAACACAGTGACTAGTTATAACATTATTTCTATTGATTTTAAATTAAAAAATAATTAGGAAAAAATAAATTTAGCTCCTGTCCAATCAATAAAATGATATTCATTGTTTATATGCAAGAATAAGGCGTTAGTTTTTTCCTGCCTACTTACGTTGTATTGGTGTTGTTTTACACGTGTCTTTAATGATTTACCAGTTTGACCAATATAAATAGGAATTTTATAAATACCACCGGACTCCAATTCCCTGGGAGAGTTTTTTATTAACATATTGTCCACGTTATTACGATTAGAAAACACTATATTAAAATCAAGTTTATTTATTATTAATATAGTTATTTATTTATTATGTAAATGCATGTATTCAAGAAGGACTAATAATATATATATATATATATATATATATATATATATATACGAGTTCGAGATTAACAAAGAGCGACACATAAAGTAGGGAAACACACTTACAGACTCAAATTTTCGGGTAATCCGTCTTCAGGAGAAAAGAGAATGGGAGACCAAGCACGTTGTAGGCGCAACGGCAAGTAACCAACCCGGTGTAAGTAAGCAACCGCCAGTGCTGTCAACCGTACCCGGTCTTAAAGTATAAAATTAGGAGAAGATATAAACAGAAGCTCAGATAAGCAGTACTGGTTGGGTAAAACTATAAGTAGGTGAAAAATTATAAACAATATAAGATAAAAACAAACTATAAGAAACAAAAATAATGATAGAGAAAAGAAGAAAAAATAAATAAATAAATAAAAATAAATACAATACAAAAAACTTGCATTGGTTGTTTTAGTAAATAAAAGATAGAGACTGAATAAAAGGGTAAGTATGGGAAACTAGTTAGGAATAAGAATTTAGAAAAATAAAATAGGATAAAACAAACTAGTAGTAAGTGAAGAAGACAAAATAGATATACACAAAATATACGAAAGAGGAAAAAAGAAATAAGTACTAGAGAATAAAGAATACTGGAAAAAAAGTACAAAAAAAAACAAAAAAAACAAAAAAAACAAAACAAAAAAAATGTACAAAAAATTATCTTTTAAGGTTAAGTCCAGGTACAGGTACAGGTTTTAAGGTTAGGTCCAGGTACTGTAAATTTGAGTCTGTAAGTGTGTTTCCCTACTTTGTGTGTCGCTCTTTGTTAATCTCGAACTCGTATTGTGTCCAGTTTGGATCGTATTTCGTTTTATCAGTGAATATATATATATATATATATATATATATATATATATAGTTCACACAGGAAAGACAAAAACAGATAAAAAGACTCACAATGATATTTCGATATTCGTCTTCATCGGGCTGAAGTAGCCCCTTTGAGTAGCTGAAGCTAACTGACTAACTTTATATATATATATATATATATATAAACTATAGTTTTGTTTCTATTCCACGGTCGATACTTTTATCAATATATATATGTATATATATATATATATATATTACATTTCACCTGGAAATTGGGGGTGATCAGTAAGAAAATTGCCAATATAAATGTGCTGTGATTTTCAATTACATAAATATATATACAATTCAAATATGTATGAACTGTCTGTTAGAATACTACTAAAATAAATCGGAACCTGGTTATTTTATCAGGTCCCAATCAAACTCCCAAATGCCTCTAACCACCTCTAACCACCTATTTCTGCCCACCCCCTGTCCTCTTAATCCTAATTCCTAACAATTCATCAGTAAGCTTTCTTCCCGTGATTAAGTCTAATTAGCTCTTATTGTTTTAGAATACGCTGTTTGTACAACAACTGCGAGGGTTTTTTTATCTCCCGCATAAAAACTTAGGTTGTGACCATGATCTCAATGTGGAATGTCAATTTTATTGCATATTTCAATTAAATATTCACATTTTAATGATAATTTTTTTTTTAAAATTCTTTATTTATGGTAACAATGGGTATTTCATTTACAATACCTGTACTCTTTCTTTCTCAAATATATTACTCTAATATCCAAACCATCTAAGTTTTATAAACCACGATGTTTCTGGTCACCTTGCTATTAAATTATCATAGTTTAAGTTGCCATCTGTTAATTTATTAAGAGATAATAATAACTTTATAATAATATAGTATATTTGTAACAATATATTGGGCAATTGTAAGTTTTGGCAGAACGCCACGATTGTTACAGCCCAGTTCTTTTACACTTATAAGTATATCCTACTTACAATTTATTAAACAGACAAAACAAGAATATCAAAGTCGTGTATTGATACAGTAATATCCACCTGCAAGAAGGGACGACTCCTTCACAACCAGTTCCAAAACTATTTGTCCAAATTCACCACAAATACACCACCAAAACTCTATAAGTCTCTATCTTATATTCCTCTCTTTTCTCTACTGTTTACCACTTGTCACCATGGAGACCACCTGTTTGTTTTTATTCCACCCACCTGTTGCCAGCCCTCAACAAGTAGACAAACTATCCCAAAACAGCTGGGCATCACCACTCCAGGAATTCGTTACATATAGTATATTAATAACTTTATTAATTTGCTACTGTTACAGAAAATTGCACACTCAAACAAGCATACAGA
Organism: Hermatobates lingyangjiaoensis; assembly: GCA_026182355.1. Taxonomy (NCBI): domain Eukaryota; kingdom Metazoa; phylum Arthropoda; class Insecta; order Hemiptera; family Hermatobatidae; genus Hermatobates; species Hermatobates lingyangjiaoensis. The sequence continues at coordinate 725,866 of JAPFBL010000055.1, forward strand.
GAGTTTGCAGTCAAAAACAACAGACTCAAGCTTCAAGTGGCAGAATTATTAAAGACAGAATCAGAACTTTCTCAGAAAAACATGAATATTTCTTACGAAAGCAACCAACTGACGGTATGTTTATTTATAAATATAAATAAACGTATTTACAACATTTTATTTTTTTTTTAGCAATGCTCACTTTTCTAACAAAAAGAAAATAATTGCTTTCTGTGTAGTTAACGTTGTCATAAAATTGCAAGTTAACTGCTTTAATCTACTCGCTTTTCGCATCTTTCACGTAGAATCATGATTACACTTCAGATATTCTGATCTTCATTTAGGTCCAGAACAACTATCAGAGCCATTACTTATATTCATTCACTTTTGAAAATAATTTAAAATCTACAATAAATCCCTAATATTGTCCAATAACCTGGGACAAATAATCTAAGATTTATATTAGAAATAGGTAAAACCGTCATACCTCGTAATATGATCCTGGAGTTGGAGCGCTTTCGGACGTTGTCCATCTTCGATTGCAACAAACCTACTGAGCTGTTTTATAGGGGGTTGGTTATCTGTTAAGTCCACTGCTATCCTGATGTTATTATTATTTTTTATTTTTTTTTTGGTTTTTATCTATTATCTAGTTTGGGTTTTTTATATTTTTTAACTTCGTCATCCTGCCTGTCCAGTCGTCTTTTTATGTTTATTAGTGATTTACATAGAATATCGGATTGGTAATTTATTTGTTCATTTATTAATTTACCCGCATTTTTATGTTTATATATTTCTATCTGTTCAGTTATGTTGAGTCTCTGTCCTTTCTGTCCTGTCTGTAGTAAGTCTATTGTGTTTTCTAAGCTGTCAGGTGTATGTCCCTGTTCAGTCAGGTGGTTTGCAAAATTCGATTTATTTAAATAGTCCTTAAGATGTTCTTTAAATCTTATTTTTAGGGTTCTTCCAATATATATTTGGAATATATATATTCCAAGACATCTGTCCAATATATATTTGGTTACAATCACTACACTTTAATTTATATACCCCCCTTTTTTCATATTTATTAATTACATTTTCGGTTGAGCAAGTTAATATTTGACTTACAGAATTATTAGTTTTAAATCCTACCGTTATGTTGTATTGTTTTATTAAGTTCACTATTTTTGACTAATATTTCCTAGGCATGTTATAGACGTGTATTTATTATTGATAGGGCTTTCGTATTTGTTATTAATTTTATTCTTTCTATTTTTTAATATTTTTTCTATTAAGCTTGCATTATAACCGTTACTCGTTGCTTTTTTTTTAATTATATTTAATTCCTTATTATAGTTGTTTTGATTCATCGGAGTTCTTATTAATTGATCTATCATATACCGAAAGGCAGAAATTTTTTGTTGCTTTGGATGAATTGAAGAATTATGTATGGTTATATCGGTCGCGGTTAGTTTTCTATATATTTTAAATTTAAGTTTATTTTCGGTTTTTTCAATAGTTTTTCAATAGCAGTCAGCAGTCAACGCACAGTGCAGTTGGAGAAACAATGCAATTATTGCAATGCAACAATCAGTTTAAAATTTATAGGTTGCACAAACCTCTATACCCATTGGCGGAATAACGGAGACTTCGCTGGGCAGCGGGTAACTGGGACCGTACGCATGGACCTACAAACTCTTCTCTCCTATTGGTCACCATTGTAACGAATCATATTCCTTTTCCCGGACAACTCATAGAAAACAGTATATTAGAACTAAGAACGTTTTCTTTATGTAAAACTTAATTTATAATAATCGTATCATTTATTTATTTAATGATATTTATATTGATTAATTTAAACTAAGCTATTTTTTAAAATCTGCTTTTTAATGTATCTAATAATGTTTTCACATTTGAAATATTTTGAATATACATTGTGTCTGTGGACAGAAAGAAGTGGGCCAATTGAAGAAAACTTTCGTGAAGTTCATCAGAGATTTGAAAGAAAAGACGTCGACTTTGTTCTCGTTAACCAAGGACATATCTGAATTCATCGAGACAACCGAAGCTAACTTGTTGAATTCTCTGAACAATGGTCTGTCCTGAAAAATATTATACCTTTATTTTCACCCTAATTAAGACAATATAGGTTAACCTAATTGTTAAAAATTACTAATAAACATTCTATAAACCGATTCAAAAGGCTTTACATTGAGAACTTTAGTAAATTTACAATTGAATTAATATATTTCACTTGATAAACACATAATATTGACAACTGTTTGTTCAATAAATAAATATCTTTTCCTCAGATCTCTTCAGCAGTCGAACAACTATCTTTGGCTGTAATTCATATCTTCCCCCAATCCGAGAGGAGATTCCCAAAGTAAGCCACTTCACCCAAATTACTATTATTAGAATTAAGATTGACTGGTTGTCTAGAACGAGGCCGTCATGATTTTTCAGAAATCGTTTTTCCTGGAAGGGAAACCTCTGCAATGTTTAACAATTATGTACATTATTTTTCGTATGTTTGGTTTTCATAGACATCCTTTAAAGCAATGGTTTTAATTTTATTTTAGTATTTTTAAAAGGCGTTTATTGTTATAAACTTTATGTATAAACCCTTTTATTGTTCCCTTCTTATACCATAATTAATACTTACCCGGTGTTCAGGACAACACTACTATGGAGTTTCATATAAACAAAAGTATTAAATGTTTATACTTTTACTATCTATCCAGCTCTGAAACAATCTTTTATATTAAATAAATTCAATCAATAAATTCAATTTCTATAAAATAATGTCACTCCAAAATATATAATTATTTCAGAATACTGAGATGAGCTTTCACAGAAGGGAATCCAATTCTCTTGGAAGAAGAAAGACACCATTTCAAAAGGGTAACTTTCATAATAATATAGGGTAAAATTAGAACTAATTAGTGCTACTTTTGGTAGGTTAAGTTAATGTTTAGGTAAATCAGAGAAGAAATGGAACTTGGTCTCGGTAACTTCTATTTTATGACGGTTGAAACAAAAATTATTCCTACAAGTGGCTAAATCTCTTTCTTGTTTACTTATTGTTTATTATCCTGTGTTGCCGTTTTGGATATTTTTACTTTGAAATACTACACATGTCAAATCTTGATATGGTTGGTATCTACCTTTTTTTTTTTTTTTTGATGTAATCTTGTTTTATTGGAATATTAATTCCCACATTCTGTAGACGTTTAAATATCTTATTAACCATTAACCCGATGGGTGTCAATAGTTTCAGTCAATAGCGCCCTTCATTTGTACGAAATATTTAAAGACAATACAAATTTATCTCAAATCCACTAATTTAAAAAATGTATATTTCCACTAAGCTCTGAAAAAGTTGGACATTTATACCATTACAAACTAATACTGAACATGTTTTTTAGTTGCATTGTACTGTGAGTTACTTGTGTAATCCTCATCGGTGGCATCAGTTGGAGAAACAATGCAACAATCAGTTTAATTGAGCCAATGAGCCACAGATTACAGGATTATACAAAAGAAATCCCTTTATCTAAAGAGAACGTTAGACCAAAAAAAGGTTAAAACATACGTATCCAGGAATACAAGTATAAGATCGAAGCGGAACATTCGATTCTGACGACTAGCACGCTACCGACTATAAGGACCGAACTACCAATAATCAAAACTAAAAAGCCTTAAGCCAAGGATATTACTTTGTGATTTCTGAAAGAGATATCTGGAGACACCCGTATTGTGTAAAGAACTCAATCCTCAATTGTCTAAAACACATCTGACAAACTTTTTAAGCCTCATCAAATTCAAAATTTCAAAGAACCTATAAAGCATTAATTAAAATATTACCAGTAAAACAGCCATTACAGTCATAATTTTTAGCGATTAACATTTTAGTGTAGAACGTTCATTTAGTTTAGATATAAAATAAATATACAATAAAGTGTTCAGTGCCTTGGTCCGTAAGGTGGCTTAATTCGGTTCAAATAAGGTTATTCAAACCCCTTAAATTGTGTTTATTTGTGTTTTCTAGATATTTTATTACTGACTTATTGAGATGATGTTAATAACCTTCTTTGTCGATATGCTCATTTAGTAGATAAAACTTTGACCTTAACATACATACACCTAATCAAGTCTGAACATATTTATATAACATAAGCGTTCTTATTTTTAGAAAGAACAAATATTTTGGAATCAGTGGCTACTATTGAAAACCCAAACGAGACAATAAAATGTTACAAAGTCAGTACACATATATATCTTTTTTGTTACTTCATCACGTTCCTAATTAGGTGGTGAATAGTTTTTTTAATTGTGTTTAGTAGAAAATGTAATGTAATTAACCTATATAAGTAAGTTAATTTATATATAAAAAACTCACCGAGGATTTGCTACTTGACAACTGGATACAATGCTGAGGTCTGCTTTATTCGACGGCCACTCTTTATTCGTCCCACGCAGTCCAGAGAGAAGTCCAGAGAGAAGGCTCTGAAAAGATCATTTATCAGAGGTTAAGCAGTTCTAGACTAGAGTGGCAAAAGGTTATGCAGTGGTCACCGTGTGCACCTATTCATCTCAACTGTTATATAAATACTCAATTGCAATATTTCATCAAATACTAAAACCTAAAAAATCCACAGTGTAATGATTATTTTCAAAGCATTGTTATTCTTTTTTCACCAAGCGAGACATCAACGAAATTCGTGTTGACATCCACACGTACACCTATTTCCAAAGATGAGATTGTTTGAAGTTTATTCCAATTGTACTATTTATTGATCATCTATGAGTTTCTTTAGAAGTGTTTCGTAACTCAAATTTTCTCTTTCAAATATTTAAAAACCATATACTTCTCAAACTCTTAACTAGTATTCTCTGGCTTCAGAAACTTTGCTTGTCTAATTTAATACTTAGATCAGCAATCTTTACAGATTTAGAACTGTTAACCAACTCTTTATATTCCTGGCTATCAATAACTACGGAAAAGTAATAAACGCTTTGATATGACCAAGAATAGCACATTTGTTTTCTGATAAGTTCAAAAGAACAGGTCATCTAATTTTATCCGATCCAAAAATTAAATTTAAAGGTTCCCTCCAACTTTGAACTTCAATATTTGAAACATATAAATATCTTTTAAACCCCCATTCTTGTTGAATTTCAGATTCAAACAACGCATAAGACATATTCCATGCGCACACATGCTCCTTTAAAAAGAGGAATTTTTGCATGAGTTGTGTTGCCATTTTTTTCTATAACTTTACCTAATTATGCATTAGAGTATCAGTATAACCATAAATATTATATTACTGAATATTTATATTACAGTTATCCTCAGAAAATATTTATTGTTTTCAAATTCTGTATTACTTTTTACAAAAAAAGTAACCTCTTTTGATCTGATAACTAAATTTTATCATTTATCAAGGAGTAAATGCATTTATTTAGAGCACTTTGTTTCCCTTGTTTTATCACTTATTTAGACCAATCTTATACTAACTTCTAATGAATAAACTTTATCATTTGGGTTAGATACAAACACAAACTTTTCCTTTGTTGTTTCATGAGCCAGTTTAATATTAAAATAATCCTTTAAACATATAACTCCAATATAAAACACTTATCCAAATGCTCCGTAGTATCACCTAAGTTGAACATCTGTCTGAAGAATTCAAAGTAAAGAGAGAAAATAGTTATTCACATCTCAGCAACATATATATTTCACTGACTCATTCACACTTTTGAGAACTTTACTTTTAATTTTTTTTTTGTAACTCAAAAACGCCCGTCAGTAATATGGGGAAACAAAAAGAGCATATTATCTGTTCGTCATATTTGTGCACGTCGTATTATTTCATTACCTTTAAGACTTTTTTCTGCATTCGATTGCTGTATTATTCTTAATAATGATATTAATAATTATTTTTATTTACAAGCTTATTGTTATATTAAGTTGCAGTAGCCGTCTCACGAGGAAACACACACAGGTTAAAGACTGGTCCTTTGGAATACCACACAATGAAATTTCCATTGGGTGTCCTAAATTTTGCCTAACTCAAGTGTATTTAGAGTAGGGATTTTTAACCAGCACCTAACATCGTACAGGCTTGGGACTAATAGTTTAAAGACCTCTCCGAGGGATTATTAATCAGATTTAAATCGAGGGCCAGAGTGGGTATTGAACCCCGGAAATACCAGTCTAGAGGCGAGCGCAAAAACCACCCTGGCCCTAACCATATGGTTAGTACCATAGAAGTTAGTAAACATCATATTATCATACAAAACCGTATGATAACAACTGTATAGTAATTGCTTCAGGAAGACATTAAGTTGAAAGTTAAATGTTAGCATGTTTCATCTGCTGAATCGAAATTAATCAGATATGGTATGAATGATTTCTAGAAAGTAACAGGCAATTTTCAAGATCTGTTGACAGAAATATGCAACTCGAAGAAGAGAAAGACGCTTCCACTGCCAGAAAAAGAAAACATGGAAGCCATCAAACTACCTAAAAGAGCGAGATCTAAACCGGAAAGTAAGTGACCAGCTATGCAGGTTAGTAACTGCATCCATACAATGCTAGAACTTTCCTAATGATTCTTATAATTGTAGAATGTATTGTTATTGTCAGGAACAGCTCAAGAAAAATATAGCATAATATTTCGTATATTCTTTCTTTGGTCAATTGTTTTCAAATTGTGTCCATCTGCAAAAGCATATTTTATTTTATTCTTGCAATAGACAACTGGATAAGCTAGCAAAGAAAGATGTAGCTAAATATAAATCTTGTCATAATTGTAACGATCTGATCGTGTACATGTCAAAGTAAACCATCGATAAAATCTGTACTTCCTTCTGAGATCCCCTCTAGGAAAATCTTCACTTATCCTTCTATTTTGTTAGAAATAGGTATCTAACTTTATGTTAACACATATATTTATTCTTTCGACACTTCTATACTGTTATTGCAATGTCATGAGGTGGTTATAGCCTCCAGGATGTCATCCAAAGTGTCGATTTCCGCCGGTAGCTTTCTCCTCCCCACAAACACAAAGTTGTCTTTAAATGACGTAAGGCCACTCGTCGACGATGAATGCTCTCTCTCTCCACTCTGCAAATACTCTGCAAATATATATAATGACCGATATATCTAAACTTCCGTCTGTTTTGTGCTTTAAAACAAAGATAAAAATATCAATGGAGATGCTATAGAATTTGGTTTCGTGGATTCAAGTAAAACTCAATAATTAGAGCTTAGGTTCTGATGGCTGCTCAAAGAAGGCCTACTTAGAGCGAACGTAATTTGTCATGCTTCGTAAAGTTGATTTCATTGGTTTGTTATTTCGTAAATTGTCCTAATACCCCCTAAATTCATTTGCTGTAGGACTCATTAACCAGTATTAATTCAATATATTTATTTTCCATGATTATTTATTTACGAATTATTAAAATTAAATAATTATAATATCTATATTTCTTCACTTATATTCATTTCCTCAAAAAAAAACATTAAATATCGGTTCATCAGCATAAAATTTGACATACTATCTCAGCGATGATATCGCAGTCAAAACACATGGTTGAGTCGGCTGGATATAAATAGAAGGGTCATCTGGGTGGCTTTCGTCAGAGGGCTACTACCGAGTTGCTTCAGCCACTCATGGTGGCTTCTCTCATTATCACATGATTTTATATCATTGACATCAGATATGTTTCAATAATCAAAGCTGTGTGAAGAGCTGTGTAAAAGAAAAACCTTATGGTATTAATGATCTGTTTCTAAGAGTATTGTATTGATTTCAGTGAATTCAAAGAGCTGTTTGGTTGAAAAGGAAGAAAGTTGTGGTATTAGAAGGAGCTCTAAAATACCAATGCTCTGCAAAAGGTCTCTGTCGCTTGTTACTCCAGAGGAACCTCAGGAACACACCGAGCCGGTCATGCAGGTAAACTGCGCTATATGCAATATTCAGCCCTCAGTATAGCACAATATCAGGCTAAATATTAATACTTATATGTACAGTTAATAAATTGAGAGAAAGAATGAAAGGAAGACACTTACTCTGTGTTACTCCTCTCTTTGGTCCTGACATTATTTTCATCTGATAATCAAAACTTCGAAGTAAAGAGAATTAGTAAACTAATTTTGTGTTGTTCCATAAATATATTACAATAAAAACAGCAGACTCTATTAATGTCCTATACACATAATACTTAGATGACGAAAAACGATCCAGATCGGAACAAAGGGCTCAGAAATAAACTAGACATCGCATAGCATAAAAAAAAAAAGACTTTTTACTACTTCGCTCTGATTCACGAGACAATTAATATACTAAACGTCAAAAAGAGCTAAGAAACTTGTGGTGCTAATTTAGACAGTAAGTTACAAACTTGAAAGAATTCTACAGTGAAAATTTTGCAGTCTTTACAGAACAAATATTGCCATTAATGACTACTCGTAAATTAAACTGTCAGTTCTTCACCAAACTGTAAAATGTTTTTTACTTTTTATTGAATCAATAATATTGTGAACAAGATGGTATCCGTAATGTTAAGTAGATCACAATGAAATTATCTCAAAAATAACCCTTTATGAATAGATGATTTTTGGCAAAATTACTTTAAAGGAATGGAAAATTTGATGGAATCAGAAAAATTTTCTTTTTTTTCTAAACTACAAAAATGAAAGATTATATCTTTGCATATGTCATCTTTCAGAAATATACCATGAAAAATGTTGTATTAATTGTTGGTTTGTTAGAAGAGGCGCTAAACTCTAACAATCCAAAAATTTACTTGGAATCAGTTCAATTTGCAAATTCAGTTCATTTTCAAATTTACTTGCATTAACATAAACATTTTTTATCAAAATCCAGCTAGAGTAATTTATCATATTTTTTAAAAAAAACGGAGTGTGCTTAAAATAAGTTAACAAAAATCCATAACATTTGTAATCTGTTATTGTGAATACTATGCAGAATATACACATCAGTATATCTAACCCTTTCAAATGGTACATTCCTTTCAGAATGACAAAATATAGCAATTTAATGCATCTCACCAATTTAATTAAATAATCGTAGAATAATTATTCAGTATTCTAAATATGATTATAAAATTAAAAATAAGTATGATATGATCCAGAGTAATGGTATAAAATGTATTTTTTGAACCAATAATTTAAATAATTATTTTTGGCTTATTAGAACATATATGCACTTTTCGTAGTGATTACTGTAAATTTTATATGTTTATTGTAAATTGGTTTCAGGCTTCGACAAATTATGATGATTTAAAAAACAATCAGAATCCAATACAAGAAGTAAAGGAAGATAATAATTGTCAAAAAAAGGAAACTGAAGTAGAAAAAATGGGTAAGATAACGAATAATAGAAAAAAAAGTGCGATTACTGTCAAAGAAAGTCCTGTAAGACGAAGTTCACGGTTAGCAAATAAAATGAGAAGCATCGGAAAGCAAAATGAGGACTTGGCAGCAAATAATATAACGGTACGTAAGAGGGCAAGAACTGGAGGGAAGAAGGGTGCTGGTAAGAAACTAGTAATGGAAGAAAAAGAAAATCATTGCGGAAATGATGAATTGGTGAAGACAGACGACAAAGAGTTGAATCTTGCAGTGCCAAGTGCATTGGAACCTGCCCTCCAGGAATCGACTCCTTACACCAACGACAAGTCAAGCAAATGGAAGGATAATCTTAAGATAGCCGATATTTCTCCCATAAAACGTAGAACCTTTGGCTTGATTGAACCAAGACGATCAAAAGATGATTATGGTGAAGAAAATGGCGTCATAAAAAGCCCGAGCACTAAAAGCATATCAGAAAGGCAAAAGGTTCTTGACGATGTCAATAAACCAGGACGTTCTGAGACCTACTCTCGACAGGCGATGTCTTTGGAGGACTGTCTGGATGCGACCTACATAGCTAACTTGACTCTGAGGCAGAGTCATACTGACCAGTCGGACTTAGTGAAAACTACACTTTCGAGAGGCAAGGCTAATTTGACTTACTCAGTCAAGTGTATTGACGAGGTACATATACAGCATTTATTTAACTCAAAACTTGATTTTAGTAAACACTTTAGAAAAGGTATATATAATATATCTTCAAATGGTTAAAGTATATAAAATATCCTAGCGAACATATTTCTTCTTAAAGCCAGTTTTCAGTACAGGTAATCATCTATGTATTTATTATTTTATTATTTAGATATATTTTTTTACTCAATACTTAGTTCTACTTTTTCTTTCATACATAATAGATCAAGTTTCTCTTTTATACCACTCCTTTTTCGAGAGTCATCCGCTAAATCAATCTCTTCTAATTTATCAGTTAGCCCCCACTGCCTGTGAGTTACCTGCCTCATCATCACTCCTCCAATATCATTTTGGCGACAAGAAATAACCCTCTTTTACAGTTTTTCTAATTTTAAAGGTATTTCATAATCCTTCCTCATATATTAACTGGCATCTACAACATTGGTAAACTGCTTTATTAAGATTTATGTGTTTATTGGTACTAGAAAAACAGTTAGTACTTTCCATATTGACTCTCCACTAGTAGAACCCATAGCTTTTCAATGGCCATAGAGAACAGGTATAGTCTTGTTGATATTCAGTTCATGGTGTCATTATTAGTCCATGAGTATACCACATCCTCGCAGAAATATCTTATAACTCTGCTTCTTAACTCCATGATTTCCTGATTATATTTACATGTGTTTTTGTAAGAATTTTACCATTTTCATAAATTTACTCAGAGTAAATCCTCTTTAGTTTTTACACATTTGCATATTATTCACCTCCAATAGTTTTACAATTATATCTATTTTACAGTCTTCAGGTATTATTCTGTCTCCCATACATCATTTAATATTTCATGAAATATATCTATTGTTAGGTATGGTTTTGCTCTCAGCAATTTCGATCTTATATTATCCATGCAGAGTATTAGATACGTCAACAAGTGTAAAATTAAGAACTCATTTCCATAAGTAAGCTAATGAGAGCGAGACAATTTCTTTATACTAATGTTTCTCTTAGTGTGTGAAGTGGCGTCAGCTGGACTAGCTATTCTCAGCCTCTTAGAGTGAGCTAAGTGAAGTGAGATCAGCTGGACTAGCTATTCTCAGCCTCTTAGCGTGAGTTAAGTGAAGTGAGGTCAGCTGGATTAGCTATTCTCAGCCTCTTAGCTTAAGCTAAGTGAAGTGAGGTCAGCTGGACTAGCTATTCTCAGCCTCTTAGCGTGAGCTAAGTGAAGTGAGGTCAGCTGGACTAGCTATTCTCACCCTCTTAGTGTGAGCTAATTGAAGTAAGATCTGCTGGACTAGCTATTCTCAGCCTCTTAGCGTGAGCTACTCGTAAGTGAAGTGAGGTCAGCTGGACTAGCTATTCTCAGCCTCTTAGCTTGAGCTAAGTGAAGTAAGATCTGCTTCATGGTATATAAATATAACTGTATTTAAATTTAATTGTATAATACATACAACTGTTGTAATATGTTTATTATATTCTGACACATAATTTAAATGCAAAGATGGAAAATTCTTAAAATCATTTTAATAAGTAAATGAAACAACATAAGCAATGAAATCATTGCTTTTTCAAACGAAAATACATTTTTTTTTTATAACAGCCTAGTTGGATAGGTTTCTAATACTTAGTTTAAGTTTCCTCCACTGGAAGACTCCAGCGTTTGACCTCTAAGAGGGTAGTAGGTCAAATGCCCATTCAGAGGGAAGAGGTGGCCAAAATGTGAAGCCTCATTGCGTTTATGTAATAAAATCCACTTTATACTTCATCATGATAATATAAGTATCATGTCATGCTTTATTTATAAATGTTATTATAGGCAAAGTATATAATGTCTCGATTAAGCTTATTTCTAGTCATAGTTTTAAACACCAGAATGGATCTGTAGTGTAATGCTACACCAAAGTAATGTAAAACAAGATCTGCAGATAATTTTCAGCAAATAAAAAATTTGGCTTTAGGCATTTTAAAAATGTATTGAGGGCAACCTTAATCAAAAGACTGCAAAAGTTGTTACGCTTTCAGACATGAGTGACTAACTGACAACAGCAAGTTAGTTCAATGACTAACTGACAACAGCATGTTACTTCAATGACTAACTGACAACACCAAGTTAGTTCAATGACTAACTGACAACAGCATGTTAGTTCAATGACTAACTGACAACACCAAGTTAGTTCAACACCAAGTTAGTTCAATGACTACCTGACAACACCAAGTTAGTTCAATGACTAACTGACAGCAGCAAGTTAGTTCAATGACTAACTGACAACACCAAGTTAGTTCAATGACTAACTGACAACAGCAAGCTAGTTCAATGACTAACTGACAACACCAAGTTAGTTCAATGACTAACTGACAACACCAAGTTAGTTCAATGACTAACTGACAACACCAAGTTAGTTCAATGACTAACTGACAACACCAAGTTAGTTCAATGACTAACTGACAACAGCAAGCTAGTTCAATGACTAACTGACAACAGCAAGTTAGTTCAATGACTAACTGACAACACCATGTTAGTTCAATGACTAACTGACAACACCAAGTTAGTTCAATGACTAACTGACAACAGCAAGTTAGTTCAATGACTAACTGACAACACCAAGTTAGTTCAATGACTAACTGAACTTAGAACTCAACAGTACAATAGCTGACAACAGCAAGCTAGTTCAATGACTAACTGACAACACCAAGTTAGTTCAATGACTATACTCTTGAAGACGAACTTGTTCCAAATTGTATTATATTCAACCAGCCATTTGAATAAAATATAATATATTTTTGTTTTTTTTTCCAGCCTGAATATATACGCGGCATAGTGGTTTCCTATAATAAAAATACAATTTTTCTCATATAAACCTTAACTAAATAATAAATTTGTGCGTTAACATACAAGTCAAGTTTCACCTCTCCACTGTACGATACGTGCCCACTTAATAGCCGCGTCAAGGCGAATCTATCATTTGGCTCCAACTATTCTGTTATAAAAAAAAATTACAGATTCATTGTTAAAATAAATAAAAAGTATGTTTGTTTCAGCATTGAAATGAAGATATTAAGATGTATCAAGAAGTATTTAAACAATTAATTGATTATAATAATTGTTAATAAATTAATAAAGTATTATTAAAGCTCTATAATACATAAACTGTTAGTGGTTATTATTTACATTACAATAAGAATTAGTTAGTTATAATATAATTTAATACTATTATTTATAATATACTATTTTTCATTATCCATATTTGATCCAGTCTCTAACAAAAACACCTTAGACCAATGTTTCCTTTATATTTCTAGACATCTTCAGAGATACATGGAGAAAGGTGTAAACGTTGTGTTAATTTTAATAAAAGGACTTCTTTCTTATGTACAGAGTTGTTGACAATGTCTCTCTCTTGTAGCTGCTCTAGAGACACAAAGTGAACTTAATATTTAGAGTATTTACTCGAAAGAATGCTTTTATTTAACCCTGAATTTACAGAAATGACCATGTTTTAAGCTTGTTTATTTAGATGCTCTATGCTTAAGTTGATGAGGTCACCAGCCTTTTGGAGACCCTCTCTATATATAACTACTCTTTGGAAAGTTGACACTGGCTGATTTGCCACGCAGAGCATTAAATACTTTCAAAGAATTAAACCTGAGAATCTAAATTTTTTCTGTATAAAAAAGGAGTTTGACTGTGTTGTTAAAGAGCATATTTTATGGACAGTAGTGGGGATACACTTCACCCAGTCACAGTAGATAGCAACAGAGAAAAGTATTGTAGCGCAGGTTTTTAGTTTATATTTTTTCAAAGTTAGATCTCCTTTTTCTAATCAACGGTGTTCAATCTCAAGTTTATTTAGAGATTTTTAATTAGTGAATGGTACAACTGAGGACTAATAATTTTGCTTAGTCTCTAAAGAACATCTTGCACAAGCGCAACCCTATATGAACAAGTGAAGAAGCCATCTTCATTGCCAATTTTCGAAGTTTGAATCTTCGGGAATAAAGATAAACAGCACGCGTCAACTTGAATCTGAGATAATAACAACTCAGAACTAACTAACTCAGTTAGTACCATAGAAATGACTAACGGACATCCCATTTTAATCTAAGGGGTCAGATATTAGTGTAAGAAATTTTGAAAAAGTAGTCATATCTCTATATGAGTTTTTTCACCCATTTTTCGTGGAGATAGAGACCTGAAATTAAGTATATATTATTTATTACCTGATTAATGTAAAATAAACAGAAAATTATCATTATATTTTCAAAATTGGAGCCAGGGTAGCAAGTGTCTTGCGTGCTCGCCGATGACAGTGGTGCAAATGTATTACTCGTATATATAAATGAACAATTTTTTTTTTAATTTAATATTTGCGTAATACAAACACTGGCAATAAACTAAAGTCATAGAGCTAGGGTAGCTCAGTGGCTTGCTTGCTCGCCGATGACAGTAGTGAAAATGAATTATATATATATGTAACAAAAAAAAAATTAATTTAAAATTTGCGAAATATAAACACTGGCAATAAAGTAAAGACATGGAGCCAGAGTGGCCAGGCTTGCTTGCTCGCTGATGACAGTAATGCAAATGTATTATAAATAAATGTGACAAATATATAATAAACTATTACATTAGAGGTTAAAAATGAATAGTTTTAGAAACAAACTTGAACACTACTGTCAGATAAGATACGAATGTTCTAAGGTAATAGTATAAAGATACATCCTTACATTAATGTTATTTTATGTTAGGTAAATAAATTTAATACTTCAATTTACAAATTTTGTTTGTTTTAAATATATTTCATTGTGTATATAACCTGAATTGATGTTTTATTTATTTATATAATAAAATAAATAATTTTTTTTTAGTTTTAAATGATTTTTATTTTGTTAGATAATTTACTGTGTATATATCTGGAATCATTTTAAAAATACTATATCATAAGCTTGGGGCATATAAGAATCTGTTTCCGTTCCTTGATAACAAGAAACAACAATTAAAATTATCTGTATAAATAATGTTCAGTGACTTGATTTCAATAACTATTGTTATAATTTCTGAGTGACACAAAGGGTCACGGGTAGTCTAGTATAATTAATAAAAGTATAGAAGATTTAGAAAGTGCCAAGCAACAAAAACTCATTTGTTACATGGCCCCCATTCAGTTGTGAGCAAGCCATATCACCGAAATAATGTGATTAGTAAATATTCTTCTTTCCTAAACTCATTAGTAATGTTTTATCTAGCAGTATGAATTAAATTCATTTTTATTTTTGTTTGATACTTAACTTTTAACCAAGTTCAGTTCATTTGAAATTTAGCTTTAATTCTAGACAGTAACTCCCAGACGGAGGATGCAGTTACTGCTGGTCCTCTACTATTACTGATATAGGCCAGATTTTGAAAGGTTACATTAGTCCCATTGATGATGCAGCCATTGTGAAACAAATTTAAAATCAAATTCCATTTTTAACGATATTAATATTGACAATTCAAGTCACCAAACAGAATTAAATAATATTATCCTGCAGTTTCGAACCTTAAAATTACAGTAGTCATTATTTACTTTCATTAAAGGAAGAGTGATTACCATCAACAGATGCTTAATCCCTGGAATCATCATAAAATCAAAGGAACTAAACCATACTTATTAAAACCAGTTTTATATATTCAAAACCAGTAGCAAACTGATTTAACTGTTCTTAATTTGCTCCAATGACATTAAGAATTCATTAAAAAGTATCGCAAAATCTGTTTAGTCCACAGACGGTCAATATTTGACATCGAATAAAAAACGACATGAAGTAGTCATTTATTTACCATTGTTATATCATTAGCATACATTTGATTTATTTTCATATTTGTTGGTCCCTCAAAACAATGTTTTCGATTTCTCCTTCATGCTCATAAGGATAAAATGAAAGGACTTCTTGTCAAATTTTTGGACTAAAAATAAATGTTTTTCTTGTCAACTTTCCCAAGAAAAAACATTCTTTTTGTTTTTGTGATAGATCAATATTATATAATGTATATAAAAAAATAACTCTATGTTTACGAGTTCTCAATTTACGAGTCATAATTCAGTCCCAATCAACAGGAAAATCTTGATCTCCGAGTAGTATGCTGCATTTCGAACACTATGATGGATTGTCATAATATACATGGTAATTAATGTTTAATGTCTTAGTAATAATTTTGTAATATAAAATTATTTAAATAGCAATATTGCATTTGTCTTGAAGAAATTAAAATTAATTTTTTCTAATAACTGCCTACACTGAACGTTGCACATTGTGTGGAAGGTAACTGTCATTTCAGATAAAGGATTGACTAGGTTTGTTACTGTTCTGCTAAAAAGTTAAAACTTATCAGAATGGCTGATCCACTTAGTCTTTTGCGGCAGTATAATATGAACAAAAAAGAGATAGTGGTTCGAGGTGATAATATTATTTTTGGTGAATTTTCATGGCCTAAAACTGTAAAAACTAATTATATGGAATGGGGGTAAGTAATTTTTCTATTAAGTATTTTCCATTTATATTTACATATAGTAAATTTCCAATATTTTTGTTTTAATTTCAGGTCTAATAAGGATGGCCATAAGGAGTATTACACATTGGAGTGTTTATTATTTTTATTAAAAAATGTTCACCTTACTCATCCTGTTTATATCCGACAAGCTGCTGTTAGTTTTTATTGATTTATGGATTTTATGAGTTTTGCGATTTATAGTAACACATAATGTTTATAATTATAGGCAGAAAATATTCCTGGTGTGTTTCGTCCCGATAGGAAAGATCTTCTTGCATACTTAAATGGAGAAACTGAAACTTCATTGTCAATAGATAAATCCGCTCCTTTAGAAATACCTACCCAAGTAAAAAGAACTGCAGAAGAGACTCAGGAGACTACGATGAAAAAACCTCGACTAGAGGATACACAGGTGCTAAAAGTGAAACAGCAGCTTGCAGCTAAACTGGACGCAACCAAGGAGGCCTCTGTCACAGTGGACAATATAAAGTTTGTGTGTTTTTATATATTATAGTAAAATTTAAGGCAAATGCTTAAAGTCAAGGATTGCAATGCCCAGATGATATCTTATTTAGTACTGAGACCCAATTGGTAAAACTCATACAAGGGTGGACTATTCAATTGCAGTTATTAAAGTGAAGAAAATTATCTAAGAGTAATTAAATAACGTTGTATAATTATTTGTTTTGAGAAATAGAAGTGAATTCAGGATCTTTATTGGCTTGAGTATTTGCCTTAGATTAGTTTGATATCAAAACATAATATTCACTGAGGCAACCATTTCTTTAATACATCAAGGTTTGATGTGTTTACCACCGTCATGCATAGAAATCATGTCATCTCTTGTATATTAAAGTCAATAATGGCAATTAGGTGTAGATAAACTACCATACAGTTGGTAATAGAACAACATAAAATATTTAGGTTTGTTGCACTCTATAAGAACTTCCTCCAGAGGCCTGATCTCCAGGAAAGTGATAAATTTTGGTTGAATAGTTCCGTAGAAGGTATAACACATTGTTCAACAGAACAGTAATTAACAGGTTATCTGCAGAGAAGAAACTGTTAGTTACTTTTCTGATGCACATGGGCCGGCATATTGAAAGATTGTGTAATATTCGGTAATTGTGGTAGGGGCATGACTCTGCTGCTGCTGATTCTGCTCAGAGTAATTTCAAATTACTGTGTGAAATTAGCTCAGCCGACCGCCATACCCTTTCTCTACTTCTTGTAGTCTGATCGTGACGATATCAACATCACACTGACGTCATGTTCTTATATGAGACTACAAGAGGTAGACTACAAGATTGGGGGTATGGCGGACAGGCATTTAAACTCTGGAGGTCCCAAAGTGCTTCTGTGCCGGTTGAAAATCAAATATTTTGATTTTCACATAATGAGGTAAAAAACACCTTAATAATAAAAAAATGTATGAACAAATTATAGACTGAGGTTACTATTTATAATTACTGCTATTTTGTTAATTTAAAACTAAAACTGATCATGTTTGAGAAAACATCAAATGGAGATTGTAAAGGCAGATAATCATAAATAAGTAGACAGAATGGGTGAAATCCTCTTATGAACAGAACTTCCACGTACTATTACTAATATTCAATTTTCATTGACTAAAAGATTTCACCGTATCTAATTGCTGCAATGTATGAATAGTTTGGTTTGTTGTAAATGTATATTTCTTGATAATATCTAAGAGCACCTGTCCAGTTAGTATGAAAAGTGATGCTGAATTTTGGACGTCAAGTTAACTTTGAGATCAAAGCAGCTCGTGAAGTTTAGACATGATTTTAATATCACATCATCAGACACCTCATGACATTCATTTGCTATTGGCCCAACATGTCTTATTGCTGACTGAGTTCATTCATTCAAATCGTCATTGTTGCTGTTTGATGAAACTAAATTATACCGTATATATTTATATTAAATTAAATACAAACTTTCTTAAGATGAAATAAATAAATAATGTCATTGACAACTATTCTTGTGCGGTATTTATATCTGAAATTAAAATTTAATAATTTAATAGTGGTAAAATTAGGAAATTCAGTAAGCAGGTTTACTGTAATTGGTTTCATACTTGATTCATCTTGCTTTATATGTTTGAATTTGGAACGGGGCAATTGGAAATTAAATACGTTTGATATTTTGGACAGACACCTTTACTTTTGATGTTAATTGATTATCATCATTGTTCATTAGGACAGTGTAACACGTTTTTATAATCAATATTTCCCTTAAAAGAAAATTGAACTAGTTTCCTTAATTCAGATTTCTTCTCAATACTAGTTTTAATGTTATACAAAATCAAAGGGGATGGTGAAATATGTTTTTATTTGAAGTGTTTTAATCTAATTTATTCAACCATAATTTAGACACTGTAAGTGTATTTTTGTCCTTTTCTTTGTGATACTTAAAAAACTCTGAATCATTGCTGTTCGTTTCAGATTCTCTTCACAATTATCTACAAATTGATATATAATTTCTTCTCTCTGACTCCTTGAGTTTTGATTTACAGTATTATTCTCTCAAACAGTTATTTATATATATATATATAACAATTTGATTCTATGGAATAATTTTTATACAAAAAGATGAATAGGTTTCATTTATATACTACAAAGTCCATCTGGACGTAATACTGGTCTGATTTAGTAACTTCATATTTAGAATTCTTTTATGATAGAATAATAAAGGCATGATTTCTTCTTCTTGTTTCAGATCTCTTTCAGAAGCCATGTCTGTAGAGAAGATAGCCGCTATTAAGGCTAAACGGTTAGCAAAGAAAAGAACTACGATCAAGTCTCAGGACGATTCCCAAGAGGAGTCTGATTTAAGAGGGGTGTTGGACTTTGATGTGGGAGTGACAAAGAGCATTATGGCCAGAGAGAGGCAGTGGCGGAACAGGACTACAATCCTGCAGTCTACAGGAAAGGTATAACCTCATCTCATTCATTGCAAACTTTAATAATTAAGGAGACATGCAGTCCAATTTTTATTCTTAAGTATTTATTCAACTTTTTCCTGTGGCTGTCACACTGCTTTTGTTTTCTAATTAAAGCAATGATATTTCTGTACTAATATGATTAACTGTTTAAACTACTATTAATGTTAATTTCTTTTTACTGTCGTGAAGTGTGTCTCTAGACACTTAACATTTTTAGAAGTTAGGGAATAACATTACTGTATTGATCCAACATTAGAGTCCTAAACTAGGTCATTCTCAAGTTTATAGCAAATAGTATACACTGTGAAGGGAAAAATAAACAAAGATTTTTTTTAAAAAAATATAGCATATCAAACTATTTTTATTAACGCCATACAAAAACTAAACAACAGATGTAACCAAAGGATAAGGGCATTCTGTGCTGTTTAAATGTGGAAAATGTTACTCATTTCTTATTTGATATTGCACTTGGTAATGTTCCCGCCATATTGCTGTGTTGATTCTATATTGGTTTCATAAAGTTTATGACGGCAGAGGTACGTAACGAATACCTGGGATAGATGTCTTTAAACCCTGCTAGGAATAGCTTGCGCAATATTTTCTTTTCTTTTTCATTTAAATCTTCAGTACTAACGACAAGCATTGTATCTAGACAACACCAGACTACTTAAATGAATTTAGTCGGAGATTTGTACTGGAAAGTATGATTCAACTATATCAATATAGATGTCACACATTATTTGTTAAAATAATGAAGTTTGGAAAAAAATGCTGAATGATAGAAGGTAAAACCGGTAACTACAACAAATCAAAACACACACTAGTGAATGGTTGATGTTTAATGAAGCAGAAGCACATAATGCCTACAATAGTGTCTGAAGTGCTGTGAACAGGTCTCCTTTTCAGAGATAAGCGGGAGTTAACAAACCAATTTGAGTTCCTTTGCCAGATGGATGATGTACTGAACATACTGTTTAAAATGTCAAAGCTACAAACAGGTATTGGTACACTAAACAGTTCTGCACTAGCAATGGTTAACATTGTAATTATACTTGTTTTGAATTTGTTGCTTAAAAAGAAATAGTGGTTTACAACTCCACAGGGGAAACTGGACTCATCCCATGAACTTGGAGGAGAGTAATCATCATTCCCTTACCAATTATGGAACAGATTTTGCTTCTATCGCCTCTTTTAGGCCAATCGCGTTGACTTCCTATCTGGGTAAACTACTAGAGAGGTTAGTCAACAAGTTTTACTGAAGAAGCTTGGAAGATTTAAGTCCTTCCATGGTGAACAATTTCGTTTTAGAAAACAGAGCTGTACTAGTGGCATCTTCTGTACTGAATAAACAAAATACTTGATAGCTTCAAGTACCAAGAAAATCTGCTGAATACTCCTAGATCAAAACATACGCGATATCTTTCGATCAAAGGAGACGCACTCTTCTTTAAAGATTGAGAAGTTTAGAGAATAAAATGGCCATTAAATCGATTTCCTCCCACTGTTGGGAGGAAGTGGGCCGACCAAATGCTGATTCTTCAGGTTTTCAACCTCTTGCAAATACAAAAAGGACAAGCTTATGTCAACTGGTACTGAGGAATCAGCTGGTATGTCGCAACTTTGTGTCAGGTAGTAATTTCAAATGTTTTGGTCTCAGTAAGTTATACGAATGCATCAAGTACCCCAAAACCCTCATTCTCATTCTTAACTATATTGCACTGAACCCGGTAAGAACATGTTTGCATACTGCCTTAGAAGGAAACTCCGATCGTTCGGTGATATTTTATATACTTTTGGAATGATTTCTTATTTTGTCTCCAGTACCAAGGTTTAGTATTCATTTTCTACATTAAAGTAGTCTTAACAATAGAGTGAAAAAATGTATAAAACATTTATGTTTGTTTTAGCTATTTGCAAAAAACATATTCGCCCTTCTGCAGTCAATCAAAGCAAGAGAAGAAGGAAAGAACCGCCCACAACAACCACCACCTGGAATTACGCCTAGGAACATGATGGTGAAGCCTGCGACCCAGCCTGTCGTGTACAATCGTTACGATCAGGAGCGCTTCATTCGTCAGAGAGAAGGTATCTCCCAATTATCAACCCCTATAGCAGACAAATGAGTTTGTTTTGAGTTCAAGCATATAAACTACTAGGTTAGCTCTATTAACCTAGGACTCCGTGAGAACGAGCTAAGGAAATCTGCATCTCCGGTATATGAGGCAACCCTAGTATCCACCAGAAAACTACGCTTCTTCTTTAGTGTTAATTCATTTCATTAATTGAATTATTTAAAAAACGTTATGGTCTTCTTCGGACCCTTAGGTGCACTTGTGAGAGGTTGGCTCCCACTAGTTAGCGCTTTTGGACCCTTTGCGCTGCCGGAAGATGGTCTCCAGACTTCTTTCTCCATAGTATCATATAGGGAAAAATCCCTGAAGCACTGTCGGTGGTATTTTGTCCGCTCCGGCTGAGCACCGCATACCGGAGTAAAGCTATTTACTCGAGAGGATCGCCTGATACCCTTGAGGCTCCGTTCGTAATAGAGTGACCCTATATCATCCCTCCTTCGGCACTGATCGTATAATGCCTTGGTTTGGGGTTGGGGTATTAGGAGAGGATTTGGGAATTTGGAAGAATGTGAAACGAATGTGGTCGGGCCCAGCCCCTGATCACCTTCTCCTCTTTCTTTTGCCCTTGTATAAAGCAGGTTAACAGGGCAACCTTTCAAATGCAGAAAGCCAGGGTTGAGTACTAGAGGCTATTAGAGGCGCATAATCACTCCATTACTACCCCAAGTAGAAACTATTGGTTAGACATGCTTTTATTGTCTGGGTAGTAGTTTGGACAACAATCCATGATATTGTCCAAAGTATCTTGGATTGTTGTAGGAAATTAAATTTGAATTTAAACGTGGGTACCAAAAGGGTTGTGTCTATAAATTGTATATTAAAGTTGTATAAGGGGTTGAGAAATATAAATGGTATATTATATTAGTTATGGAATACCACTCTGAAGCAGTAGTTACTTAGCTTTGCTTGACATGGTACAGAATAAAATCCTTGGGGTTATTATGGATGATGGGACCCCTGTTCTTGCAGAGTGAAAAAAAATTATTAAAATTATATGAAAGCTAAAATAGTGCATGGCATTATAGGACGAATCACAATATGGCAAATAAGGATTTAAAGAAGCATTATTCATTTCTGTCGAAAAGAGTCCTAAAACTGCTATCTCAAGCAGACTACCAATAAATATACTTAATACTCAGAACTGAGTATTCTCTTCCAAATCTTCCTTACCTTCCAAACATTGGTTCTTTCTCCTATGTTAGATTTTTGGGAATATGATGGTTTGGTTTACTTAAAGTTTTGTATATTGTTTCTCTCGTAAAATTGATCATACTTAAAAACGAAATTTTAAAATAAACTTGAAACGACAGATTTGCAAATTTCATTAAAAAGTGAGTAAAATTTGAGAATTTTTTAAAAAATATAAATCATTTCAGGATACTACTTGAATTTTTCTTTATTTTCTGTTATTTTTTCAAACATTCTAAAATGTTTGTTTACTTTTTTTTTTTTTTGCAGAGACGGAGGGTTTCAAAATCGATACAAAGGGTACTTACCACGGAATGACTCTGAAGTCAGTGACTGAAGGGAGTCAGCCCAAGAAACCGGTTCCTCCACAGTCGATGAATCAGCAGTCAGTGCAGCCATCAGCTCAGGTCTTAGATCACTCAGTATTTCCTTCATACAATGACGATTCACTTAAAACTTGATCTAACCGTTCAGTATTAATAACAGATGTAACATCATTTAGTGCTGTATAAAACAAAGCCCTTTGTAAGACAGTCTACAAAAATTGAAGGCTAATGTCCAAATTCTTACTCCAATTCTACGGTTGTAATGTTAACCACCATTAATAACTGATTTTCTATTCCAATTTTGTTGTAATACTCTCTGTGTACTGGCAACGTTGTAATAAATAAACTTTTTTATTGAACTTCTTGTGGTTTTGTCAGAGAATGTATAGGAAGAAAACTATTTGATAATTATCTTCAGCCTGGTTTTGAACGGTTTGGCTCATAAGTTTAAGTGAGGTTTTTTTGTTATTTTAATAAATAAGGAACCATGGTTTCTTCCTTGACTAGTTCCTAGGTACGTCCATCTTCAAAAACCATTTTCAACAAGGCTCTTGTACATATACTTTTTCCGAAACCGGTCAAACTAACTGGACAATGTATGATGGTTTCATATTTTGTTCCGTGATAGTCCAACATTGTATGTATTACCATTATAATAGTTGTAATAGTATGTATTACTTTATTATAATCAGCTAAGTTGTTGAACTCCTTGGGATTCATTACAAAACCGACTTGTTCGGGAAGATCTTTTTTATTTGTCAATCCTAAGCTAGTGGGGCACTGCTAATATGTGAGTTTGCTAATATAGGTTCGCCTTTACATTGTTTTTTCTTTTTTTTTTTTTTGAAATCCTTTAACATGTATGCAGTTTTTATTGTTATTGTGTTTTTAGACGAGACTGAATGCAGGCAGTGTTCAGGTGACAAAGAGAACATCAAGGACTCCTATTATTATTATTCCAGCTGCCAATACCTCCCTTATAACTATGTACAATGCCAAGGAAATACTCCAGGATATGAAGTAAGTTAATCTATACTTTTGAAAATCACCATTCGATTAATTATAATGTATAGATTTTGACCAGTTAATTCTAAGAGTCTGTGTAAGAAATCTTAATTAGTTATCAAAAACGTTAGTCTAATTATGTTTTTCGATTTTTAGCGGTACTAAATTATGGTTTTGTCAGAGAATCTATATGAACAGAACTATTTGATAATTATTTGTTGTGTATAATTATTATACTAATTATAGTCGAATAATGTGTGAAATTCTTATCAGTAGACAATACAAGTAATATTATTTGTGATGTTTATCAATAATTTATTTGACCATGTGCAGACTATAAACTTTCATGATTCACTCTTCCGAAGTAGTTGACTGCGGAAAGTTTAGGTGGATTAAGGCATTATTTAAATTTTTAAAGTTTTTGTCCGAATAGCTGAAACCTAACTGGGTGGTGTTTGGTAGCAAACTTAATTAGCTGAGGACGTATTGCCAACCCGCAAGAGAATTTTTAGTCCAATCATAGGAATAATTTGTAGTCATTCATAATTTTTTAATCGTTGAATAAAAAAAATGATCGTGTTTTAAGTAAACTATGCTATTTTAATGAAAGAGAGGCCTATGGCTTCTGAAGGTAGTGGATAATTGTGGAACTTTAGTGGAGAAGTAAATCTTACTGTTTAACTCTTATAATGTGGGAGTTCCTCAAATTAAATTGTGCTACTAAAACGAAATTACCACAGGACATGAACCGAAATCCAACTGAAGGTTTAATTATCTGCATAGTGTTTTTTAGCCTATAGGAGATGTCATGAGAAGTTAAGGAATATACCATGCCCAGAAGCAACGGTTTGTCGAAAAGTCTGAGCGGGAATCGCATGTAAGTTCTATTTTTACTTAACTTTGCTTAACTTAGCTATCGGGACACAAAGTGTCGCCACCATAGCAGCACTAATGTAAACCCTCTCTACGCTAAGGTAGGTGGGTTTATATCAAGGTTGTAAAATCTCAGACAAGTTGTGGTCCCCTAGTTGACTTTGGTAGTCATTGCCCTTGGGTGTAGCATATTTCTTTGTCACTTATTATAGCGGTTCCAATCCTTTTAGATCCGTGGATTATTTTTTTCTGAGAGACACTTTCTATTAGATGGGTGGGTAATTGCAACAAATGAAATAATATTAATTGCATAAATATGACTACATTGTTAATAGTATGCAATTATATTATAAACAGTCTAAAAGTTGTTTTTTAGTACTGAAATACCAAAATTCTTTTTTGGTACAAAGGATTTTTGGACTACAAGTCTTAACCAGTGTCGGCGCTATTAACTTTTTTCCGACCAATTCTGCTATATTATAGCTTCCGACCAAATTATATTAAAGTTTGCTAGTTGAAAGGTACTTTTCGTGTGGTTTTAAGCTTATCTATTTCTTACTTGTGAAGAAAATTATTCGATTTCTAGAAAGTGGTTTGTAGTATTCTCTGGATAATAGTGTTACGCCTGTAACTTTTTAAAAAATATTTTAGAACAAAATAGATGTTTGAAAATGGCAATTTGAAAAGAAAAATCGAACTCCTTCTTCAATCTGGTTCTTTACAATCAACTTAAACAACTTAAATTTAAACTTGAAACAAGTATACATTTTCTACCGTGCATGTGGCAATGAATTATGATTTCCTAGAACAAAAAAGTAATTATACGTTTCCTCAACCTTTACTATCAATGTAATTACTGCATTGAAATAAGCATTTGTATAAATTATAATTATGACTGCTTATTGTTTTTAATAATTATAATTTCATATTAGAATGTGGAGGGAGAACTACTTTTAACCCGAAACTGAAAAGAGTGTGAAACCTCTGGTACATATTAGAACATAACTATTCAATAGCACCTTTCTCGTTTCGTCTTTATGGGCAAGTTATGGGATAGTAAACTAGTGAGTTTGTCTTAACTTTAGACATAAACAGCATCACTATAGCGAACATTGAACTTTACATTAATCGAGACAAGAAAGTTCTGCCTGAGTTCATCGTTACGGCCTACAATATATTAGTGTTTTGGACCACCTTCTGCTTAGAGGATTGCACCTTCAATTTTGTTTCAAGGGTAAAAATAAAATATATACTGTTGTTTAAATTTGTTTTTGTTAAATAATTTTATAAACATCAATAAATAATGCTAAACATATAATTTTGCTTCAGATATGTAACAACAGAAGACAAAAAGAAGGCTGGAGAAAAGAGAATGAATGAAGTGTTACTGCAAAGAAGAAAGGATGGAAATCTGACAGTGCCTTACAGAGTGATAGATAACCCGGGAAAACTCTCAGCCGATGACTGGGACAGGGTGGTGGCTGTGTTCGTTATGGGGCCTGCGTGGCAGTTCAAGGGTTGGCCTTGGGGTGGAAACCCAGTTGAAATATTCTCAAAGAGTGAGTTTTTTACATTATGATTGTTGACTTTTTTTATATGATATTTCCATAATGATTTAAGAGTGCAGTTTTAGCGTTTACTGCATTTCCCCCGTGGCAAAAGAGTAATGACTTTTGGGACATGTTCAATGAATGTGTTGAGCATTATGATTATTGTCCAAGTTCATAAAGATTCAACTATATGCTTTATATCTGTAAACCCTTTATATTCTTTTGGTTATAAGTTAATTCCAATAGAGCCATGGTTTGAAGCAGAGACAGTTAAATACCTGGAGCCGAAGTCGGTTTCCTTGAAACTGCTACTCCATAGTTTGTTATACTCTCATAATTCATGTTACTGTTTACACTTCTATTAAACAGCATAAAAGCTTATTAAAAACAGATATTTATTTGTTAAATAATAATTATATACTGCATAATTATACTACATAATGATAATGATTTGATAATGACTAAATGTTACAAGTCTTTATCAAAATAAGGAAAATTATTGCATGAGTCGTACAATAACAAGTATTGATTCCAACATCAGAATACTCCATAATCTTTGTCAACTGATTCCAAAACAGTAATACACCAAGTATATATATATATAATATATACCTTTTTGGGTGGGACCAGAGTAGTAACGATAGTTGATTTACTAAAGTGTGATTTAAACAAATATCTACCCTAAAAAAATTTTTAAACTCCATTATACATGTACAATTGTTTGTTTTTCTTTCAAAGTGTAATATTTACTACTATATATTGGCTAAGTAGTATTGGCTAATTATGTTGTTCACGGAATCTTTTTATTTAATTCCTTATATATAAGGCCTTATTGATTTTCTATTATCTGTTTTTACATCCTCAAAATGCCGCCCTCTCCGCCACCCGCCTTGCTACTCCACTGGAAGATACAACAGAGATATAGAACAATGAAAACAATGTAAATCAATGATCAAACCACAATAAGAAATGGGAAAACAAGACTAAGATCTCTCAACCAAAACTCTTGGTCTTCATCAGTTCAAGTGTGAATCTTAGTTGTTTCGGTTGAAAGATCTTGGTCCCATTTCTGATTTTTCTTTCACAATAGTTTAAAAGTTGATATCTATATATGTTATATAACATATATATTGTTGTAATATTTTTTGCGACAACAGTTTTAATATTATGTTCATAGTGAAGGTGTAATATATTTTCTGTTGTTTCACTAGTGTGTGCTTTTCATCTGAAATACGACGAAATGAAGTTAGACCAGAACGTTGCTCGCTGGGCTGTCTGCGTCATTCAACTGTCCAGGACTAAGAGGCATCTCGACAGAGCTGCCCTTATGGTCTTCTGGGAAAAACTAGACAAGTAACTATTTCTATTTTATACATCTAAAGACATTATTATCAGTTTATCTTTTAAGTTTATCAATAAAAAAGCTACAGTCCTATTTACTAGGAAGCATATTAACTTTCATCTTTAAAATTCATTTCGTTACTTGAACGATAAAAACCACAAAGATTCATATATAAGTCCTCGAACTCAAATTTTCAGTTGCGTAACCTTTAACTGAACACCGTTACTCCAAGTGTACCCAGTTTTACTGACCACTGTTTAAATTTTCAGCAATATTCTGTTGCCAGAATATCCTGTTATCATGAGTCAAATGTTACCTGCTAATTAGATACCAAGATAGTCTGACCTAATTAAAAAGAAAAGGTTACTTTGCTCTGAGCTTCCCACTGCTTCAAAACTGTTCTTCATCTGTAACTTTTGTTTTTGTTGTATTATATTTTCTCGTTACTTGATTTCAATAAAATTACCGATAACCCGGAGGATTTCACTCCAGGTTATACTACAATAATATTAACAACCAGTTAAGTAAAAAAATGAGTTTTGTTATGTTACTTTTGAGTTAGAGAAAAATTGTGTTTAATTTTTTTTACTTTTTAAGTATTATTCTTTTAATAACAGAGGGGTAATTGCAGTGAAAATAATATTTTATAAAAAAGGGAAATAAAATTTTTTTTTGAAAGGTTAATGTTAATCTATCAAATTAAATAAAACAATGAACCTCTGAAATAATTTTAATGCAGATATTTATATAGTTTAAAGAAATTGAAAATATTAATTATTTGGAACTGTTTGGAATTAAAAAGCACTTGTAATGCTTCTAAACACCGACTACGGATACTTGAAATAATTTAACTGTTTTTTTGAAGCATTGGATCAATATTGAGTAAAATTAATCCTAAAACGTAGTGTATTCACTACGTCTCAGTGTAGTGTATTCACTGAGAGTTGAATATCGAATTGAAACCTCAAGCTCTGGACTGAAGGTTTATAGATAGATGCTCAACATTTTTGGACCTCCCCTATGAAATATTTAGTGATCATAACAGTTCCGTTATTCGAACTCAGGTATACGATATATATATCAGCAAGTATCTTATCAAACATTTTACCATTGTAATCCTATTTTTTCTTGTAATATATAATGACAATATGATTACCTAAACGAATTTTTCATTTGTTACGTATAATTGACTTTATTTTTCAGGCATTTGATCAAATTCAAACCGCATCTTCGATTTTAAGCAGCTTACATCGTTATTTTCAACACTTTTAAACCAAATTTATTTTCATGAATTATGAATTGTTGTTTCTGTTTATATATTAAGTTAAACAGATGTAATTTTTTTTCATATTTCTCTTTATTTTAATGTATTTTAATTATGTAATCATTTTTCAGTCATTTTATTTTCAATAGTCGCCTTCTTTATGCATGTTTTAAAAAATGAAATCTAAAGAATTGACATGATGGTTATACACATACACCATTTAATGGTGATGCCACATTTAATATACAGATCCAAGAATATCTTATACGTGTTTACTTCAAAAGAAGAAAGGAAATCCCTCGATTGATCTCGGTCTAGTAAGTTATTTGTTTGATATTAGTGCGCTATCTATTGTATCAAACATAACCGTGTTGTGTTAATGGAATATATATTAAACGATTCGACTAATTTTTGAGACAATTTGAATTAGATTTCAAAATACTAGACTTAAGGAAAGTCTTTCCTTTTGCTTTCTTTCCTGAGAAGTGTTAATAGTAACCCAAATACTTTGCAGTCAGTTACTATGTGTTATTTACTTACCTTGGGAAAATAAAGTCTAAAGTTTCTACTTACAAAGGGTCAATAAAAAATATGTGTTTCTTCTACCTCAGGTAATATATGTAATATACAAAACAAACCCAAAGAGCGTTTAAATCAAATTTAATTAGAATATGAAACATGAAATAAACCAAGTTAACGAATAATAACCTGTTCTTGAGAAAGCCTCTTTCCTAGAACAGTATCCACTGACATGTTAAGTGTATATTTCATTGCTAATCATCTTTCCTCCTTCTCAACTGGTTTGTTTTTCTAAACCAAATTCGTTTCAATCTAAAGTGATGAGTTGAGTCACCCAGGTCTTTCCAAATTTCTCCATGTCGGTTTTTCCTATGCACATCACTATGTTTATTTTCTCTATTGAGTTGAAAAAAATGAACTGACCACACCCGTTTTTCTGAAGATAATGATTCCACCAATAAATATAATTTATTATTTTTTAGTTATTCTAAAGTTTCTCTTAACACGAGTTTTCAATATTTCAGATCTAATCATATTCCGATTGCACCGTGTATTGTCATTTTCCGTGTTTACAATGTATATCCAATAATTTTGCCATATGTTCAAATTGATTCATGTTATTTTTACACCATTATTCTTTCCTCAATTCAACTCTGCTACTATTTCATACTGGTGATTTCAGCTATCTTTAATCTTCTGATTTTGCGTACATTTCGTTTTTAGGTGATTTATTTTTCCACATTGGTTGCACCTTTTACTCATTCGTATCTCATAAGTGAACTCAGTTTACATTAAATTTTCTGTCTATCACAGCATACTTTGTGTTGTTTTGACTCCGTGATTTCCTTCCATTCAGCATACGTCATTGGACCATTTTTGCTTGATAGTTTTGAAATAACCGGCTAACTCAAAGATTGACAAAGTTGAATCATTTTTCCTGAAATAACTTTTCTCGTAAAATTGCATTCCTAATTCACAAATTAATTGTCAAAATAAGGCTGTCTTTCGCTCTTTCATGTTAACAGTTTTTCTTACATAATTTTGATATTCTATAAAAAAAATTAACGCAATTTTAGCCACATTTCCTCTAAAAAATTAAAAAAAAAACCCTTCACTGTAATTTTTCCTTTTCTTCTGTAATATCTTCACTAGCTCTTCGTATTGTGCCTTTTAATGTACTTGAATAGTTTTAATTGCTCAAGAGGGAATTTTTCCAATACAATGAAACAGCACTCTTCCTGTTGCTTTGTAAACTCTATAACACTGTAAAATATTTGAAATCTTCCTTTAATGTATTCTACTCTGTTGCATCTGTCAATTTGACTAGCATATCATGGGTTCTTTACACCTACTGCGCCGTGTTATCTTAATAGTTTTATTATCAATTACAGTCATTGTCTAAAAGAGTCAAAAGTAAACTACCACTCTTCCCGGCAAGTTGCCAAACCAGCGTTCTTCCTCCTCTCACCCTCCCAGAAACCTATTCTCTGTTACTCACTTTCATAATTCGATCCTTTTAACAGTCGTCCACAGGAAAGGGAATGATACAGTGAAAAGATGAAACCCATTTCAAATATATTTTACGCTGCTCAAATAATATATTGCCATATGCAGAATTATAGATAATAGTAAACATTGGAAAACACGCCTTTTTAAACATAAAATTCATTTTTTTGTAGTTGCTATTGCCCACACTTTCATGTTTGAAGCATGTACTCTTGTTATTGCCTCCTCCATTGAAGGGTTAAGTGAGAATCATATTAGTTTGAGTAGTTCATTCTCTTAGTGCTTTTATACAAGGAAAGAGTTGTTCACATTAATATGTGCTACGAAACAAACAGTTCTTGGTTCTGCGAATGTACTAATTAAAAAAACAAATTGTAGACTTCAGTCAATAATAGTTGGACACAGCTACACCTTAGGTATGATAGATTTCTGTCTTGTATTTCTCTGTATGTACTGACATTTCTGTCACAAATAAAAACTGTTGAATGATATTACTGAATTGTTATATTTTGTATTGTATGGGTTTGACTTTCTTTTATAAGTCAAAATGTAAGTAATGAGAAGTTCCATTATTACACCCATTAATAAAGTGTGTTACAAATTATTTTAAATCATATTTAATTGAGTTGCTTTCTCTGCTCAACCGGTTTCGTACCCTATCCATATTCAAAACTAACTGTTCTAGTAGTTCCTACTTTGTTTTATATACCTCTTCTCGTTTAGTACCTGTATCATAACTTAGCCTAAAATAAGTATAAAATCTGGCTCTGTGGTTAGTGTAAATTCATTGTTCTTCTTTTATTTGCAATTGATTTTTTACTCTAATATTCTTCTTTGATTTACAAATTACTTATTTCATAAACTAAGAAAAAATAAAACTGGTTATTCAGTACTGTAATAAATATGAAATAACTGGATGTAAATATTATTTTATAAGTAATAAACCATTTTTGATTTTAAAATAATTTATTCGTAATAAGTTAGTTGTGCATTCATTTTAATAAAATACTTCTATAATAAAAAAACATAGAAACGTATGTTTTGATAATGTAATTAATTCAGTATAACTGAAGTACTCCGTAAACAATTTTCTAATTGGACTGTTTTTAATTTACTTATGAAATTTAGAAGAGAATATATTTGTAATTTTTATGTAAAGTATTAATCTATTAAGTAACTACGTATAAAACCCTTGTAATATATTCTGTAAGTAAAGTTGAATTACTTTTGGAATGTTGTTTATTTTGTGTGTCCTGTGATTTAAGTCAGTCCGAGTGTTTTGTGATCATTTTCACTTTACTATAAATTAGTTATCGTGATCATGAAAAAAAAATTAATATTTAAAATTTGACAGATTTACTCGTTTTGAGGTCTCGTGAATCCATTTTTAATAGCTTTTACCTATCTTTCTGTAGATGGGTGGGTGCATATCCAAAATTGTTGTTAAAATAACATCGAATTTCTTTGTTTATCTAATACTAATTTTATTAATATTTTATTTCAATAAGTGTAACTAATATTAATATTATTAAGGAACTGGACTTGATGTTCTAAAGAACAATTTTTTTTTTCTTTGCTTACGAAATAAATCACTATTAGTTATTACAATCCCTATAATTTCCAACTTGATTTATTTAACTGTTGGAAAATGTAATTGTGAAATCATAAAGTAGCTTATGTTAGCTGTTAAGTTTAATTATTTGTTCACAGTCACTGAGGAGCAACACACACTGGTAATCACTATAAACATGTCAACTTATATTTGGAGTAATATAACTGATATGTTTGTCAAATACCTTTCTTATTGCAAATATCTATTTTTGTAATATCAATTAATATAAATAACCCGAATTAATTTGTAAATATTTCAATATTGGTTGGAGTAACGGTTTGTTCTGAGAGAGTTAACAAAAAATTCGTCACTCACTTTTAGCCTCGTTTACTCTTTATAATTTTTATCATTAAAATTAATTGTAAAACAAGGTACAAAATTATTTTGAACTGATGAAAAATATCTCTGTAATTTTTAAAACATATAATAATATAAACTTTAATTAAGTAACTCGTTACTTTAATGAAATAATCATCACTTTCTTAATCAAAATCTTCTGAAAACTTTTATGAAAGTTTGGTTTGGTTTGTAATTTGAGCATATAAGAATTGAAGGTCGACTGACTTGATAAATCCATTTTAATGACTAAAGGAATTTAGGAAATAATTCCTATGAACAATGTTAAGTTGGTATCCTCTGTCCCTATTGCTTGTCAGGCATCCCAATAAAAGCAGGTAAAATGGGGCAGGTGTACGCAGGGGAATAGAAAGGTTGTATACCATGTTCACTGTGACAATAGATGATATGTATTAGCAACAGCACTCCATGTCGTAGCATGGAGTGCTGGCAGAAGTTGTGGGAAGAGGCGACCAATGCTCAACTTACAAAAAGATTTCTACCATCTGTCAGTCAGAGAAAGAAAAAGAACCTCAAAGTGGACTGGAGACTGACCCAGTTTCTAACAGGGCATGGGAGATTTGGCCACTATCTCCACCGCCTGAAACTTGTCAACTCTCCAGGGTGTAGCTGTGACGGTAGGTTACCTAAAACAGTTCAACACCTCCTGTTCGATTGCGTTGAGTTAAACTCAGAGAGGAGTAGGATGGAGAGAAAAGTGGTGACTGCCGGAGGTGCGTGGCCCCCACAGCTTGCAGCTTTGTTGGAGGGCCTAGTCGGTACCTTCAAAGAAGTGGTTAACAAATATTTTAATTTACTGAATTAATTATAATAGCCTGTATTATCTGTATACTGTAATAGCAATTACTCTATTATCATTATAGTTATTTTATTATTGTCAATTATTATATATTTAAGCTATATTTACATAACATAATGGAAATTATTGTGTAACATTAAAGATTTTAATAATGTGGTGCCTTCATAATAAAAAATAAATAATAAAGATTTAACATGTAGTGCCTTCAGTTGGAGCATGCTGTTCTCTGACAATAAAAAAAAAAAAAAGGTACTCCATTAGTTAAATAAAAAGCTTTGAACAAATGTTAAAATATTGAATGTCTTTATTTTCATCTGAGGCATTGTGTTCTACAACTGAGCAGCGGGTCCTACAACAAGTAAACTACATGAATTTCATGTGACCGTTCCTGATTCTACAAAAATAGACTAACAGGAAACAAATACTTATCCATGTTACTGGCAACATATCCGTATTGCCCTCATGAAAATATCGTGTCCTAAATCACACAATATAAAATAACTTAAAACTAAACATATATTTAATACATTTTTATGCATTATGCATTATTAGTGTGTATAATGCAAAATGAATGACTTAATATTCAGGTAGATACATAAACTAATATAACTTATAAAGGAGCAAACGCATCAGTTGTTGGCTTATACATAACGTACTGTCTTTTGTACCACAGCCATAGCCTTATATCTGAGTAGGAAATGTAAAATCTTGTACACTGCCATCTCGAGCCTGCGCGATGTCAGGTACTCTTTAAAGAGTGCTTTAAACTCCATTGAGTAAAAATTTAGGTCTGGTGATATAGAATCAACCCGGTGATGTGTCTGGCATATAACTGGATTAGGTGCAAATAATAAATAACAATCTTTCCACCCTGTAGAAGATCACCAAAGGTGAAAGGCTGCAAAAGTTGGCGTTTGAAACATAAAGGAGCAACCACTCTACGATAAAACTTATGAGCTTAGGTAAAACTGCCTTAAATTTAAAGTTTGAGAATAATGTATCAAACGCTCTAAAATATTTCTTTGAAGGAAAACTTGTCTCCCAACTTCCTGGAGTCACTGTATTATTACTTTTACGTAATTTAAAACTACATAAATTATATAATGACAAACGAACATGCAAAACGTATATTCTCACACATGACATACTCCATATCCACAACATTAATCTTAGGGGTAATATTTAACCAAAAGAAGAAACTTCAATAATATGCATATCATTTATCTATTGCTTAAATCGCGTGATCCTTTTCTACTTTTACTTATTAACTCTACTAATTTGTAATAACATTTTAACGAATGGAGGTTTAAAGACTTGTCTCTATAGCGCAAATAAAATATCCTACCCAGACCATTAACAATATAGATCTGTACTGGACAATTAAAAACATACAAATTTGGACTTCAAAAGAATAATAATTATATTACTTTCTAAACCATTCTGTTAATTCTGCAGCTGTATTCAATGAAGTAAGAAGCATCATCAAGAATTTTATTTCTCTATATTGAAATGATACTCCAATAGAAATTTCCAGATTAATTACTTTAAACATTAACAGAAATTAAAATTTAAAGATTTCGTTGATAAAACGGAAGAACTTCTTATCAAATTACTTTTAAACTTAATTCGAATATGATTAACAAATCTACCTAAATAGCAAAGAAATTATGTATTTATCAAAAATATATCTATATTTAAGACAAAATGAATATTTTTTCATTAAGTGGCAACATTGTACGTTATCAAGCGTGACTTGTGTCTAGTGGGTAAAAATTTAAGTACTAAACAATATACTTCTAGGTGCACTGTTGAACTTGAAACATGGAAGAAATAGGAATAATTTTGCCCGAAAAGGTATTTATAATAGATTGGTTTGATCATTGGTCATTGAAGTAGCAATTTCTTTGAGCTGTCTTTAATATCGCTATTAATTATTATTATAGGAAGACAGTAATCAAGATGGTAAACAGAATAATTTATGCCATACATTGGTTGAAGAAACCGATAATGATCTTTTCACTAAATATAAGGTAATTTGCTTTTCATCGTAATTTATTTTATTCTTTTCATTAGTATTTGTTATTAACTTACATCATTACAGAAACTGAGACGACAATTAGAATTCTTAGCTGTTCAGGAGGAGTATATAAAAGATGAGCAAAGAAATCTCAAGAAAGAGTATCTTCATGCTCAAGAAGAAGTAAAACGAATTCAAAGTGTACCCTTAGTTATTGGTCAGTTTTTGGAAGCCGTAGACCAAAACACAGGCATTGTTGGAAGCACTACAGGTAAATTTAGATTACTTAAGCAATTAAAATAGAGTTAATGTTTATCTTTAAATCTATAAAAAGCTTTTTTTTACATTTTCATCATGTGATTTTTGTATTTTGAAAATTTCATATTAAACATGTTTCAGGTTCTAATTATTATGTTAGGATTTTATCAACTATAGATAGAGAATTGCTTAAACCATCAGCGAGTGTAGCATTGCACAAACATAGTAATGCTTTAGTAGATGTATTACCTCCTGAAGCGGATTCTTCTATTTCCATGTTGCAAGCAGGTAACAATGACGAATAGTAGTTTGTATTCGCTCAGTATATTTATATTTTTGATATTATAAGGAAAATGAAGTAGACTTGATAATTGTGATTATTTTGATTCAGCTGGATAATTTAATCTAACTTTATAAAAATCAAATAACTTTCTGTCGTGTGTGCCCATTCGCACTATAGTAATGACAAACGGTATCCAATTTTAATGCAATTTTAATCCAATTTATGATTATGTTTTAATATTTCTCATTAATTTTTAGTCTTTATTGAATATTTTTTATTAACCTTTAATTTAATACTGTAGAATATACTTTGACCCAGCAAGTCACTGGTTGTTTGATATCTTTCTCGATCATACAAGAAGAATCCTGTATATTTTCTTCTCTAATACTAACTACTATACTTTTCCTCAAATTTTTGCTGACCAGTGTTATATACAGAAAAAGTTGCGTTTTTGGAAATTCTTTTATTATTGATTAGAGTCATACTCCTTGTGTGTACGGTAATTGTAATCTTAAGTGATGTAAAAACGATTAAATTCATCTATGTGGTAGGCTCTATTTGTGTTTATTGTTACTTTTTTAAACTCATCAAACACAAAAGTTTTGTCATTTGAAAAACTCGAAAATGGCTAAATAATATTTTGAACTTATTAATTAATGCAGTGGATGACTTTGAGGACAGCCAAAAAACATCGAGCCATCTTAATTAATATAAGTAATCAGTCATACATAATTAAATAATCAATCCCCTCAAAGTGTGCTAGATCCGTACTCCAGTCTGAAAAAGGGAATCGTGACTGAGTAACGGAGGTTTTGTTTAACTTCAGGAAAATTTATTGCACACTGCATCTGCTGAAATGAAATTTATGATGTTCCTATTTATCCGTGGCCAAGAGAACAATTATTTCCCCGTCATTTTTTTTTATAACTAAATTTGTTTTATGTAAAAGTTTAGTAATAGTTTTATACACATTTTGAAGTATCCACTAATCTATTTTCACAGTAAACCAAGCCCTTTTCCCCATTCGGACTGGTGCTTAGTTTAAGTAGGATTTAAGATCTGGGAACCTGTTGAATCGAATTAGGCCCTCTCTTCCTTATTGTACCTCATAACCAATCATATCTCGGGATCCTCTGTTGGTTTTAATTGATACTCCCTCAGTTTTTCAACGGTGAATATAACCTCAACACCTGATGTATGAACATCATCATCCTTATCTTTACCCTAGTCACCTGGCCGCGATGTAGTTTCTCAATAATAGATCGGCAATGTACATAAATTTACTCAGTTTTGTAAGTTACTTTGATATTATAATTACATAGTTTTAACTTCATTCATTTTAATGTTCTGTTAGCTATTTTCGTAATTTCTTTCTCTATTATAGCAAGAAGCAGTTTATATTGGTGACCACGGGAATATTTCTACAACTGAATATGTAATTGTGGTATTTTATACATGCAAAGCAGATTACTGAATTATTAACCCATTCAGAAGATTCATTCCCTTTTGCAATAACCTGTTTTTCAATCATAGCCTCTCGAGTTTGTTTCAGCATGGTTTTAATTTAATTGGGGGTACGTCCAGCTGAATTAATTTTCTATAACAGCCTTTTCCGAGTTTAATATTATATTCATCAGGAAAACAACCTAACCCAGTCAAAGTTACTTTTATAATTTTCAATAAAATTTTATGGCTTTCTTAACAACGAAATTTATATGACAAATTATTTCAAGTTGCCATAAAGAGTCGGAAACTTATTAATATCTGCACCTGTGTCCATCCTCATGGTTACTTGGGTATCAGCAATTAAAGCGTGAACATCACTCATTTTTGATTGACTACATTGGCCCAGTGGAGAAACAATGATGCAGCGCAATAATACTAACAATAATAAACTCTTCGTCAATGAAATTGACATCATTATTCATCATATTGTAAACATGAGAGTTGTGGCCTGTATCCCTATTTTTCTACTTTACATCATCTAGCAAAATGATTAACTATGTTATAATTAAAACAGGTTTTACCGAACGCCTTCACTTATTTCAATTATTAATATTACCAAGGTTTTTGTCTTTTTTATCATTTATTTGTTTCACATCACATAATTCCCTCAGCACATTCTGCTTCTTCTCGTCTACTTGTCAGGCATTCCGGTCCTCCAGCTCCATACAACTTCAAAATGAGACGACTTTTTCTAGAGCACATCTTCTCTTAAAAACATTCCTTGATGTTCTTTTCAATAAACTTAGTATTGTTTGAGTTCGTAATAACTTATTAAATTCAGAAGATTTGATGAAATATTTATATCAGCATAAAACTTTTCAATTGGCTCTTTAACCATCTTTTTTCTGCTGAAGAACTTAAATACCGCTATAGTTTCAGCATCAAAAGAAATGAATATTTCTTTTATCTTCGAAACGTTTAAAATTTTCTGCTAAATTAGCTGAAGACACAGTCAGGAGTTCTGGTTTGCTGAACTCCATCATCCCTATTTCCTGCAATTGTTGCTTACTTTATTGAATTTGATTTCAGATGAGAAGCCTGATGTTCAATACTCCGATATTGGAGGCATGGATATGCAAAAGCAAGAAATACGAGAAGCCGTCGAGTTGCCTTTAACTCATTTCGAACTGTATCGTCAAATAGGGATTGACCCACCTCGAGGAGTGCTTATGTATGGTCCTCCAGGTTGTGGCAAGACCATGCTGGCAAAGGCAGTGGCCCATCACACTACTGGTATTTTGAGTTCAACATTTAATTCCTCTTATAATATTATTTTTAAAAGATCTATAGCATAGTTTCTTTTCAGCTGCCTTTATCCGTGTTGTGGGTTCTGAATTCGTGCAGAAATACCTTGGAGAAGGCCCAAGAATGGTCAGAGATGTATTTCGACTTGCTAAGGAAAACGCTCCCGCAATTATATTTATTGATGAAATTGACGCCATTGCCACTAAGAGGTTTGACGCTCAGACTGGAGCTGATAGAGAGGTACAGAGAATTCTGTTGGAACTGCTGAATCAAATGGACGGCTTTGATCAGACAACCAATGTGAAGGTAATGACCTAACTATCTGATAATAATAGCTTATCCAATGCTTATAACAATGCACTTGAAGACTTTGATGATAGTAAGTAACTAGACTTTGAAGATAATAAGTAACTAGACTTTGAAGGTAATAGGTAACTAGACTTTGAAGATAATAAGTAACTATACTTTGAGGATAATAAGTAACTAGACTTTGAAGATAATAAGTAACTAGACTTTAAAGATAATAAGTAACTAGACTTTAAAGATAATAAGTAACTAGACTTTGAAGATAATAGGTAACTAGACTTTGAAGATAATAAGTAACTAGACTTTGAAGATAATAGGTAACTAGACTTTGAAGATAATAAGTAACTAGACTTTGAGGATAATAAGTAATTAGGTTGCACCCAGTTATCTTGGTTTCTAGGTAATACCCATACATACTATGTACTCGTATGTGACAAATTATCAAGACTCTGTCATATTTCCAGGATTCAAACGAGTCTTTCAAGACTGATGTTTCGGTTTTATTTAAAACCCTTTTTCTTGGGTCTACCTATACAAAGAAAATATAAGAAATCATACAACAGTCAAGCACATCAAAACTTAAAATGTTTAAATGGAAACATGTAAATTACAATATGTAAAATATTACAAAAGTAAATATTCCAGGAAAAAATTAGCGTAGTAATTCTATTTATATCGTTACTTCCTATTCTCCTTGTATTAACACTTGTGACGGTGTTATTAGAATTCTTCTACTCTTTTAGTAAGACAAAGAACTCCTCTTTATCGTACCGAAACTTTCATGAGAAATGTAATGTTCCCATATTTACTCTTAACTTTCCAAATGTACTAAAGACAGGTACAGTGGACGTCGTAGTTATCAAACTTCCTTCTTTTTTCAATTCCACCCTTAATAATACGTATCCTGTACCTCTTCATACCTCCAGCACTTGCCGTATCTGCATTTACTGATTGGATTGAATTGAGTGTGGTGTTTCTTCTGTTGGTTTGGTGTACACTTCCGTAAATCTCATATGGAGGGCTTCTACTTTGCTAGCACCTCCCTAATGTCGTCCAAACTGAATGACATAGTCTTGATTTTAATGGCTGTTCAGTGTCTAAATATTCAAAACAAATCCCTGTCAATCCTACTACTTTTACATTAAGATCTTCTGAGGCCTATATTTGTCTCTTTCTTGGTCTAAAACATTGGTTATGTAATTAATAGTTGTAAATGCTTTAGGTTATAATGGCTACGAATAGAGCTGACACTCTAGACCCTGCTTTATTGAGACCAGGACGCCTGGACAGGAAAATAGAGTTCCCTCTCCCCGACCGTAGACAAAAGCGCCTCATCTTCACCACCATTACCGGCAAGATGAATCTCAGCGAGGAAGTGGACCTAGAGGATTATGTTGCTCGACCGGACAAAATATCTGGAGCAGATATCAACGCCATCTGCCAGGAGGTGTGCTTTTAATGGGCATTGTTTTAATTTATGTATTAGTTTATTTAACTATCTAAAACCACCTTACCTTGTATGTTGTCTTGCGTGACGATATCAATAAACAGTCGAGCATTCAAGATAATACACAGTATGATTCTAAATAATTATATTGTTCTAATATGTATAGGCGAACAACCTCCTTAT
This sequence comes from Hermatobates lingyangjiaoensis, assembly GCA_026182355.1. Taxonomy (NCBI): domain Eukaryota; kingdom Metazoa; phylum Arthropoda; class Insecta; order Hemiptera; family Hermatobatidae; genus Hermatobates; species Hermatobates lingyangjiaoensis. The sequence goes on from JAPFBL010000055.1 coordinate 767,108, forward strand.
TTTTAGTATGAAGTGCTTATTAATCCAACATCTACTGTGAAGAACAGAGAAACAGTTTGACGTCAATTTGTCTGGGAACTTTTAGTTAAAATGTCCATCCTTAAAACTTAATCGTCAACAAGAACATAGTGAAATAAGCTAGTAAGCTTACAATCTAAAGGAGAACATCTGTAAATTTATTAATAACGTATTATTTTAAAGTTTTGAATTGAAAATGGAGCCAATTAAGGTAATTAATATGTGAGTTCGGAAAGTTTTAACTGATTCTGTGGAACTAATAGTGGGTCTAGCAGGATTTCCTCTCTTTTAATGGGTTTTCATAACCCCCATACATAAAGGGTAAAAAAAGGATTTTGACGAAAGACCTGCTGTTATTTTTGTATTTTTTTTTATATAAGTAGATTTTATATTTGTAAGGGGTTATTTTTCAAGTGTTCATAAACCTCTTTATCATTAAATAGTTTATCAGTTTTTAAGGTAATCATTTTTGTTTAGTAGTGCAATTACCCCAATTCCATAGTATTAGTTGTTTACAACTTTTCAAATTTTTTGTTCGCTTGTAAACCCATTTCCTCTTGTGATAGTCCTTTTTGTGATTGCAAAGACTATCATTAAGAGAGCATAATTGAAACCTGCTTGTAAAAAATAATGCTGATAGCTTGATTAACATCAAGCCTGGTTCACTTAAAATTAAGTATTTGGTGTATGTAATTTTAATTATAGAGTGGATTAGTTGGAATATTTGACATAAGTTACCACACAACTAGTCGCCTGTTTGCCTTTCATCCTTGTCAGATGTTGGATTCATTGACACGTTTAAGGTCCTGAAAATATTTTTTTTTTTCATTTACAACGCTCGCTCATACTTCTCTTCGTGAAAACGCTTCAGAATCTTTTCCTTTTCCTTTACTACTTTTAGTGGTGATTTCCTTCCTATATTATAAGCGCTCATATAAAAAATATATGTCGATTGCATTGTCATCAGGCAGAAAGATATGGGCCACTCCGAAGACAAGCGAAGACTCAAGTGTGTTTTATTCAAGAGTAGCACTCAATCAGTTAAGTCAACTTATAGAGGGGGAGGGAGGGGAGACAAGTAAAAAAAATCAACAATGATGATCACAAATAAATATTTTTTTAAAAAAAAATAAAGTAAATATTCAAAAACAATAAAGAAACCGAACTGAATAAATGAAAAATAAATAAGCAAATTTAGTTTGCTTTATTTATTTTGTTTTTATTTTTTCTCCTCTCTCCTCCCTCTGAAAGTTAGTTTCACTGATTGAATGCCTCATTAATGAAACAGACTTCAGTTCCCTCTTGACTCTGGAGCGGCTCACATATTTCTACCTGATGACGACGCAGTCGAAATATAGTAGTGAGTTCTTGGTGGGAGCAATATGGACTTTATAACTGCCTAACCTGACCTATATTCATAACCCTGGCCATCATTTCAGATCACCTTTAAGTAACCTTATTTATCCTTTTAACTTTTCATCTCGTGCACTTCTTGTAACTTGTTTATCGCTTGGATGGAACTAAATGTGATTTTTCTACTTCGGTCTGACCCCTAAATTATTTAGCATCCGAATGAATATTTGCATGTTGTGTATTGGTCAGCACAGTAACTTACCTGTTGTCGTTCAGCTCGTTTGCCAATGACTTCAAGATCGTCCCTTTCTGTTTGAACAATTCCAAAAGGGTGTCTGCCCCCTCGTCACCCAAAATTTTTAAAATCCATTATTATTTAAATTGCTTTGTTCATTTATTTCTCCATTATGTAAATTTATATGGTAATGTATTTTTTTTAGGCGGGAATGCATGCTGTTAGAGAGAACAGGTACATAGTTCTTGCAAAGGACTTTGAGAAAGGTTACAAGAACAATATAAAGAAAGATGAATCCGAGCACGAATTCTATAAATGAACTATCTCATACTTCAAGAGGAACTCAACCTTTCAAATTGTCATTAGTTCCAATTGTTATTTAAAAAGGAAATTGTAAATTATTATACTGTTTAATATAGTATTTCCTATTTTCATTTGTAAAAAGAAAGATAATTTTATACCCTGCTATTAAAACTATTCAATTGAAAAATATTTTATAATAAAAGGAAAAAAAAAATATTTACTTCCTTCTGTGCCTGTAAATACAATAACAGTGTAAGGAATAAGGAAAGCCTCTTTCGTTTTGTGGTTTATTGAATTTTCTATTTGAGATAAGACAAGTACACTTGTTAATGAGCTAGCGAGTTGTAAATAAACCACTAAACGTATGAGTACTGTCATTCGGTTTTAACTGTTGCATAATTTGCACTTTGTACGCAAGCAAATCTAGGCATTTGTGCAAAATCGTGGCACGATACTGTGTGACTCTTCTAAGTCACTGAAGCTCGATGGGTGCATCTTAGGCTCATAAGAAATGTAGTCTTGCTCCTCCAATTCTTTTAACATCATCATTGCTGCCAGTGTTCTTAAACCTGTTTTATTTACCAATAGTGCTTTGGACTATATTCTATTCTACACTTCCTGTGTCATTGCAGATCTTGATCCATGAAACTACAGAACAAATTAGTACCATTCTCTCTTCTTTTGTTTACTAAACAACAGATATGATGTGATTAGATATTAAATTTAATGCTCAATTTAAAAATAAATATTGTTATTATGTTTAGGAATACGGATCACAAAAATTATTAAAACAAAATGTACAATATGACGTGGTGGTGACCACAGTGTTTGTATTTGCAGAACTAATGTCTCATTTGTTTTTAACTTTCAATTTGCACTTCATCAGTTTGAAATCTCTGACTTCTTACTTCATTTTCTATATGTATCTTTTCATGGTGTTTAATTTACACTATTCCTTTTTTACTTTACTATAATTATTTTCTTTCATAACTGCCATATTTTTGATACTTCCTGACAATTTGGAAATACGTATTTACAATTTTGAATATGTTTACAAAGAAAGAAACATTTTTCTTGTAAGAAACGATAAGTTCATAAAGTGTCACGTCACATGATAATTCCAACATATTTTAAATACTTGTTCAATACAAAGTCTAGAATACTTTAATCTTTGTAAGATCTAGTTTCTCAAATGGAACAATGCTACTAAAACATAGTTACTTCACAATATCTAATAACAGAAACAAAAATTCAAATGTATGAATGTTAATAATTACAACTTTGATTTTATCTATCTGATGCAAACCTCCTCAATCTATTATTGTTTGTTACCATACACGCATAAATAGTATGAAGAAATTTAATGGGGAACTGCTTGTGACCGATGATGAGAAAACTGAGATCTGGATGATATACGTTTTATCTTGGAAGAACTTAATATTAATTTTATCTTGAATTACCTTCTAAAAATAAGAAATACTTATTACCTCGTTAGGATGACACATTAATGAAATGCTAAGGCACTATTCAGCAGAAGTCCCATAAAGATAATAATCTTAAAAGAATCTCGGGAATAAGAATGTTTTGCCCTCAAAAGTAAAAAACTCTTCAGTTATTCTTCTCTAGAAAGCCAGATAAATCCAGATTAGAATGCTAGACAGACCTATATTCATAAGACCCTGCTTGAGAGAGCTCTTAGAATGCCTGGTGAATAGTGAGCTGTTTTGGAGACTGTTAAACCACGTTAAGATTATCTTGGAGTCTTGAACCAAGTTCTTTTTAGACAAGTTTCAATTGTTCTTATCATACCACAGAGTACTAGTGAACTAGCAATTTGTAGTTAAGTTAATTCGCAGGATCTGGTCAAAAAAATTGGAGAACTGCTGTTGGACGATATTTGCGCTGGATTTAGGTTGAACCTGTTAAGAAGGGTATATAGATTGAAATATCTAGACAGACAGCTTCGTTTGTGGCTTGAAGTTATTTCAGTGACAGGTTAAGTTAGGTTATAAGGGCCGTCCCGAGAGAGAGCACACATAGCCAGCAAGCTGACGTCTTGTGGTACCACAAAAGAGAATTGGGGCTATTCTCTCTCGTCCCTGGTCGACTGACTCGAGAGAACAATAAATCTAGACAGATCTCTGATATCAGTGGATGCTAAGTTTTCAAGATTGTCAAAGAAGTACTCTCCTAATGCTTCTTTCCTTCTTTGAGCAAAACCAGGGCATTGACAGAGAACGTGAGGAACTGTCTCTTCCTTTTCGTCGTTCTGGCATGCTCCGAAAGGCCACCTGTGGGGATTCCGGGCTGTAGCATGGGGAACGAAGGAAGAATGAAGCAGTAGGTTAGTTTTTAGTGCAGCTCTAATGGCAGAAAGTATGGCTGGCTCATTTATTATTGTTGGTACTCATTCTAGTTGTTTTACAGGAGAGTCCGATTTACAGATCGATAGACCGGTCTCTTAAAATCTTACTGAGCAAGCGATCAAAATCTTTTGTTTCATAATCCCCTGGAAATAATGAGTTCTTAACTAGGCTTTCTTTAAGATGCAACCTTCCATCGATCAATACTAGTATTGATAACTTTGGACTCCATTGTCTCATCTGTCTACATTTTTGGTCCTCACCAAGTTTAAAGCAATGCATGAGTCACAATGCGACCAGTTCTAGATCACGCAGCAAATGTGCTATTAGAGCTCTCTACCTCTTTACGGAAGAGAGGGATTATAATTTTGAATCCATGGGTATGTATATTTCTTTTTCTTTAATCGAAAGGCATCTAGTTACCGCAGCGTTTATTCCAATCGCTACCGCATCCATGCTTGACGTTAGATTGCACAACATAAAATAGGCCTCCTCTAACTTGGTAGTATGAATCTAAGACCGCTCTTCAATGGTTTAGGTCCGCTGACCCATCTGTATATACTTTACAGAAGTCCCTACATTCCATTTTAGAAATGATCGAACTATATCAATCAACCACCTGATTGATTCTACATCAGGGCATTGGTTGGTAGAATCACCTTTATTAAACTTAAAATTAAACTTAACGAATATTTTTATAACACACGGATTTACGTCATGTTCAAGGCATGGTGCCCATGAGATTGCCATCTACCAGGTAAAAATGTAGGGTAGCATCTAAGATTCGGACTTCAAATATTCATTTCTAACCTACAGCACACTAGGCCACATCTGACCTCCAAATTCTTCTTAATTTTTTTTATGATCAACTGCTTTTAGTTTTATTTCTTTATAATTCTATAATAATATCGTGAAAAGTATGTTTCATTTAAAAGTGCATGTTAACGATTACAGTTTGATCTATTGTAGTTGATTAACTTCTATATACTTAAAGTCTATGTTTCTATTGAAGCATTTCCTTCGTAGATGTTGAGTTTTTCAGCTAGAGCACCTGCAAACATGCAGATAATCTCTTCATATTATGATTTCACTCGCAGTAATCTCGAACTGCAATCAGTTTAGCAGGATCTTCCCAACCTGGTCTTTAATAACTATGACAAGGTATGCCAAATGGTAAGTCCATTGGGCAACTCTTGGTTTAATGTTACCGAACAGCGTTTGCGCTCTTCTACAGATCGCAATGATCATCCTGAATCTACCTGTCTATTGTTAGGGATCAGTTAGTTCATAATTGTTTTGATATTATGTTTGTTGTTTTACTCCCAGGTTAAAAGCCGTTTTGTAACGGTTAATAATTTCTCTTTAGTAGGTACCGATTTAAGTTTCAACTTGTCACTCAACTTACAGTGGTGGAAGGTACTTCAGCACCCGAGGAGCTATTTTACATCACCCACTCTTCAGGTTACTACAAATAAATCAATGCCAAATTTAGGCAACAAGTGGTAAACCGCTAGGGAGTTGGAGTCAGCAGTAAATTTTTTAAATGAGGAGTCAGAGTCAATGAGTTCTTTAAGTACATGTACTAAAGGGTCGTAAGTCTGAGTCAAAAGTATATTTATAACTAGAGGAGTCGTAGATGGAGTCTCCAGTAAATTCATTTAAAAACCAGTCGGAGGCATTATTTAAGAGTGTGGGGGGGGGGGGCCAAATATTTGAAAAACTAAAAAAGTTCAGCGGTTTTGATCAATATTAGTAAGTCGTAATTATGGTAAATAAAATCAATCCATTGTTTAAACTGATTACCGTAAGTTTAATAAAATTTAGAATAATCGTTTAGAAATCCCAAACTACTTTGGGATTTTTTTTTAATTTTACAAGCGAACATCTAATTTAGCGTTCATGTTGAAAATTCAGAACTTTTAGCTATCGTATACTTCGAATTATAAGTTATTGTACAAGTCAAACAACACAATAGTTTGTGAAACATATCGTTCTTAAAAATAATTTGTGAATAAAGAAATTTAAGAATAAAGGAAATAATCGACTGTTTTGAAACCCTGTAACGTCGCATTACGCTGATAATGGAATTATAAACAGTGGGGATAATTGATTGTAACAGTTATCTAAACGTGACTTTCCTTCTCAAGTTTTGTTATTTGGGGAAAGTGATGGAATGTTTCTTAGTGCATCCATATTGTTTGTTAGCTACATATCATGGATAAAAGGAACAAAGAGTATGAAGCTCTCATAGAAAAACAGAGAGAAGAGTTGACTAGATACAAAAAACGATTCACAGGTAACTTGAAACAACGTACTTGTTTCATGTTTTCTTCTAGAGTGAAATGTTTCCTTTTGTTTTATTTGTTGAGGTGTTAGATCTAAATAAACTTCACTTATTCCTACAGTTATCACTACAAAAACAAACTGTTACCATATTGGTGAACCATCAGTAATACATTTGGCTTACCATACATTTAAACTTATCGTTCCAGCAAATGAATTGATTCAATAAGCACTGAATTTATCATTTCGGAATGGTCATTTATTCAGTCTGTTAAATAATAAAGTGTCCAGTTATTCTTATTTTCAAATCAGAAAGTATCATTTTGAAGATAAATATAGTGAAGCTGTTTTCAATTTTGTATTATGTTTTTCGTATTCTGTTTTGAATTACTGTTTTTTCTACCTGTTCTATATCATTTTGCATTTATTTTCAATGATTTATTTGGAATTGATTTAGCCAATACTGGTAGAATTATGATTTATTTTTTAATTCCAAGGTGATAGTAGATTCAGTTTTTTAATTTATAATAAGTTAGTAAAGGTTCAATGCAAGGTTTATGGAGTTATGTTAAAGAAAAAAGGATAAAAGGGAAATCAGAAATCATGTTCAGGAGTGAGATGTTAAATTCATTAATACCTTCGTTTTAGAAGCTTAATTTAATTTTAAGAGACTCCATATTATAAGTGGTTCCAAGAGGCGTAGAATAAGATTGTTCGTTATTAGTGACTTAATATATTTGAGTCATCTTTGTGGAAATTGTACTAAATTACTACTATATCAACTGCGTTATCTCCTTAGGAGAACAGTAATGTTCTTTTCCACTAACATAAATTTATTAGCAGTGTAATTAAGGGGGTTATTTGTATTACTTTAATAAAATGTATAGTGACTTAATAATTTTATTTTTCTTAAAGTATGTTGATATATGTTTTTCTTCATCAGCAGATTAACTAAATATTTCCTGTATCTTTTGACTAAATACCAAATTTTATTTGATTGACAAATTCTGTTACAGATGTGGTTAATGCTTACAAATGTCTAACAAAAGAGAAGGAGGTTTTAGAAGCCAGTCTCAAAGCTTTGAGTCAAGCCAGTTCTTCTCCTTCCAAAAAAACACAAAGTGCAGAGAGCGTGGAACTTGAAGACCAGGTTAGATAATGAGTTATCTCAATTTTACAAGTAGTCACTAGGTATTTAATGAAAACTGACTTACATGATCTGGCATCCTTAAATATACAGCTCCATGGAGATGATCCGCAATTTGCAATACATTTTGGCCGACTTGTTTATCACATTTAATAAATAGTTACTGAATCCAACAACCATAAAATTAACCTAAAAAGATAAATTTACTGGAACATTTAATCGTTTGAGTGAAGGATTTGGTAGTTCAATTTTATAGTGCGTAAATTAGTTTTGCATAGAAGAATGTTTAACATGTGACCTGTTTTTTTTTTTTTAGGAAGGAAATGAAGTCGGTAATGAGGATAGTTGTGAAAACTTGAAAGTTCAGTTAAACACTTTAATGAATTCTTTAGCAACACTATCGGAGGAAAAGTCGCGGATGGAAGCTGGATTTCAGGCTGATAAAAAGCAGTTGAGAGCGGAAAAACAGCAAGTTAGTAGTGTGTTTTTGTTTAAATATTGAATATGATATCCATCTTTTCTCCCTCATCTTCTCTAGTCTCCTCTCCTCTCTCTTCATTTTTACTTTTCTCTTCCCTCTCCCTCTCTTTCCTCCCTCCTATCTATGTCTAAATACATACATAAGGACGTCATTAAGTCTTTTAACAATTTAAAAAAGTATATTATAAAAGTTTTTAGAAAATATGTTAAACAAGCTTCTTCTACACACACAGTGAATATCTAATTATTTACTTGAGACCTAGATATCATCACTTTGTTAAATTTGTTATTGAAAGATTTACTGGATTTTCTTACTGGTTTATTCTGGAGTTACATCATCAATCTCTACTACTACATAATCTGTACTACTTAGTTTCTGTCAAGTGAACTACATTTCTTCCAATGGATTGATAATCTCATCGGAGAAAAAAAAACATTAGGCACAAATATTCAACCCCTGCGTCACCATTGAATGGTACTCCTCCTACATAGGAAACCAAGCTGGAAGTGACATGGGAATAACGCGATGATGTAAGAGCACTTCAACAGATTATGAATGTTTTTTCGTGTATATTTGTTTTGGTATCTGTAGCATCCAAACGTTGTGGGGGGGGGGGGGGGGGGGCTTTTTTTCTCTGGAGTATAGTGGTGAATCAAATGTTCGTCATAGGTCATTTAAAAAAAAAATCTCCTTTTTCCTCAGCGCGATTCAAGAGTCACTGATAACTGTATTTCCGGATATTACCCTGAGCTGTAGTAAGGAGGTAGGCACTCCTTTTGAGACCCTATGGATCCCAGGCGTTTTGAGAGAACCATATTAGTGTTGCCAATAACCCTCCCCTGTGGATCAGATTTTGACATTTTGACGCAGATGATCTTTCGTAAGTTCAGGACTCAAATATTATTATCAGTGATACTCGATTGCGGACGACGTTCATCGCTATCGTATCACGACATTGTATAATCATTTTGCATGAAAAAACAATTGGTTTCTTGAAACCCAGACTTGAAGTTTTCTCAAAATTTCCATTTATTTCACGCTTATGTTCGTGAGTAAGATAATTATATGATGTGTTGCGTGGCAGTTGTAGGCACATGCTGTATAGTCTCTCGAGAGAAACAACAAAGGAATGATACAGGAAGTTTATTTTCTCCATATTCGTTTCTATTACTTCCTGAAGCACCCCGACCTCCTTTCTGCTATTTCTCAGATTGTAGATAAAAAATATCTGCTATTTGAATGACCTCAAAGAATACCACCGAACTCCGGGAGTTTGGCTTCTATCATTTGATAGTTAATTATATTTAATATATCCATGTTAATTGGTTTACAAATTTGAAATATCGGTTGTTGAAACAATATTGGTAACGCAGACTCAGAGAAACTATAATATTAATTATAGAAACTTGCTCATACTCTTCTTTCCATCTCCAATGATAGAAGAAACTTCTAAGGTAACGATTTTTAGTTCACTTTACAGATTCTACTCTTACAGGCAGCTGACAAAATGTTAAAATTGGATAAAAAGAAATTAAAAAAGAGATTCAGGCGCGCGAGAGGTTTAGAAAGTAAAGGAGAGTGATTTCACAGATGGGTTCCTCAGAGAGAGTACGAGAGAAAGAGTAAGAAATGAGAGATGGTGGGAGGTAGTGTTAAAGACGAGGTGAGTTAGGGGTAGACATTACAAAGACCCAGAGAAAACAGACAGGGTCAGAAGAAGAGAGGAAGTGGTAGGTTAATAGAGCTATTGAGTGAGAGAGAGAAAGAAGAGGGAGAAAGTAAGGGTTGAAAGATAGTGGGAGTGTTTAGAGTGAGAGGTAAAATAGATATAGGGAAGAGGGATATAGAAAGAGGAATAGAGATTTTATTTCTTTCTTTAACAAATAATAACTGTTTCATTTTTGTCACCTTATGGTATGTGTGTTTTTATTTTAAAGCAAAAGATTACATTCTAAAAAGTTGTAATATCTAAATATATAACTGTATATATATTAAAAAAAAATAAATGTTTTTTGTATATAGCTTGAATCTACTATAAAAGACTTAGAGGAAAAACTGGAACACGAAACTAAATTACATTTGTCTGAAATGGAAAATTTCAAATCTAAACTGATATCTGAGCGTCATCAAAGGGAAAAAGAGCACAATGATCACGGAGTCATGATCAGGTAAGTCTGTGGTGATGATCCTTGCTTATTCATCGTAACTAATACCCTTTAATTATATTTGCAAGTACTTTCCCTAATTACTTAGCATTAAAAGTTGTTTATATAAACATAATGGAAATATTGATGTTAGGAATAAATAGGAATGTTTATTACTCACTTCATTTTATATTTTTGCTGTCTGTTGCTCCTACCACGTTACTTCGTGGGGAGGGAAGTGCATATGCTAGAACCTTCTTATGGTTCAGAAATAATATAACTTTGAGACCTCTATTTTCAAAGAACTTTTCCAGATTATCCTTTCCTCTGTTATTTGCTTTTTCAAGTCCATTAATCTAAGAAGTTGTGGTGATTGTAGTAAAAGTTTACCTTTGAGAGCCTCTGAAACTATCTATAGGACTTTTGATTAAAGTTATAAATGAGGCATCACAAAGATAGAGACGTATAAAACTTACTCTTATATTTCGATATACCTCGTTCTGCCTCCCTACGGGATACCTTGCCTCCTGCAGTTGACGATTGTCGAACTATAGTAGTGAGTTATGTTTGTGTCCATATTTGTGTTCCATTCGATATAATGTATAGTATATTATATATATGTATGGATTAATTTACCACAATGAAACAAATTTGGAAACAATGCTCTAAGGCCTTTCGTCAACACATCGCCAGAGAGCAAGTGAACTAAAAAATAATAAATACTTGTTAACCTGGTTGATTGATGTTTCTAGAAATGTTGGTAACCCTGAATGTGTTTAATCATGAAGATTAATGAAGTTTAATGATGTTTAGAGTATTGTTTCCAAATTTGTTTCATTGTGGTAAATTAATTCATTTATTACATCAAGTGTTATTTTGATTATTATTCATGTATATATATATATATATAATGAATTAATTATATATACATATATATATATATATAATTACCAGTTGGTGGTGACCAAGTGAAAATGCAAGGCACTGTGTTAACTTAGGTCTCAAAGTCATTTTATGTCTGGGCCATAAGCTTCCAGCATCAGCTCTTCCCTGACCACGATGTAAAAGTAAGACGTATTCCTTCTATATACAAGAAATGTTATAACATGGTAGTAATTACATACGATAAGAGACATTAAAATACATATCCTCATGTTACTTTAAAAATTATTTATTTAGACATATTTGACTGTCACATACGCCATCATATGTTCTCAGCTCATCTCAGTTACATCACCTAAAGTCCATAACTCTTATAAACATATATATACAATTATTACATTATTTAGAAACTTCAACCATAACAGGTTAATGAAAAATAAAATAAACGATTTAAATTTGATATGGATGTATATCCATTTATTTCTAATGTAGTGCAATCCATTTATCCATTTATATCAAAGAAATCAAGATAAAGGAAATATGAAAAAGTTCAATGGATCTAGAATTTTAAATTGATTTCCTTTCCTTTTGTTTTAGAGGCATATATTTCAATTGTGTGCACATCTGTAATAAATTAGGTGAAAGATTTTGGTTCTTTTTATAATTGTGGTTCTATTTTATAATTGTGGTTGTGGAGATTTTGGTTCTATTTTATAATTGTGGTTGTGGTGTTTATGCTTATACTAATTTCACATATTAATTATTTCATACATTCTTTTTTTCCTCCTAATGGAGGTTGCACCGAAAATTTGACACTGTAAGTGTGCAAACCTATTATGTGGGTTTGGTTAGTTAATTTTGTGAATTTATATATATATATATATATATATATATATATATATATTGAAAAGTGAGTCTTTGTTGTGTTTCTGTTTATGTGTCACTGCTTATTTTAATTGGTATATATATATATATATATATATATATATATATATATATATGATCAAACCACAATAAGAAAATGGGAAAACAAGACTAAGATCTTTCAACCATAACAAGCGGTCAGAGTCAGAGTCAACTGACGAAGACCGCTTGTTACGGTTGAAAGGTCTTAGTCTTGTTTTCCCATTTTCTTATTGTGGTTTGATCATTGATTGTTATTTCACGTGTTTATGTGAAATCTTTTATATATATATATATATATATATATATATATATATACAAGAAAAAGGATCTTCCGCAAACTGGAAAAAGTCGCAGGAAAATTATCCAGAGGAAATACTCTATCGTGTTCAACGAAACCTGTCTATCTGAGGGACTGCTGCCCAAGTATACTAATATATATATGTCTTGTTAAATTGTATGCCTACTTTTAATTTCACCACTTTTCTACTGAATCTCTCGATTTCTCTAATACACTTTCTCCATTTTTGTGGTACAAGATAGATTAGTTGACCAAAGTTTTTATTTACATAGCTATGTAAATAAAAACTTTGGTCAACTAATCTATCTTGTACCACAAAAATGGAGAAAGTGTATTAGAGAAATCGAGAGATTCAGTAGAAAAGTGGTGAAATTAAAAGTAGGCATACAATTTAACAAGACATGCATAAACGAAGGTCTGCTCCCGAAATAATATATATATATATATATATATATATATATATATATATATATATATCCACTTAAAATTCGAAAAAACGATCCAAACTGGACGCAAATCAGTTCACAAACGAAGAAAAGCAACACACAGAGAAAGAGACACACTTACAAACTCAAATTTTCGGATGATCCGTCTTCAGGAGAAAAGAGAGAAAGGGCAAGGAAGATAACAGAGTGGGTAAGGCGATGAGAAACAAATGAAAATACAAGGATAAGAACAATTAAAAATAAAAGTAATAATATAAAATAAATAAATAATTAAAGCAATTTAAAAAATAGGAATAAAAATAAATAAAATAAAATAAATTAGATAAAATAAAAATAATAAATAAATGTTAAATAAAAAAAATATAAATATATATATAAATAAATAAAATAAAAATAAAATATATTTATGGCTTAAGGTTTAATCCGGGTTTGGAACGTGCCTTGAGCAAGCAAATATGTGCCTCCTATTTATTTGCTTGCTCAAGGCACGTTCCAAACCCGGATTAAACCTTAAGCGATAAATATATTTTATTTTTATTTTATTTATTTATATATATATTTATATTTTTTTTATTTAACATTTATTTATTATTTTTATTTTATCTAATTTATTTTATTTTATTTATTTTTATTCCTATTTTTTAAATTGCTTTAATTATTTATTTATTTTATATTATTACTTTTATTTTTAATTGTTCTTATCCTTGTATTTTCATTTGTTTCTCATCGCCTTACCCACTCTGTTATCTTCCTTTTTCATGCTTTTAGGTATTTTTCACGGTATTCCTTTTTATACTTCATTTATCTTCCTGCTGTTTATTTTACCTTCAATCAACCAGAACTGCTTTTCTTAATTCTTAATTTTAATTTTAATATTAATTTTCTTCTGATCGTCTCTACTTCATTACTTCCTGAACCGGGCGCGCGTGGCAGCACGGTCGGTTGCCGGGACGGTTTCCTGCCGTTGTGTTTCCGGCGTGCTTGGTCGCCCTTTCTCTCTTTTCTCCTGAAGACGGATCATCCGAAAATTTGAGTTTGTAAGTGTGTCTCTTTCTCTGTGTGTTGCTTTTCTTCGTTTGTGAACTGATATATATATATATATATATATATATATATATATATATATATATCCACTACTCCACTACTCAGCCTCCTTCCTCTAATAGTCCTACTGACCTACCTTCCAATAACTGTAATTACATTTGCAACCTCTCTTCTCACAAAACAAAAAAACGATGACGACGACTGTCGAAATATCGTTGTGAGTCTTTTGTGTGTGTCTTTATTTGTTTTTCTCTTTCCTGTGTGAACTATATATATATATATTTAGTATTGAATTTTACATACTCTTTGTAGCAAGATAAACAGAAATTATATTTAAAGGAAAATATTGATGCGGACGTGAAGAGGTGTGAAAATAAAATAAAAATGTTAATATGTTAATTTGAAAACTTTATTAATGAAAACATCTTTTCTATTTTTGTACGCACCAGTTGAATTATTGTAACTGTGACGTGAGAGAAATAATGTTTATATTAATGAATATGTTAGTGTCCCTGGGGTCAGTATACTTTTGTAATTATTTCAAACCAATTTCCTCTTATGTTCTTTTTCGAGGTTTTGGTTCCAGGATGCTTCTCCAGGCCCTCTTCATCTAAAAAGTTATTCTTTAAAATTGACAGGGTCAGAAACCGATCGATTATGGAAGATACGAGGAAACACGGTTTTAAATAGTTATGATTAAAAACACAAGTTATTACTATTTTGTAGTGGTTTATTGATTTGTTATTGTAAAGGGAACTTCAAAAGTTAACCAGCGAAGAGAGAAGAAAAAGAGAAAAGGCAGAGAGTGAAGTTTCAAGCTTAACATCACGTGTAAGTGAGACTCAAGAACGACTGAGTTCGGTGGAAAGAAGCTGGAGTGGAGACCGAGAGAGACTGGGAATGGTGTCTGAACAGCTGGAAGCAGCTAAGAGAGGCTCTGGAGACACAACATCCAAGTTAATGGCCCAGCTGTCTGCGCTGAAGTCACAACTCACCCACGCCACAGACAAGGTGCATATACTTGAATAGAACTTACTTTGACCGCTTTACTGGGGCACACAGGGTGGAAGGTGGTTTACACGGGTCAAAAGAAGTAAGTTGAAAAGATCAAGAGAGAATGTGTATGTGTGTGTGTATGAGAGAGAGAGAAAGAAGATATATAGATGCAGAGGAAATAAGAAACTGTTTAATTTGGACAAAATAACTCATACAAACATTGGTCAGAGTTATTGAATTTATTTCTCCTTTTAATGGTTTGGGACATCACCCCATTAAATATCAGTTTCATAACAAACAAAACTCGTTTTTTTTTTAGAAAAAAAACATACTTTTTTGCAATGATAGAGAATTTTATTGCATGAAATGTTATTTTCCAGATTAAAATTTCTTTTCACGGTTTATTAGTTGCTCTAAAGTTTGAAAAATTATAAAAATATTTGATTTCTATTTTCAGTAATCAGTTGGTGAGATGATGTGATCAAATTCTACAAATACCTTTTATTATTTTACAAAAGTTTGTGGTTCTTTCAAACTAGTCTATTCAATTTTCGAAGAAAAAAAATACTATTTATTTAAAACAAAAAAAATATAGATTTCTGTAAAACTTATATAAGAGATTGTTTTCTGTAATATTTAATATTTCAATCTTTCCAACCAGTTGTGAAAATGAACGATAAAGGCGTTGTACTGTATATTTGTCAAATTTGGTATGCTTGATAAATAGCCACAGGATTTCTGATCGAAATATATCAACATTATTAAAATTTAAGAGATCTATGAAAAGTGTTTGTATTTGTTTATGAAAATAATCTGGAGATCTACACTCAACTTTACCATTCTTAAACATATCAAAATTATTTAGAATTAATTTGCTGACTTAGTTGATTTGAATGTGGCTAACACGTACATGTAGTATCAAACCTGATTTTAAAAGTTTAGACTAAACTCATCAGCAATATATTTAATTCCTTGATTCATTTTAAAATGGCTATTTCAGTTTGTCAGTTATAACGAAAATGTAAAGCTTGTTAAAGTTCAATCCAAGAATTAATCCAAAAGACCTTAATACATGTTAATCCATAAAATTTGCTAAATATGTTTTTTAAAGTAACCAATTAAAAAAAAATGCCCTCGAGTAAGTCAAGAAGTCGTGTTTAAATGTATTGGTTCAAATATGTAACTTGTACTGTGGTAATACATCATGCTATAATATACTTTCATTTTAACTGTATACTTTATCATACATATTTATATTTTTTTTTGCAATTGTGTAACTCCATTAGTATGATACAGTAAGGAACAATATATTACCCTTGTCCACATAAATATGCAATCATGTACAATATTACTGAACTGTAGTAATGGTTTTAAGAATTGTATAAACAGTTTTTTTTCTAAATTGTTTATATTTAACAACTTTCTCTGGCAATATTCTGTTTAGAAAAGGTTTAAGTTAATGCAAACAAGTATAGCAATTACATATTGCAAATTGAATAGTTAGCGTTATTCACTGTTGGCTAGAGTTTTGTAACAGTTTGGAAAGTTTAATTAAAATTTTTGAGTTTATTATTTAGGAACAGAAAAGAGTAGCAGAAGCTGAGAAACGAGCTCAAAATCTATCAGAGTTGTATGAAGAAAGAGTAGCCAATTTGGAGGCAAGATTAGCCGAACTGTCAAATATAGTTGGCAATACAGACAAACTCCGACAGGCTGATCTGGCTGCTATAGATAAACTGAAGGTGAGTATATATAAAATGAAACATCAGTAGTCATACATTCGGTCATTCAGTGTTGAATGAATTTAACAATTGCTACTTTTAACGGTACTAATAAACTGGAGTGAAGAAAAATTAAATCACCTATGTGGAATCATCCTGGTAATATGGTCGGCGGTGACTATAATTAATATATTAATGATAGTGAATATATATAAACGAATGAACTACACTTTCTGCCCCTAGATCAGCTCTGGATGCGAGAGCCTCTAAATATGGAGTTGGATAAAATCAGTGATGGGATTCAGCCGGTTCGCACGAACCGGTGCTTAAAATATTATGAGTTCGGCGAACCGGTTGTTAAAATTACGTAAACCCCTATTCAGACCTGTATTAATTAGCCCACTATCAAACTCCACAAGTGTCGCGTGACTCACGTAACTTGTGCATGCATGACAACGTAATTTGCGCATGTATATAGCCTATATATAACTAAACAATTTAGTTTCCGAACTCATAATATTTTTAACACCGGTTCGCACTAACCGGTTCTTAAAAATTTGAATCCCACCACTGGATAAAACAATTGTTTTATTAAATTTTAATTTACATTTATACATTTTACGGTATATTTGGCTAAATTCTCGTTATAAAATAGCCAAACCTCTAAACATTTATCATAAAGTTTTACAATCTTTTGATGTCGATTAATAGAAGTCTTCATTTGTTTTTCTGATTTCCTGCATACCAAATATACCTATAGACTAATCAAAATTGATTTCAGGAAAGATTAGTTCAACTGGAACTTGAACACGGACAAGAAAAAACAGACTTGAGCATGGATAAGTTGATATCAAGGTTAAAAAGCATAAAAGAATTAATCGACTTGGCCAATGTTTCTTTAGAAAAACCACTTGATGTCAAGGGTATGTTGCTTTATATTTATTTTCCATTTTAATTTCTTTTCTTTAAGTGTACTTTTAACCCAATTTTTTTTTAGAATTATACAGTGAAATTTTTAATATTGAACAGAATAATCAAGATCTTCATGAATCTTGTATGGTTGAATATAGTACTTTGAAAACTGAATTTGAAAGTTACAAACAAAAATCTCATTATATAAATAACATGAGGTAAGGTACTTGGTAATTTTTAGTTTTATTAGTTGTAGCGCTAGGCGTTGTCTTGGGAAATTTTCAGATACCTGAAGAAAAATACTGCACTACAGTCAAAATATACTTCATGCTGACTACTATCGGGATATAGAACTGTACGGAAAAATTATCCCATTTCATGTTATAAGGACTAAACCTCTATTCGAACATGTTTAAGGCTAAAACACATTTGAAGTAACTTTTATCTCACGTTTCTTCTTTCTGCTGTTCCTGAAATTAGTTTAACAAAATTAAATAAGTAAGCCACAAAACTTTTCACCTTACTATTATATTATTTTTTATTTAATATATTAATTTGTCACTAAGTAAAAATTTCATGAAACTTTGTGAGAGTTATTGTAGAACTATTGTTTCATACTATTGAAGTGGAAACTATATTATGTGAGGCGCATAGATTGAATACATATTTATGTTTGGGGACTATATTTTCAAGTTAATACATTTAGGGGACTATAAATTTCAATAAATTACATTCCTTCCATAGTCATCTCCAATATTCGATATGTTTAAGACCTTAAAGGGTTTTGTTTTTATTCATGTTCTGAAACTCTTTGTTGACTTTCTCATACGAGAAAAACGGATGAGCTCCTTTAGGAACAGACTTTTACCTCCCTCCTTCCTGATTGTAGGTTCGTGTTAACAAATATTGAGGTCTGTAGAATTGTCGTGTCACTGATGTTTTTTTTTAAAAAAAAATCGGTCTCTTTGTCTTTGAGGTTAACAAGAGTTTCATTCAGGGCGCTGTCTCATGATATGTTCCTCTTGCACGCACTGATCAGAAATAGGTTCTAGGGTGTTTGAGCGGGAAGCATGTCATCATATGTGTGACTGTGCTGCAGTCTTAAAGCTCTTCTGTTCACCTCCTCAAGCCGAATACAAACTAGTTGTGATAACCATGGTGGAAACCAGATTGTAGAATTTTATAAGCATGAATTTTCAAACATAGGCACTATAGATGATTTGAATTTTATTTCTGTACCTATTAGTGTAGTTTCAGCAGAGAGAAGATGGTGAGGTGTAATTAAACAACATGCCTATACATAGTTATAATGCCTTATGTTGAACTCATAGGGTTAGTCTTATTTTGGAATATTGTGTAATTATATCTATAGGTACTGTTTATTATTTTTTTACCTTTTTGTCATTTATTTTCTATGAAGGATTTTCATAAACATTTTTTTCGAAATTACTTGAAAATGGGTGTAATAAACACATTTACTTTTCTCTTGAACAGCATAGTACTTGTTCGAAACTCAATATATTCAACAGAATTTCGGAGTAAAGAAACAAATTTCCTGCTCTGCCTACTGTTTCTCTTTATAGATATCATCTTTTTAGATAAAAAATGATAACCCGTTATAATAAGTCATTGTCTAATGTAATAAACAGTTTACTTCCAAAATATTGTAAACTGTGTAGTGCCATGATTTTGATCTCTAAAACTCTAGGTTTATTTAAATATATTTTATAAAGAAACCCTTCTCAATATTTGTTGATTTATTTAATAATATGTGAATAAATAGTTTCAGAAATGAACCTGATGTCAAAGTAGAAAAATTGATGAATGAAATCAAAGTTTTAAAAGAGAAAGTTATGAAAATGCATGATCACGCTGAAGATGTGGAAAGGGATCATTTGAATGACTTAGAAACACTTAAACAAGTAGGTTCTCTATTAGCGAGTATAAAGTAAGCATTATACATTTTAGTTGGAAGAAATGAGTTTTAATTTCTAGGGGAAATTAATTTTGCCCTTATGATCTTAAGATTCATTTACTTAAACCGTACATTATTAGTTAAATTTAACTTGCGTAAAATTACTGGAAAAGTAGAACTGTAAGTAAGCAAATTCTTAATTAATTAATCTATATAAATTAAATATTTTATAATACATTTAATTGACAGTTTTATGATTATAATTGTTAAAAATGAAGGTTTTTTTTCCCATCAAACTAATGTAATTAGAAATAAATTTCATCCATTTATGTAACCATTCACAGGCTACAGCCTTAAACAGTTCATGTAAAGTTTAATTATACTATTAGGTACAAAAGTACATGATCTCTATAGACAAACCAGAATGAATAACATTACTTGACAAAAACAACCCTTTTCAATCTCAACTTTGTTTTATTATCTTGATGAAAAGGATATCATAGTAACACTGTTAGGAATCTAAATCGTTCTAATAAACATGATTGAATTGGTACATACAATGTGTGAAGAATATGGAAATACATCAGAACATTATGGATAGACTCGAAGTAAACAGCATGGATATATAAATCTTCAGAGCGTTATAATTATTCAACCTTACGTTTCTTTTTATCACTTAATTACTTTCCTCATTTCCATGTTTCTATGACCCCTAATTTTAAGAAGTAGAGCTTTTTATTTAAACTTTGATATCCTTTCCTTTTTATTTATTTATTCTTTCGAAGAATATACGAGAATATACGTATTCTTCAATCAAAGTTTCTTGACCTTACAAACTGTGGTTACCTCTTTATATTTTATAGATACAAAACATTTTTTAGCAGTACTCTTTTTCTTTCTTATGTATAGATCTCCTATTTTAAAGATCTCCCCTATCTTTGGATGTTATATTTTTTGCTACATCTGACGTAAGGAGTTTATGATTACATTGCTTCTTTCTTGAAAGCTACTGATTTTGTCACTTAAGCCTGATTTATTTTCTTGTAATTAGTTTACTAGTTATGAAGTTTTTTTTTTGCAGACTATGATAGGCGAAAGGCAACGGTTCAACTTGAAGGTAGAGTGTGTGGAGAGGGAATGGAAGAAGGAGGTGGAATTACTGGAAGGGGAGCTGGTTAAGCAGCGCGAACGGGCACAGGACTTGCTTAGCGAAAAGCAGACGGAGATCATGGAGTTGAGGCAGGCTTTCGACTCGCTTATTCCGGACAAAAGCCATCATGGTGGCGAGGCCAATGTAAGTAAACCAGCATTTAGCACAAACATTTTAATTCAACTGCAATGTCATATCACACTGGTTAAAATCTAAGTTTGCTCAGACCTGTTATAAAGAGCTGTACTGAGTCATTTGAGAGTAATCTTGATTGTATGTGGATAAATAAACTACCCCTCATATGCCTATTTTTAGTGAAACCAGAAACAGAAATTTGTTAGTGAGACTATTAGTTAAGAATCTGTATCTGTGATAGAGAGGTCTGTATCACGACAGACTTAGCTAATGAAACATGCATTAAAGTACAGAGTTTTTTTTTGTGAAATCTTTAGAAAGAAAGTGTATGGTTAGTGAAATGTAATTGGGAAGGCTGGTTAAAACATCAGGAAGCAAATATGTAATGGGCATTTTTATTGACATTAAAGGGGCTTTCGACTACGCGTGGATGCCGGCCATCATACGTGAAATCAGGGAGGCAGGAGTAGATAACAACATAGTGAGGCTAGTGGAATCCTTTTTCAGCGAGAGGAAGGTAGTGGCCAGGGCAGGGACCGTGTCATTTGAAAGGCCCGTCGCGAGGGGGTGTCCTCAAGGATCTGTCCTGGGACCAATACTTTGGTCTTACGTGTTCGAGCCGCTATTAGTAGAATTGATGACTGAGGACTTCAGCCCCATAGCCTACGTGGACGATTTGACAGTGGTTATATCTGGCAACTCCAGAGCCCACTTAGAATCAAGAGGTAATAGGGCCATGGAAATAATTTCGAAGTGGTGCAGGTACGTTAAGTCAACCTGTCAACTGACAAGTGCTACACTCTGATGCTGAATGGGAAGTTCAAGAGGCACTGCGGACCAAGAATTTACTACAGAAGCCTCAGGATCCCGCTTGTGAGCGAAGTAAAATACCTCGGCATTTTATTAAGGGAAGGCTTTACCTTCACTGCTCACATCAAGGAAGCCGTTGCTAAAGCGGCAGAACGTTTTGCAATAACCTGCAGGTTATCAAGACCTACATGGGGCATCCAATTCCGCAAGTGCAGAATACTGTATAACGCCATTTTTACATCAATAGTTTCTTATGGAGCCCCCCTATGGGGACGATTTATGAACACCACCACATCCAAGCTACTAATATCATGCCAAAGAAAAGCCTTACTACAGGTAATTAAAGGCTACAAAACAGTCCCTACACTGTCGGCCCAGATGTTAGCCGGGCAGATACCACTGGACATCCTGGTAAAATTCAAAGCTGACTGTTTTGCTATTAAAAAAGGCCTCTTAACTAACTGGGTCCCACTAGAAAGGAATAATAATGTTGAGGAAAACATAGAAACAGCTAAGAAATGGGCTCTGGGCCTGTGGGAGGAGCGTTGGGCCAATGGCACCACCAGTAGATGGACAAGACGGTTCTTCCCAACGGTCGAAGAGAGACTGAAATACAAAAATTTACCAATAGACCACTGGCTAACACAAGTCACCACAGGACACGGGGATTTCAGGAGCTACCTCTTTCGCTTCAAAAAGTTAGAGAATCCCACGTGCCCATGCGGCGGCGCCTCTGAGACTGTGCAGCATATAATTGAAGATTACCAATTATATACAATCCCAAGATTCGAACTAGAAATGGAGGTGGGTCGAAAGGTAGAAGATTTGTATTGTGTGGCGTTCCAAGAGAAGCATAAGACCGCCATCTTGAAATTCTTATATAAGATAGGCCGCAAGAAAAAAGTACTGGCACTCCGAACCAACAACCTATGCGTATAGCGTATAGGTGAGTGAATGTACTAAGAGTGTATGTCATATGACTTACGATTATGATCATTATGATTACATAATTCGTATTGAATAAATGCGTGATGTCAGTCGTGGATGCCCGCCTCCGCGAGGTCCACCTTGGGCATGCTGTGGGGTTCCGGCAATACCTTTATTGGTCCGCTGCGATCGCCTCCGCATGGCAAAAGGGCACCACGTTAAAAACATCGATCTGCTCTGTTTTATTCCGTGGTATAGCCAAAAGGCAAAGGCACACGGCAATAAACCAAAACAGGTTAGTGAAATGTATAGCGAGAGAACCACTGTTATTTAACCTGCTGGGAGGGAATGTGTAGTAAGTGAGACCTGTAGTGAGATAACCTGATTTTAGCGTAGCGTGTAATTAAACAAACCCTGCAGCGAGAGAACGTGATGCGAGATGTATGAGCCGTTTTCTTTGAAAATAGAAAAGTTCATTTTGACAAAAAATTAGGTAACGTTAAAAATGAATGTAATTTACTAAGAACTTTTCATTTATAAACTTTTTTCAAAAAATCTATTAAAATGTTCATTGAATTTTAACAGATTTTTTTTTGGAAACATTTATAAATAAAAAGTTCATTTATTTGTCAAAATGAATTTACTCTATTTTTCAAAGAAAACGGCTCATATAGTGAAAAAACATGTTCATAGCCGTCAGAACCGTAATGTGGAGGATATGGAGTGTTAGAGGTCTTGTATTCATTCAACCACTGAGGGAATATATTTATGGGACCTGTAGTGATATCAGGTGTTAGTGAAATTCTGCTACTGCAAGGACCTGTTGTTAGTGAAACCTGAAGTGTGATAATATTTTAGTAAAACTTTGGGGGAACCTGTGATACTAGTGATAGTGTGTTATGAGAACTGTTGTTAAAGAGACTTGTAATGTGAAGAACGTTTTGATAATGAAACAAGTGGTAAGTGAGCCTCTTGTTAGTCAGGCATGGAGTGAGAGTTTGACATTAGTTAGCTAAAAAGGAAATCAATGAGTTTTATATTATACAAGAATTTATAAATTCAAATGGGGAACACAACCTTCTAGCGCATACAAATAAGTCACGTATGCCATACTATGTAAAGTTTGTTTCAAATGTTGAATATTTAGTTACCCTGAATTTGTAACGTGATAGTTTTTTTTTGTAAAAATGATTTAAATTTGCTCATAAGCTTTATTCCTCAATTATGTTGTTCATTGTATTAGACGATCTACATGTTTATTAAATATATTGGGTCAGTGCAAAAACACTTATTTTAAAAAAATATTATCTCAATAACTTCCTTTATTTATTGTAAATTTTGTTTAAAATATACTTTGAAACCTCCTCATTTTGTACTGAAATCAAGTAATAATAGTATATATAGTTATTTTGCAATTTACCAAGATAACTTACAAGAATACCGTAAAAGAAGGAAATTTTAATTAACTCTTTGGCAAACTTGTTTGCATTAAATGATCTCATGCTAATCTGAGTCTTTTTTTTTTCGCTTAAACAAATTTTTAACTTCTTCAATATTAGTTCTTAACATGATTCAATGGGAAGTCCTTGAAGTTAAAATATATGAATAAAAGATTAATAAAAGATATTGATATGACCAAAATTAAAAGTTCTTTTGAGGCCAGCTAGAAAAGTTCAAGTAAAAAAACACGGAATCAGATTCAAGTAGAAATATTGTTTTACACATCTGCAGAACAGAGGAAAATAAGATGTTACATGAGATCAAACGAATAAATACCTAAAAAGTAGATTACAAGTGGAATTAATTTATAAATAATTAAAACAACTTACAAGAGTGAGAATTCTGAAAAGGATATACGTTATATCAGGAAGGTTTTAAATAACTGGTACGTAGACTTCAGAAAAATCATTGTGCCGAAAACCAAAGTATTTTATTTTTTATTCTATCGGACGACCGTTTGATTATGTTTATCAATTCTGCATTTTAATAAATAGAGCAAAAAAATACTATTATTCCATTAAAATATAAATTATGTACATGTTTGTTTGTTTTTTTGAAGGATGAAGGAGGTGGGATGTTGCACTACAGTCAAGAAGTGGCGAGGAAAGATGTGGAGTTAGCCAGACTTAGGAAAGAGAATTATGCCCTCCAGACATCTGTACGGGAGCAGCAGTTCTTAGTAGATCAGAGAAATCGTAAGATATCCGAACAGCAAACAGCTCTGACTCATCAGCAGGAGAGGTAGTAGCAACTGACAAACCCCGTAACGAAATAATCTGAGAATAAATCTGAGTACGAAAGTCCCTCGGAGAGGACGTTAAGCCGTCGGTCCCCAGCCTTACGATGTCAGGTACTCGTTAAAGAAATGCACTTGAGTTAGGCAAAATTTAGGACTTCCAATGTAGAATCATCGATTAAACAAAAAGCCGGTAGACAGCTGTTGTTATCACCCGCTAGGAGATAGGTTTAAACGATTTTTTTAAAAAAAAAAGGAAAGGAAACCAAGAATTGCTCAAAGTAACGGATGCCATAGATAAGTTCAAAAA
Organism: Hermatobates lingyangjiaoensis; assembly: GCA_026182355.1. Taxonomy (NCBI): domain Eukaryota; kingdom Metazoa; phylum Arthropoda; class Insecta; order Hemiptera; family Hermatobatidae; genus Hermatobates; species Hermatobates lingyangjiaoensis. The sequence continues at coordinate 792,123 of JAPFBL010000055.1, forward strand.
TAAAAATCAGAAATAATAAAATTGTTCCGCTTGTTCTTCCCAAATCTCTAACCTCCTGATGATCATTAGACCGAAAATTTGTAAAGTGTGTTTATCTAGTTTGTTTCAAAACATTAAATTTGCTTTTAGTGGATGGTTCTTAATGTAATGGGTAGTTAAAATTTAAAATCTTATTCAAAATTAAATAATAAAAATAATTAAATAAATGAAGAATACGGTAATTTTTTATTGGTATGATTTTTTTTTTAATTTTTGTTTAATAATTTTATTTAGTTTCTTTCCCCCCACCTCCCAAACCCTCTTGCTCAAGTAATAATACTGCAGAGAGTGTTCAGGTTTACAGATATGTTTTCGTTGGGAGCCTAATACCACTCAAACTGGACATTTCTTCTTTGGACGTTACGTTTCAAAATATCGAAGATTATATATAAAACATGGTTTCGCATTAACATTTGATATAAAAATTAAATCTAAACCATAATAAGTAATGCAGAAGTGGACCAAGATCTTTCAACTAAAATAACTGGTCTTTTTCCGAGGCACACTTGACGAAGGAGGACTTGGACCCACAAATCTACCTCAGCCTTCCTCTCTGTGTTTTATTCTTTGTGCTTATTTCCTCTCTATCTCTCTGTTTTTATTCTTCTTCTATCACTTTTCTCCTCTTTGACCCCCCTCCCTGCCCCTCTTTCCTTCCTTCATAGTTTGAATGTGACTAGGACGAAGATATTGATTGGATGACCTTAGTTTTATTTATGAAAATGTCTGCTGTAGTTTGGACGTTGATATGTGTAAAAAAAAATTTTCCTAGTATATATATAAATTCTGTTGTTGGTTTACTGTGCAGGTTGAACAGGTGTCAATCAAAAGAAGGCGCTAACCTGGAATATCTCAAAAATGTCGTCTTCAACTTTCTGATGAGTGACGATCCTGCTTCCAAGTCTCACATGCTTAACGCAATCGAGACCGTCCTTGACTTTAGTGAAGTTGAAAAAAGCAAAATAAGACATCACAGCTGGTGGTACAAAGTCCCACTTAGCTAGCGTATAATCTCCCAATTTGTATAGTTTGTACATTTATTGTTAATTAATAAATATAAATATATTTTTCTTATTATCAACTTTGAAGGATTTTTTTTTTTTTGAACATGTAAAGGTGGGCATCTTTAACTTCAAGTTATGGTACAGTTTTGTTTTTTTTTTTATTGGTTGGTAGGGGGTGAGAGGTAGTGGAGTCTGGGGATCATTTGTCTCATGGTTTTTTGGGACCGTTTTGTTGCCAAGGGAGGGAAGGAGTTGGATGGAACTGTAGAGAAGAACGAAGGCAGGAATAATAGAAAAGGAAAGAGAGATATGGTTAGGAAAAGGAGAGAGGTGGGACACTTATAAAAAAGGGAAGGAAAGAAAGGCAGAGCTGGGATGAAGAAAAGAAGAAATTATTTAGAAACCTTCAAAAACTGGTGAAAAAAATGACCAGCATAATATGGTCAATTACTTAACGAAATATATTTAAATGAAGGACTGCTCCTAAATTTTACAAGCGTACGCACTTATGTCCCAGCAGCCCGAAATAAGGACTTTACTCAGGAATATAGACGTAACCTGGTAAAGTATGAAGAACTTTTACCAAGAATTATGAATATGAAAACTAAACTCAATGAATAGTGCATTGGGGACCAAAAACTTATGGAGGACGTGCCTGACCGTATTAACGCTATTACAAAGCATGAAGTAATCGTGCTTACGCGAATCTAGAAAAAACTGTATAAGGGTAATATACTACTCCCTACCATGACTGAAAACTATTTCAACATACGATCGTCCCATGAGCTCTCGATGGAACAAAAATATGGTCAATTATTCAACCAAATATATGTATGTATATATATCAAATCAAATTAGACAGTATTTCAAATGTCAATATAATGACTACTCCTTTTTGTTTCTAGTGATGTATTTCAGAAAATAGTTTAAATATACTTAATACATGTATTCAGATATATAATATTCGTTTAAATAGTATTTACTTTTGTATTCATTTTAATAAATTTGAAAAATTATACATTGTAAGTTCAGGAAATTAAACATAAACTTTCTGAAATTTCCAAGTATTACACTGGTGCATTATCTACTATCAAATAATTATTTTGTTACTTAAAGTGGAGCTAAACACTAAAAGTGAGTTGTTTCTATTCATCCAGAGATAGGATGTAGGTCGTAGTCAGTGCCTTGAGTGTGTTTTTCTATCCACTTGTTAAATCTCTTCACCATCTCAGGCTCTATGATTTTCTTCCACCTTTCTGACTCTCCATATCTGATGAACTCCACACCTGTTATTCCATTATTCAGAGCTAACTCCTCATTGTTGACGCATTTGTTCTTCTTCATCTCTTTGAAACTCAAATGGTTGACTATAGCACCCAACTGTCCTTCTTTTAGTTTTATATCAAAAAATGCAGATAGCTGCTTGATAACGCCTTCCAGGTCCTTTGAAAAAAAAAAACGACAATAACATTCTTATTGAAAATATTTATCACATACAAACTGAGAGGATTTTACTTTAGTGGCTTATGACTTTTTGAATATATGTACGGCACTCTACCCTGCAGAATGAACGGTAGACCCTAGGCGTCCATCAGTGTGGATTATGTATATATAATTTCTTGCAGTGTATCAGGAAATGGGAGTGGATCATCAGCCGCTTCTGTTTCATACAGAAGTCAGAGGCCTTTTCACGGATTTGTGCTTTCTCAGATTTACGAGTTAAAAAATGAGACCCAGAAGTTTTTAGAGGCTCTAGGTTCAGACTTTGCTTCTCTCATTAAAACAGAAGAATGGGTAACCCAAAGGAGTGCAGGTCTTGATAGTGAAACACTTGGAGATTTTAGGAGAAAAAATGAACTCTTTATTTTCCTATGTGTGACCTGCTATCTACGGACTGGGTACGAAATCCATTCTCAGACAGCATTTCCCGATCGGAACTTTTTCGATAGACGATCAGGAAGAATTCATGGAGCTAAAAACTGATCGAACATTAAAACTAAAATTAACCGAAACAACGCTTGCACATTTTTGGTTATTACATATAATATATGAGTATCCACTGGTTTCAAAGCGTGCTATTGTTATTTTCTTATCATTTGCCACGATGGACTTATGCAAATTGGGGTTCTCAACTCTAACTATGATAAAATACAAAAAAAAAAAAGAGCGCCTGAGGACGATCTCATAAGAGATGAGAGCGGCCCTATCAATAATTGCCCCAAGTTTTGGTAGCCTGTGCTTAGTTAAGCAGGCTAATATTTCTCATTAAACCTCTTTTCATATTATATTGATTTTGATAATAAATAAATATTAAGTGAACATTTTTTTTTTAATTGGTATACGTCTAAAATTTCTTGATTTTAATAGGTGTACCTTAAACACAAAAGATTGCGGAACACTGCGTTAGACTACTCCTGACATCTTTTCTAGAAAGTGAACATTTTTGTGTATACCTTTTTCATGTGTTCGTAGCAGTTGATATAGACATTGGGAAGATGCCTCAGATTCCATCTGCCCAAGACGTGTTTCCAATAAGGTGAGAAAGCCACTGAAAACAAACACTTCCCTTAATGCTACCGCTGCTTAATTGATAGTTGCATGGTATTATTTTAAAAATCTATTATCTCCTATACTCCACAGTACTTAATTCATTGATAACCCATCACATGGTATTTCTAATTCCTTTGATTTAGTGATTTCAATTGATAGTGTCTTTCAATGATTCTTACATATCTAATTTATGGGTTACGGTTTCTTTTCAGATTTTGTAATTGGCACTTTTATTTGCTAGATGTACAAATACTGATGTACGTAGTCTGCCTAAGAGAGGAGGAGTAATCATAACGTATAGTTGTATTCAATGTTTCTGTTGAAAATATTATAATAATGACACAGGTCATTAGAGTAAGTGTTTGATGAAGTGATGAAATCGCAATGTTCGGGACTGATGACTTTCACTCTTGTTCATGGGCGATTTTATATCGCCACCTTGAAAGCCTAACGTACGACAACCACTCTGCCACTAGACGACACGTTGTAAAGTAGAATAAATGTTTAGCAGTAATAAATGAACTAGATATACAAGCTGACATACTATCGCTCTGCTTGAGACCTGAAAGTAAATCATTGTCCTTGTAGCTGGATGTATAATATAAAAGTACTCTATTTTCCTTGATTATTCATTCCCGAGGAACACCAGCAGTCTATAAATCATTTATTAATTTTTTGGTTCATATTATAGTGTATATTGTTCAAAATTATATTGCTCAAAAGAAACGGTTTGGGGCCCACCCTCATTCTGCACCAGTTCACTTGATTTCCCTCTGCTCTACTGATGACGGTTCAAACCGAAAGTAGTGTAGTTGTAGGCGTATGTTTTTAATTTATCTATATTAAACTTTATTTGTCCGTTTCGAATCGTTATTTCATCGTAAAAGTATATATATAACCTTAGTAAGAAATTAGACAAGGATCATGAATGAGTGAGTACATTCCAAGAAAACCATTGAAATCATATTTCCTGAAGAAAATAAGAATATATTAAAAATTTTATTACAATAAAACAAGCACCCTTAATATTTTTGGTAACAATAAATTCCATCTAACAGAACAAGATAAGTTTATCAAATTACAATTTCTTCAAGGTTATGTCACTTGCATTTAAAAAAGAATTACTTGAAGTGGTGTTTAAAGTTAATTAATTGTCTATTGTTTAGTAAAAATAGCTTTTTGATTGGTAGCATTATTTTAGTTCCTGTTAATGCTAACATTTATGTTAAACTATCCATTCTTAAATTTATTCATTTTAGACCAAAAATTGTTCATTGTTTTTCATTTTTTATTGCACTTTTTATTTGTTCCCCTTTTTAGCCACTTTGAATCATAACTTTGAATCTTTTGATATCTGTGTAACTGTTAATTGTTATATGATTTCTTATACTTTTTTTTCTACTTAAGACCTACCAAATTTAAAAAAAAGAACAAACAAAACGAAACGCGGACTTGGAGAGTTTGATTGAAACCTGGAAAACTGACTGATTTCTGATGAATGTTTTATTATATGTATATACCTATTAACTAGAGTCACAAAAAGAACGCACATGAAAGTGGTAACAGAAACTCACTGTTATAGTTCGACCGCGACGTCATCAGGTAGAGGGATAAAGAAGTATGTCGCTCCGAATACACGTGATGACATTATATGTATATACATATATATGATCAAACCACAATATGAAATGGGAAAACAAGACTGAGATCTTTCAAGGGGTAGTAATGGAGTGATTAAGCGCCAGCAATAGCCTCTAACACTCAACTCCGACTTTCGGCCTTCACGAGGCTACTCTGTTAACCTAATATACGCAGGGTCAAACGAAAGAGGAGGAGAAGGTGACGAGGGGCTGGGCCTGACCGCCTTCGTTTCACATCCTTTCTAATCCCAAATCCCCTCCTTTTATCCCAGCTCCAATCTAAGGTGTTATGCGATCCGTGCGGAAGGATGGATGATACAGGAGTTACTGTATTATGAACGGAGCCTCAAGGGTACCAGGTTACTCCCTTCAGTAAATAGCCTTACTCCGGTATGCGGTGCTCGGCTGGAGCAGACAAATACCACCGATAGAGATTTTCCCCTGTATGATACTAAGGAGAAGGAAGTCCGGGGACCATCCTCTGGAAGCGCAGAGGATCCAAAAGTCCTAACTAATGGGAGCTAACCTCCCACAAGTGCACTTAGGGAACCGAAGAAGGAGAAAGGAAGTTACTTTCTCCCGAAACGTAGGTATCCTGAAGACATTATCAATGATGGTTTATGCAGATTCTGCAAAGAAGAGGAAGAAACACCATTGCACCTGCTGACTGACTGTAAGGTAACTTTGCTGCACAGAGGTACGAGTAGGTGCTTCGGTACGCTCAACAAAAACCATAGAAAACTTTTACGACTGGAATCAGCAAAAGTGCTGAGCTTCTTGAGGCGTTGAAGCTAACTGCTGCAATACTTTAGTACAGAATAGGGGAAGTACAATAGTTTTTAAAACGCAGTGCTATAGTCGCCCTCAAAAAAAAAAAAAAAAAATCTTTCAACCGTAACAAGCGGTCTTCGTCAGAGTCAGTTGGGTTTTTGACTCTACGAAGATCCTTTGTTACGGTTGAAAGATCTTAGTCTTGTTTTCCCATTTCATATTGTGTTTTCATCATTGATTGTTATTTCACGTGTTTATGTGAAATCTTTATATATATATATATGTATACACAATTAAAAGAAACGGTCCAGCGGACTTTTTTACAATAAAATAAAAAACGAAGGAAACACACAGACATAACTCACATCGATATTTCGACAATCGTCGTCATCAGGAGGTGCGAAGAGCGAAGAGTCCCGCAGGAAGACAGGGCGGTACTCCTCATTTATTATATATATGTATATATATATATAATAGTTTTCTGTTCTCAACCACATATATTCTACATTATTTTTGTTTATCTAATGTTTAGTTTTGCGGGAACAAACTTTGATAAAGGAAAATAGCATTTATATGTCTGTGTAAACCTGGACGTATTATAATCAATATTCATAACTGTAGTTTGTTATTGAAAAAACAAAGTGGATAAATGTTTTCATATGGTATTAGTTAATGAAACGGAAGGGAAATAAATGCTCAATTCCATTTAACTAACCTCATGGTTTAATTATCTCGCTTTTACTTCACTATAATAAAATATTTATTCAATTAACTTTTTTTTTTTGTCATCGTTAAGACTTGCTTGTATGTGAATTAGACTATTTACAAATTCCTTCCTCCCTCCATGATAATACCTAAATCGATCATCTGAATACTCCTGTAATGTCGTCTGTCAGTTGGATTTTGTTCAGTCTTATGCTTTCTATGTTAGGTGGAATTCATGTTTGATTGTTAGTTTATCTATTATAATTCATGATATTTATTATCGTGGCTAAATTTTATTGACTACTTTGGGGTACAAATCTTTAAATTATGAATGGTCTGATTTTAACACTAATGTTAGAGCTTTAAATAGGTACATATTTTACTCATTTGCTAGGGGCCGAAACAACTGGAATACTCAATCTTTATGCAATTGTCTTTTATTCTTGTTTCGTTATGTATTTTCTTATTCATTTTATTTATTTCTTTTCTCAAATGATTTCCCTTGATTTATATTGACTTTTAATCCATGTTACTTTTAATATGACTTAGTCAAGATGTGTGGACGAAATATTCATCTCTAAATAGCTTCTAATAGGACATGTGACAGATGCTATACACTGGTTCCTTTATCTGCTAAAGCAAGTTACCTTTGTCTGCCAAGAAAGCCTCGAGGAATGCCTCCCTAGTGCCAGTGTAATTGTACCAGAACTGGTAATGATGATAGTGAGAGCATGCCACGTCACGGACGTCCCGGAACACCATCACAATCTGTGCAATTCAAACCATATTAATGTATATATATATATATTTCTATATTTCTCCACCAAGAAATTGACCACACTGCTCGACAAATAATGTAGGAAATATATACACTAAAAAAAACATCAATTATCAATCGATGGGGAGGGTTAAGCAGAGTTTTCAAATTATCTGAGGGTAATATGATGACAAACCAGGCCGAGAAACAGAACGGAGTCAAGACGATACCCTCTGAGATCAACATGTAAGACGCAAGGTAACCTTGGACAGCATGTAAGCAACACACATGCTTAACTACCTTCTTGAAACCTCACACGAAAGTAGTCTGACGTTTACTCCTTATGTATTATTTTATATATTATGTATATAATATATATTTATATATTATGTACTATTTTCTACGTTTTATCAAAGTTCGATCCAGTTTTAAATGAACCCTTACACCAATATATATATATTGCATGTATGTTCACCTTTATCTGATTATTTTCACTTTACTGTTACAAAATTGCGAGTTTAACTAAATAGTTTTTCTGTTTGACGCTTTTGAATATTAATAATTAATGAAATATCTTTCGATCAAACAATCCGAAATATTTCTATTTGAATCCACTCACTACAGATGATAACAAGACATGGATATTTCACACATATTTAAATCAATACACTTGTATAAACCCCTGTATGAAAGTCTAAAAAGTTCCTAAGATTTGTCAACGAATAACGTTCTTCGTCAGTTTCGCTATGTAGAGTGACAACTAACGTTTCTGTACTAAAGTAGTAATGGAATAGTTCTTCAGATAAGAGTTGAGAAACTTGATGCACATATTTAAATAACTTTTTTAAGTTTTGTAATAAAAAAATTGGAAAAAAGCTTCCAAATAACTAAATACAGTTGTATCAAGTTTTGAATACACATATTTGGTTTTACTTTTGGATCACAGCTATTTGACTATATTGTTTGTTCTTCTAATTTGCTTACAGTTCTTAACATTTAAAGGATTCGTTAGCATATGAAGCAACAAGTTTTTGTTCAGTTGGAGACTGTGATGAGACTGCTACTAATTGGGAGCTCTTAGTGTGTATGTGTATTTGTATTCGGATTCCTGACCGGCCATCTTATAAATACATGCTTTTTGTTTACACTTAGGAGCTCAACTATATATAATGGTAAGTAAACCTTGCGAAGTTTTAAATTAATTTTATTCCTCTGCGCACTTTCCAGAAGTAATAATAAATAAGAAATGTCAATCATTCTTAATGTCACAAAGGAATAAAAGATGTTAAATCCATTCATCAGTGTGGGAGATAAGATAATTTCTTTCCTGGGAGATATGATTTTCCAGTGAAAAGAATTCACTGGCTTTATTTTCGAACTGCAGTTATTAAATAAAATTCTGTGAATCTTCTCGTTTAAGCGTATGAAATTGACAATTCAAGGTCAGATTTATTAAATCTTACTTTAAGTGTCTTTCTCTCAGGTGTTCACAACGAATACTTCAATGAGCAGCAAGATTTAATGCTGATTGCAATTTGTTCTTCTCTATTTATGATTTATACGCACAAACATAAGTTTTTGTGATTTGCTTTCCTGTGTGATTTGAAGTATTCCAGGTATTAAAATACAAAATAATTTACAAATACAAAATAAATTATTACTGGATTCATGAATCCTGATGCATTTCTTTCTTACTTCTAAATATATAAATATATCATTTTCCAAGAAGAAATAGGTTAGCCAAGATCTCACCTACCCCTGGTAGGCCACCCTTGATGTGGGTTAATCGATGCAATAAATTCTCTTACTTTGGGTTTGACGGTCCATAGCTGAAGTGGTAGTAGCTCTACAGGAAGATGACTATTAATGAATCGTGGACTCTCCATCCGGTCTAGCATTGTCAACGTATCTTCCTCCATCATCTCAGAAATAGCTGAGAATCTATAATAAAAAAAGTTCCTGCTTCATTCAAAATTCTTTAGTTTTGAGAATGGAGGGGAGGGGGGAGGAGAGTGAAGTAAACGAAGAGGATAGTGAAAGGGGGAGAAGAGTGATGTTGGGAGGGAGAGTGAGAAAGAGAGGACAGTGAGGAAGAGGGAACACTAGTTATGGACAGTGTTAGGGTGGTGCATAGGGAGTGAAAGAAAGTACACTAGACGCCTTACTCACCAACTGCTACTTCAACTGTATTACATATAGTATTTTTAAAATAAATTAATAGCATTAAAATAGAGTTAGTCCTTACTCCATATAAGGGAAGCGGTCAATCAAGTAGATTTGTTTCGCCTTTTCAACATCACAATCATTGCATAAAATCCAAATCAGTTCTTTAGTCCATATGGTTCCTGAAAAAATACATTTAAGGAACACATTTTCATTTCAGTTGAAATTAGTGATCCTGTTGATATTAGTGAAATATATTAACTAAGTTTATGAGGGAGGATAATTGCGTTGACTTTGTACGGCTTAGTAGAGACTAGTAGTCGCACTCAGCTTGGATAGGCTGAATACATATACTTATCCAAGTATAAGTGTCATAGTACTTGTTGTTCAAAGTACCTAATCAAAATATACCTATAGAGGTGTATACAGAGACACTTACTAATAAACATATTTTTTCTTATTTTATAATTTTTCTAATAATTTTTGAAATACCACGTATCATCACTGAATTTTTATAAAATACCCGTCAAAGATGGCCACATATGCTAGTTATTAATAATTAGTAGAATAATCATTTGATATAATTCATGTTTGAAGGAATTAAATAATAAAAAATACGCAACTCATGATATCAGCTAAGCTACTAATTACCTAACTGATAAACAATCAATTAGAACGATGAAGTCATTTTGTTGAATAGTAATCTATTTTAATGAAGGTCATTAATTGCGCTTATTAGTAATCGTAACTTGTCGATATTTGCAAATGCGAAACAAGATTAGCTTTCGTTATAACCGCTAAAGAGGAGATAGTCGGCTTGAAATGGTCATTAAATTAAATTGAATGGAAAAGAGCTTGATAATACGTTTACATATAGTGAAGGTGAGTGTAGACTTCTAACAGTCTCTTTATTCCAATTAAACGTATTTAGTTACGGGTATGCGTAGTTACTTAGGCCTTGCAGGCTCACCTTTATCGCATTACATATTCCAATATGTCTTACTATATATTTTAGATAATGTAAATTAACATATTTAAAAAAATTTTTATTTCAATTTCGAGTTTTTCTGGTATACAGTAAAGTACAGCTCTCAATTTGAAGATTAGTAGTATTTTGATATCAAAATGTAATAACCACATAATCACCTATTATATTTACAGAAAATAATAAAACCGTTCATAGCTAAAAACAAACTATCTCGAAGCCTCCTAGCAGAGGGCGCAATACCGCCGTCCCCGAACCCGAGTGATGCCAGGCACTCGAAAAGAACCCTCTTCTTATCAAATCAAACTGTAATGTGGCTCACTAATAACATACGTGGGTGTCAAATATCAAATTAGCCAAACTTTATGAAAGCCTAAATGTGGAGGCGTGGATTACAACAGTGGGGTTAATTGTGTTTGGATTTTTTTTTTGGGCAATGCTATAGCAAAGAAATTCATCAATTACACGCCTCTCTCTCACTCTTTATCTCTCTCTCATACACATTCACACACAGACACACACACACACACTCACACTCACACACATAATCTCCAATGTGTAAAAATGACCACACAGTGAAGATTGAATCTACATTGGTAGACCTAAATTTTGCTCAACTCAAGTGTATTTACAGTAGGCATCTTTAACTAGCACCCGAAATCGCACAGTCCCGGGACCGACGGCCCAACGTTCTCTATGAGGAACGACGGGCTCAGATTGATTCACCTCCCAAGTGAATAAATCGAGGGCCAGAGTGGATATCGAACGCCGGACCCACCAGGTCAGAGGCAAGCACGCCAACCACTGAGCTAACCTGTTTGGCCCCCTCAAATTATTGTAATTAATTTTGTATTGATCTAACTCTAAGTAAGGATGTCTACAAATATTGACGAAACGTTGTCCTAAAGCTGTTTTTTTTTTAAAATGTTTGACACAGAACGATAACGTGATAAAGAAAAATAGTTTGCCGAGATAACATAACTTTGTATGTATATACATTAGAAGACGGATCTCAACCAGACTTGACACATTGTCGTTCGCCCTTTGCGGCACGTGGTAGGGGGTGTGGCATTTTGCGGGGTTAAAAATAGAAAAAAATTAAAATAATAAAAAGCAAACAATAAATCTGAAAATTTATACCAAAATGAGTTTTTAAGGTCTTAATTGTTTTTATCATTTATTTATGTAACACTGTTTCTAAATAAATGTCTAACTGTAATATTTGCAAATTAAAAATAAATGTAATTTAAATAGTTCAAAATTAGTTTTTTAATGGGTGTAAGTAAACATTTATTTTTATTTATATGCTTAGCCAGTTAATATTGGAAAAGTAACATTACATTAAAAATTACAATAGTTTTCTGTAAGTAATAGGAGAAGTTCCACATAGATAAGAAATCTTAATAGGGGACAATATTCTGACACCAGAACAAAACAGCAGAATCGTTTACCAGAATTTAAAAAATCTTTAAGGTCTTGAATAATTATCTTGAGTGCTTGGATATGAAAGAAATATTTATAGCACAACCTTGCCATACATTCTAAAACTTCACAATGGTTTAATACAATACTGAAGCAAAGGATCATTAGGGTACCCGTGGAGGGGGGGGGGGACAAAGGATGATATGGATTAAAAGCTTCATGATATCTAGCAAAGGTGTAAATGAATAACGAATCCAGTGAAAATAAGTTATGTGTCATGTGAATACCTGGAAACACGGGGATAGAGGGGGATGAGGCGGTGTCCTGTTTGGAAAAGTTTAGGAAGAAAGGATTTATAAAAATATGTAGAATATGTAACAGTAATTTATCTTTTTAACTACTTATGGAAGTTGTAGGTAACATGATACGAATAATAAGTGTCGGGAATCGGTGGAATCCTGTGATCGCACTCCATTGAATGAGAGGTAATTGTCTTGGAGAGGATGAAAATGTTCGACAAATCATACCTGTTTTCAGGAGCACTGTAAATATTCTTTAAAGCAAATTGTAAAGTTCAAGAATGAAATTAAAATCAAAAGTTGATTTTAAAAACTAGAAAGGAAAGCTCAATAGAGTAAATAGGGGAGAGATGTGCACGAGTGCGGTGAGTCTCATTGCCCTTAATTAATCTTAATTATGTCAGATGTCCGATTGTTATGGATCAATCATTTCAAATTTTGTACTACTGAGAAAATTATTATGGCTGCAATAAAACACATGAACTCATAAATTTATCATCTATGAATTTGATAGTACATTTGAAGTATGATATAACTTCATAACGATAGCCACATTCAAATAAACCAAAAAGTTAATTAATGTCTGTGGATATTCAAAGAGACCTCAGGTTAGAAACAATTGACCAATTCACGAGTAGAGTGGTGACCAATGAGGACACAAAAATTCCAACCCATCCAAACCCCCTTATCCAAAGCCTATCCCAAATAATTCCCCAAACACATCCACATTAGAAGCTGTTATTAAAATAGAAGGCCAAATCCTTGAAAAAGACTGACAAGACACGACACAATGAGACCAAACGACCACGAAATGACGTAAACAGACGAACCACATAATAACAAAAAAAAAAAAAAAAAAGTACAGACATTTACTTACTGACCCCACCACCACAGCAGGACAATAATTCAGCAGTAGTGGGTCCGTGACCTGGAACTGCTAATACAACGTGCACAACAGTGCGCGGAAAGAATCGTTGGTCGTTGGTCGTTGGTAATGTCTGTCAGTTTGATTGTTGTCAATTTGAATGTAGGCAAGTTTAAATGTTTAGTTTTTTTCCCAATTGGCTGGACATTTCAATATTTTGTTCTATACATAGATCTATATTTTCACCCAAAAATATTACCATTGATTGACTTCATTAAACAGCTTTCTGTTTAACAAAGAAACTTTATTTTAAGACTTTATTCAAGTCTTCTAAAATATTTTTGACAGTAATTGATTAAAAATAAATACCTATAAATTTAATGCCAAAATAAAACGTAAACCAAACTAAAGTATTGATTTGTAATATAAAGTAAGGACAATAAACGAAAAAACAGAGAAAAAATTGACAAGAAATCACTTCTACATTTCGACATTGTTTGTAAATTAGAGAACTCTGCTTGAATGGAGTGAATTACAGTTGGGATTTTTATGTGAATTAATATTTGGTTTTCTCTTGATGACGACTTGATGTTTCTACTTCAAATTTTTTGCCACTCATTTATTTATTCATCAATTCTTCTAACGGATTTTTAAAATAAAACGAAAAAAGAATTACCTACCACTGTTTGGAAAAGTGAGAAGCCAGACGTCGTCCGGTCGAATCTTGAAGTGATGGATGCGATTTGCGTGTTTTTGGTACATAGAGGGTACGATGGCTTCAGATGGACTCACTTGTACATCTCCAGGAGGAACTCTGCCTTTGCAGTGATCTAACATATAGTCTATCTTCTCGTCGCCAATCAAAGACTTGAATTCAAGCTTCCCACTCATCCTGAAATAGCGTTAAAAAAATTACATTCAACTAGAGCATTATATTTCAATATTCTGGCGCATCACATAGAAAATAGTTCCCTATATTACTTCCTTTATCCACATTTCATTCCACAACCTAAAGAATATTAACAACTTTTTAGCAACTTTCTAGCGCTCAAAATTTAATTCTGAAATTTCAGAGAGAACAAGAAGAACTTGTATCTGGATATAAGTTTTTTATTGAAATTTTATTTATTTTATTGACAGTTTATAATTATTCCATAAATGAGAGAAAATAATTTATATTATTTAACCATTTTTAAATACCTCATAAATACAATATTATTGTCTAAACTATATTTCTAACTGATATCCTATTTATCAGTACAGTATAATAAGCACATATTAACTACTGTTGGTCTCACAAGCTGCATGATATATCACGCGACTAGTTATAACTTCGGGGAGTTATTGGCGACTAGTTATAAACTTAATATCATGTTTACAATCAAAATAGTGAGATTCTACTAGCATCTTTGCTGACTGTAACTTTTTTCCTTATTCCAGTAAAATTAAATAAAATAATAATTCCAGTAAACACTGTCATCTATATCCAATTAAATTGCATAAACCAGGAATACTGAAACCTTCGTTTGTTGTTTGGATTTGCTAGAAAGAGAAAGTGAGATTTGGTCGCCACAATTTATTAAATAAATTTAATTTTGGTTTAAAATGCTAATACAAATATTTAATAAAAACAACGCGTTTCGAAAACATACTGTTCTCCCTCAGGTTACATCAACTGTTGAAGAGGTGGGGTCAGTAGTCAGTCATCCCCCAAGCCTATTGATGTAACCGGATGAAGGACACTACGCGATCAAAAAGCGTTTTTTATGAAACATTTGAATTCAGAAACTTTACTAATATTTTTGCTATACTGGATAACTACCATATTTCAGTGAATATTAAGTAAATTCAATAAATCCAATGGATCCTTAGTATATCCATAACTTCTGAATACTAAGTTTTCTACTGACGTCAAATATATTCTTTCTGCTTGATTCAATGTTGCTAAATTATATTTTGTTATTTTGGTGTTATTGTATTTGAATGAAGAGGTTACTGTTGAAACAACTTCATCGTCTGTCTTCATTCTTTTAGAGGTACGATAATTTGAAGTTTGTTTTCTTTTATATACAAGATTACAATTTAATCATAGTACAGCAGAAGTGGAAGTAAATAATATTTTACATATATATTTTTACTTTACTATAAGTAAAGTATAGTGATCTCGAGATTTTGACGGAATTACATGTTTTGAGGTCCCAGAAGTCGTTTTATGAAGTCTTTTCGATGATGTCTGTATGTATGTGTGTAGGCGAGTATGTATCCAAAGTTTGTGGCCACGCTATGGTCCAGAATCTTTGATAGATTAAGTTGATATGTTACACAAAAATGTTAGTGTAGATAAACCCTATTGTTTGGGAGCAATTATACATGATGGGAAAGTCACTTTTTTTTTTAAATATTATCATACATACATACTTGATTGAAAAAAAAGTATTTTTGTAAACACATAACCATTCATACTGCAGACTATAAAATAAGTCGTAGTCTTTACTGTTTATTTGTTAACAACTCCCCTTACTGTCCACTTAGGTGATAGGACCTCCCAGAGGTATATTCTATAAGTGTATCATTCAGGGTACTAGGAGACCTATGAGACTGCTTCATTTCTGTATTATATGAGCGCGTAAAGGCATCACAAACACGTTTCTTTACACAAAATTCCGGTTTTTGCACATTTTACGATCACTTCAACTTCATAGTTTCACTTCATCACTTCATAGAAGTAAAACGTTTAACATTCGTGGATGGCCAGGACACTATGAACAGCATCAGTCTGACCCTCTCCGAGGGCCTTGGCTTCAACCAAACTGAATTTTACTGCGAAGAGTAGAAAAATTAATTACTTTGGGAGGTGGGAACTCAAACTCAAAACTCCTCAGTTGAGTTCGTAAATAACAAGATCTTCTAATAAATATTTTAGTGTTTTCTTTCTTAAGGCTTCACAGCAAGAGTATACAAGAAATTAATCGCAACTGATAAGTATTCGTTGCTAGTGACAGAAAAGGGAAGTATGAGGAGAAACTACATATCTTTAAACAAGTCAACTCAACCAAAAGCTACTAGTTAATATATTATTAACAATTATCAGTTAATATCAATTATTATAGATATATTTCACTTCGAAATGTTTATTCCACTATTATATAGAGATCAACCATTCAGAAGTATATATATACATATACTATTAATAACAATAATAAACATTAATATTTTTAGATATAATAACAAATCGTACTTACTTTAATGGCTGACTTAGAAAGTTAAATTCGCAAATGTTCCAGTAAGAGTGTAACTGTGCTTATAAAGTGTTCGGCTATCAGCTGGCCTTGGATAGACGGTGACTTGCATATAAACGATGCACTCTAATTAATAACAGACCATACATATAGCTAAAATATATGGAATACAAAAGATAGCCATGTAGATACTAAATAGTAAATGGTTAATAGTTGGTCCCCCTTTCCTGTACTTAAAAGTATTTATACATAAAAATCTGGAGTGGCCTACACTCAACTTTACTATAACCAAACATAATATCAAACTTCTTGGGTATATAATATTTATGTCCCATTTATGCATAATATAAATGTCTAAATGGGAGATGTTTAATAGTCTTTCATTCATGGAGGTTGTACAGATAGTCATTGATCCATTTATCAATACATATGCTTTTTTGTGTGTCACACCATTAATGCATATATTATCATTTGTATAACCACAGCAGTAATAACATTTTTGGAAAGCGAAAGTATAGATTTCGTGATACGAAATAGTCCCTTACAGGAGAACACGGCTTTTGTTCCAATAGCCAGTGCATCTCTTACATAGTTTATCTGACCTCCTTCTACATTGAATATTTAAGATAAAGTTTCCCACTTAAACCTTGGAAATATTCCTATTTTGTTTCAAAAATGTCAAAAACATGTAAGAAAAAATGTTTTAAGATATTTTTTACTTTTCGGATATACTATAATTACATTTATTATTTTTCAAACAAGGATTTTAATTTTGAATGATGTTATATTTTTGCTCTTTTATAAAATTAATATACTATAAATTTCATGGCAGGCTAGTGCTATGGTATCAATATACCGGATACTCTTTCCGGTAATTGAAACTTCATGTATTTTTTTTATTTCTTGGAAAAAATGTATTGTTTTTTAATGAACTGTTTAGCGTCAAAAACGCACTCTATGAAAATAGAAACTGTACTGTACGCCTCTTTGGCGAATGTAACTTTGAAAAAAAATTATCTTAACTCATCCTCCACATAATGTTCTATTTATAGGTATAGTTTCATTTTGATCCGCCAAACGGTATGGCTTGTATCGTTCTCACAAGCTTTGAGATTTAATTATAAGTCAAAATTTTTATATTTTATAAAAAAAAATATTTCACATTGTTTTAAAAATCTGAATATATTTTTCCTTTATTGTATTTGTAAGCTCAAAGGTAATGGTAAAATTTCAAAATTCTAGAGTTAGCAGTTTAGAAGAAAAAAATGTATTCTAAAAAACGTTTGTTGGCAAAATAAGTGACTTTTCCATCATGCATAATTGCTCCCAAACTATGCAGCACATTTACACTATGAGGCTCATTTTTGTGTAAAATATCAATCTGATCTATCACAGATTCTGGACCATGTCCAAAAACTTTTGATACACACTCACCCACGGATATTCAAAGAGATGATATAATCAATTGACGAATTCACAAATAGACTGGTGACCAATGAGGATATGAAAATCCCATCTAAACTCCTTTGTCCAGAGCTTATCCCTAAGAATTCCCCAACCATAGCTATCATATAGGCTGTTGTTAAAATAGAAAGCCAAACCCTAGACATACAACTTTTCACGACTCAAGAAGACCAAACGACCACGAAGTAATGTATACCGACAAACCGAATAAAAGGTTACGAACATTTATTTACTGTGTCACAAACACAGCAGTAATATAATTCAGCATCATTCAGCCAAAAGTTCATCAAAGATTTGTATCTATTCTGGAAAGATAGTCTGCATTCTTTTTATTATGTTAAATGCAGCATACATTCATAAGAGTTAAGTGAACAAATATTTAATATATCTTCTACATATATTTATAAATTCTCCTTTGAAGTTATACGGATTTATAGTAAACATAAATTTAGGTTCAGTTGTAATAAGCTTGTTAAGCTGTATTGGACGAGGTTGTTCTCGGTAGCTTTTATGATTTCACCTTGATCTATTTGTAAGTTCAACTTCTGTGTTTAGACGTGTGTTAGTGGAAATATGCGAAATTCTCGATACCACAAAAATTCAAGTATAGTTCCAAAGATTTTCAAAATGTTTACTAACTCATTATTACCTATTTGTATATTTTCAGCTATTGACAAACAAATTAAATTTCCAGACATTATTCATTTATGACAGGTCATTATATCAGAGTAGAAGCTCTTTATTGAAATCACGATGCATTCATTCCAGGGATATGTGTGCACTTCGAAGACGCATGTAAAATAATCACGATGGCATTGTATCTAACCCACATTTAGGTTCAACTATCAATATTTCATTATATTAATTTCTTTAATATTTCATTCCTCAGAGAGGCGTTTCTATTTTGTAAAATAACAGAAAATTATTAATTCTTCATATAAATTTCACATATAAATGTAATTCATATAAATGTGACATATTTACTAGTTTTCATTCCTCGAGGTAATACAGATAGTAATTGATACAGTTAGACACAATTATTTTTGTATATCACATAACTGATTCATATAATATAAATGGTATTACTAAAGCAGTAATAAGATTTTTTTAAAATCAAAGTAAACTTTTTTTTGTTACAAATAATTTCTTACACAGGGTAACATGGCTTTTGTTCCTACAGCCAATGGATCTCTTACAAGGCCATCAGTACGATAACATTCCCAATGGTTCTGTTAAATTTGAAGTAGTTTAACTAACCTCCTTTTACATTAAATATTTAAGTCAAAAAAATTCTGTTTAAAACTTCAAAATATTCATATTTGGTGTGATAAACGTCAGACAAAATTAACAAAAAAATTTCAGGGTCATCAAATCACTGACGAATTAGCTTGCAAATTATATACGTTCTATAATAAAAAGATTTCACATAAACACGTGAAACAACAATTAATGATCAAACCACAATAAGAAATGGGAAAACAAGACTAAGATCTTTCAACCGTAACAAGCGGTCTTCGTCAGAGTCAAAAACCCAACTTTTTTTTGTTACAAATAATTTGAGTTGGGTTTTTGACTCTGACGAAGACCGCTTGTTACGGTTGAAAGATCTTAGTCTTGTTTTCCCATTTCTTATTGTGGTTTGATCATTGAACGTTCTATAATATATGGCCACATAGTCTACTCCTCATATTTCGATTTTTTTTTTTTTTTTTTTATTTTACATAGTCACAACAATGCAAATGTACATTACCAGTGACAATGATGAAGGAAATATATACATTACACATGGAGGCAGGAGGGAAGAAATAATTCAGTAATTATACTTCCTGGCGTGAGAAATAAGTTATGAAATTTAGATTAAATTTACAAGTCACTAGAGTAATTCACACTAATAAGTCTCTTGGCCAGTTTCTCTTCAGGCGCCTTTGGGGATTTCCTGGAATATTTGTTGAGGAGATGTTTTGGACTAAGGGATTGTTATTGCTACAAAGATTTTTATGGAAGGCTTTGTAGCGAGATATTGCTACTTGATGAACTGTTGAAATACTGAGGTCTGAATAGATTGTTTGATTTGGTATGTAAAAGGGACAATGAAGAATTTTTCTAAGAATTTTTGACTGAAGAGCTTGTATCCTCTGGGCATTGCTAGATTTTTTTGCTCCCCATATTTCAATTCCGTAAGTCCAAATAGGCATAATCATAGATTTATATAGTAATAGTTTATTGACAGTAGTTAATTTTGAACGATTATCAAGTAAGTGAATTAAAAGTCTATATCGTCTGTTTAGTTCTGTTCTTTTCATTTTGGTATGGGGAGCCCAAGTAAGACGTCTGTCAAGGTGCAGTCCTAAGTATTTGGTGGTTGTAGCTTGAGGGATCGGAATATGGTTAAGGAAGACTGGAGAACACGCATCTGGCCGCAACGTGAATGTTACGTGAACACTTTTCTGTTCGTTAATGCGTATTCTCCAACACTTCAGCCATGACTCTATAACGTTTAAATGTTGCTGGATATAGTAGGATGCTAGCTCAGGACTGTCATTTGTGCAAAGGATTGCCTTGTCGTCAGCATATTTCGATATTGAATATTCAAGTTAATAAGCATAAGAAAACCTACATCACATATTAAGTTTTGTTGATAAAGATTCATTAGAAATTTTGTTAGAAAAATCCACCATCCCATGGAAAGCATCAGAAATTGACGCTGATTTTTTACATGTAAGAATATTATTCTTCTTATACCGTAAGTATATAAGTCATGAAATCATTTAAAAATATTTCATTAAACAGAAATAGAGGGATTAAAGGTTTAAAAATAGTAATAATAAATAATGAAATTAGTTGTAAAAAGGAGGACAAAATTATAAAGAGAAGAAACATAACTGATAACAAGACATGGAGTCAGGGATCTCTTCAAGGCTTTCAAATGGTTTAAATCTGAGATGGTGGAAATGCTCATTAGCCACAGGAAAGTTTCTGTGCAGACCGAAAGACAACTTGTGACAATGGTGTCTTGTGAACAAAGGCTCAACTTATGTGAAGACAGGCCGATACTAAAGCCTCACATTGAGTGCAATGCAGTCGACAGATGTAGTTGCTGAAATAGAGAAGCTGTTAACATGGATGGCCTAGGAATTACGGTTGTAAATGAAGTAATGTAAGGTATAGGGTTAATAATAGGACAAGTTGATAACTGCGTCGTCTCCATTGCTTTATAGGATTAAGATGCTCGGGAAAAGTATAGAAAATAGTACTCTTCAGATGGGGAGGTTTTCAGCAAGAAATGGCTGATTATGGTAGGTGGGACAAGAAATATGTGAAAAACTACTTAACAAAGTGCAAAACTTATAGACATAATAATAAAAAAGGAAGAATGGACTGATTTTTCTGACTGGTGAAGTATATCAGCTCGTACGACACAGCTTTGCTAAAGGAGAGGGAATAAAAAATGGTCTTGCAGGCTATTTTGGTGGATATACTGTTTCGTATGATTACTAAAAATCCAATGTATGTGATTCGGCGAGGAAATAGGTGTATTCTTCTTAACAGAGGAGTTAGTGCTTTATTTTATTGAACAGCAGTGAAGAAGTGGTCATTGTAATGCAATAACATCAAAGCTAAGAAAAGAAATGGGTCTGCTTGAACTGTTGTTAGTGAAATAGACGAAGTAGCAATTTTGGAAAGACGAAGGGACTGATGGTACCAACGGGCACTGAAGAAAATGTCATTGTGACAGATCTATATGAAATAAATAATTGATCACTGGCAAGATGCCAAGCTTAAATTCAGCCATGACGATCAGCTTTTAATTAATGGCTAATTATTAAATAATATTGGCAAATCAATTGAAAAAGAGTCCATAAAATTCTATTGTCAGTTGTAATTGGGATAATGTTTCATGTGGTAAAATACGTTTCTTTATTTGTTTTTGAAAAATGTTTGAATAACATGTGAATGGTAAGTCAAAGTGTTGTTCATGTCATCTAGGCAATTATCGATTAATGTTTTGACAAGTCATTGAGTACTATAATTGTTTCAATTTTTAGTCTAAAGGTAATTGCAAAATTGCAACCATTGCGTTTATAATAAAAGACATTCCGTTTAATGATTAACCCTTGCAGGGAAAAAGAAAGAAGGTGAAAGAAGATAAAGAGATGGAAAGAGGAATTCTGTGATAAAAAAAGAAGGATTGTAGAGCATGCAAAGCCTCAGAGTGATCGATATAGGCATAGAGGGAGATAACATCCATGATAACCATAAGAATAGGACGATCAAGTGATGAGCATAGAGAAAGATTTTGAATGGGTTGGCAAAATGTATGTTGATAACAAATGTATATGAATTTAACTATTGAAATAGTAAGTTATCTCCACCCATTATTGCTTTCAGTCACTAAGTGTATGGTATTTACTGATATGGACTAATCAATTAAAATGATTCCATACAATGTTATCAAAAACTTTCATGAAGGATGGTTTCGTAAAAAACATATTATAAATGAAAACTTTTTTACTAAGTTTATCAAAAGGAGTTGATAAGTTTCAATAAACTTTCTCTATGGGAGGTTAGAAGTCGAATGCTATTGTTATGCAATTAATGATTACCTACTGTCTATAGCTTCATTTCAAGGTAATTTGATAACCTTCAATTATTAAATGGCCTTTTATCATTAAAAGGTTAGCAATTTTATGATTAACAAGCAACAATTTTATGATACCTTTTATTATAACATAGGCAGTATATCAAATCCTTGTTGTAAGCAAACTGTTCTTCAGCTGGCTTTACTATACATTCCATTTGCACTGTTGGTGGACACTCAAGTTAAAGATATCCTTTAAACAAGTTCAGCATTAGTAAGACTCAGCATAGTTGTTCAGCATTATAGTAGTCTCTATACTACATCACTATTAACTGTAATAAAGTTTCATATGGTAAAATATGTTTCTTTATTTACTTTTGAAAAATGTTTGAATGATAAGTCGAAGTGTTGGGAGGATGAATGGTGGGAGTGTGTTCATATCATCTAGGCAATTATCTATTAATATTTGACAAGCCATTAAGCAGTGTTCACATTTGGATGACATTGGAAACCTCATTAACATGGACAACTCTAATGTTGATATTCTTAGTATTAATAGTGACACAAAATTACAAGTGGCAGACAATTGATGACAGTAGTCTTTAACAATTCATTCTTCTTCGTATTAGGAGTAGTTGAAATGTTTAATTAAGGAATAGACTTAAAACTACGGCTTAACGAAGGCTTGCACTAGCCAGACTGTAATGAGGATTTCAACACTCTCTGAGGATGGTCTAATTACTGTCTCCTTGTCTTAAGTTTTGTCCAAATTACCCTGTTTCTACTTTACTATAAGTAAAATACAGTGATCTCTGTGTGAGTGAGTTCAATTCTAGGATATTGAAATTTTGGCATTAACTATGTTAAAAGCAATAACTGAAAAAAACCCTGCAATTTTTAAAACAACTGTAAATAATTATTTTCAATAAAATATAAAACTTTTGACTTATCATTCAATCTGAAAGCTTCCAAGGATGATACAAGCCATACCGTTTGAGGTATCAATATAAATAGTATGAGTATCAATATTTGAGGTATACCTCTAAATACGGGGGATGAGTTAAGCTAGTTTTTTACAAAATTACATTGACTAAAAATGTGTTACAGTGTATTTTCTGCTTTCAGAAAATATTTTCTGAAAGCAGATAATATTTTTTGACGCTAAACGCCTCATTAAAAGAAATTTTTTTTCCAAAAAAATGAAGAAAATTAGCAATTTATAAAAAAAATCCATGAAGTTTTAATTACCGTGAAGGGTAATAAAATTATAAAAATTGATTATTCATCCTGAACCAATGGATGACCTGCTATACGGGCGTACCTCTTCATGCCACTTCTTACGAAATTTCCAACTTACGACAGGCCTTTATGGAAAAAAGTACCTAATCTTATGAATTAAGATTATAAATTAAATTGGACCCGGCTGTTCTTGTCATCCTTTACTTGCTTTTTTCTTGATTTATTGTTAGATCAATACACTCCTGTGAAAGCTGAGGTGTGTAGAGAAACAAAAAAAACAAGTAAAGAGTAAAAAACAAGTAAAATAACACTCACTCAGAGTGAATTGGTATATATGATTTTTGACAAATGGAAAGAAAAGTGGTTTTCATTAAATACTAAGAACTCATGGAACTCCCAGTATAGTAATTCTATAAAAGGCCAAAAATATAAAACATCATTCAAAATTGAAAACATCTTTCAAGAAAAAATAAATGAAATTATCCGATATCTTAAATTAAGAATTATCTTTAAACGACATTTTTTCTTAGATGTTTCTGACATTTGCCAAACATAATATGAATATTTTCAAGTTTTAAATGGGAAAATTCGTCTTTAATATTCAATGTAGAAGTAGGTCAGATTATACTAATGATATTATATGCATCAAAGGAAAGATGTTCAAAAATAAGTATATATATTGATATTGATAAGTGAATCAATCAGTACTACCTCCAGAAATGAAAGACTAATAAACATCTCCCATTTAGACATTTATATTATACCTAAATGGAACATAATTTATTATATAGCCAAGAAGTATGATATCATGTTTGCTTATAGTAAGGTTAAGTGTAGGCCACTCCAGATTTAAAATTGATGTTTAAAACTTCAATTGACCAAATGCATTTGAAATGATGTATGTTTGAAATACTTGTTATTACTATGAATTCAATTTATCTTTATAAATAAAATAATGATTTTGTCTGTACATTGCTTAGAACTGACTCATTTCAAGTTTTCTTTACGTTTCATACATTGGAGAAACCGAATCCACCCTTAGAAAAATTTCTGTCGGTTTGTCGGTTTGTCGGTTTGTCCGCAAAACTTTGTCACAGGTAAACTCAGCTACCATAAGACATATAAAGCTGAAACTTTTACAGTAGATTTGTGTAGGTCTAACTTAAAATATAGGCTATGAATTGATTGGAAATTCAACGTAGAAGTGAAGTTATGGACGTTTAACGCAAAAATGTTTGTCACAAGTAAACTCAGCCACCATAAGACATAGCGAGCTGAAACATTGACACTGGATTTGTGTGTGCCTAACTTAAAATATGGGCTCTAAATAGATTATTAATTCAGTACAGAAGCGAAGTTATGGGGCTTTTAGCTGTATTTTCCTAACTTCACAGACAAGTTTGTTTTGAAAATACACAGGTGTGGCAAGTAGGTATTGTTAGTTGATTTTAATTTCAATTGAGCATATGAATATATTGCGTATTTGACATCATTGAAATGGTGTTTCACAGAGTTAAGGATGTACTATCTATTGAGAACAAATGTTTTGTAAACGAGCAATTCTCAACTCTTAATATGAACAGGGAGGAAAAATCAACAAACAAGTTCTTACGCTATATGAAGCCGAGGAAAGAACTTACAAGTCAGTAAAGAGATTGGATTAGTGACGAAGAAGCAGTTCATTATCTAATTGAATTTCTTGACTCTGAATTTATTTCTCCTGGACTGCCTGCTCATGAGTAAAAACTTAAAGTAGAGCACCAATCATGCTACAATTTAGTAGCAGTAACAAATTTCATGTTACGAAACATGAGTGCCCCAAAACTGTGCAACGGGACACGACTCTGAGTTCGTGCTCTACACAGATATGCCATAGAGGCGGACATAATGACTGGATGTGGTATTGGGGAGTCTGTGTGTATACTTCACATACCATTGATTCCGAGCCACTGTCTGTTTACGTTGAAATGATTGCAAAGTCGGGTCAGAGTCTATTTCGCAATGACGTTAACTAAGTCGCAAAGGGAGACTTCATCTAACGCAGGAATACAAGGTAGCAAAACCAAGTTTTTCTCACATGGTCAAATGTAGTTTACATGCTCAACGGTCAGAGGTTTCAACTCTTTCTTCTACCATGAACCTGAAGGACAGACAGCTAATGTAGTGTATAAGCTGGAAGCATTTGTTTAACACTGTAGTAATAATGGTATTTTCTACTATTCTATAATTTCTAATGACATTTTGAAGTACCAAAAATGACGGAACTTCTGATTCCTCCGTGGTATAGCCGAAAGGCAATAGGCACACGGCAATAAACCAAAACAGGAACTTCTGATTCCGTCAAAGACGGGTACGTTTGCTATGTATTATATATAACTGTCAACTTTTTTTTAATTTAATATTTGCTTAATAAATACACTGGTAATAATGTAAGGTATGGGACCAGAGTAGCCCAGTGGCTTGCGTGATCGCCGATGACAGTAGTGCAAATGTATTATAAATAAATGTAACAAACAAATATTTTTTTTGAATTTAAAATGTGGATAATATAAATGATGGTAATAAAGTAAAGGGATCTAGCCAGGGTTGCCAGTAGCTTGCTTGCTCGCCGATGACAGTAGTGCAAATGTATTATAAATAAACACAACAAAAATATTTTTTTTTAATTTAATATTTGCGTAATATAAACACTGGTAATAAAGTAAGGTATGGAACCAGAGTAGCCCAGTGGCTTGCGTGCTAGCTTTTGACTAGGAGCACGTTAATTAGAACTAACTCATTTCAAGTTTTCTTTACGTTTCATACTTCAGAGTAGCCACATGTACCCTTAGAATAATTTCTGTCTGTCGGTTTGTCCACAAAATATTGCTACCATAAGACATATAAAGCTGAAACATTGATTGTAGATTTGTGTATGTCTAACTTAAAATCTAATCTTTGTATACAGAGGCTTTTTTTTAGCACTGTACTAATAATGGTATTTTCTACTATTCTATAACTTCTAATTGTAGTATTAGTATAATACTATAATTGATATTTTGGAATACCAAGTATAATAGAATTTTTGATTCCGTCAAAGACGGGTACGTTTGCTAGTTGAATAATAAAAGGACAAATCATGATTCTATTACCTGTTTATCTAATTAATCTACTGAATTAGATATTACAAATATGATTTCTTTGCAACGTGATCTGTTAACTACTCCCCTATGCTGTTTGAAAATGGATATTCATTCTAAAGTCACTTATAATATTGTGAAATTCTCTAATAGTTTTATTAATTTAAAAGTTATTCTTTTTTTTAAAGTTCATCACATTTTAAAACATTTATCCTCGAGGAATGAAGGTACAATAGATGTATAATAGTTTTAATAAATCTTTAAAAATACTCTAACACAAAATTATTGTAATATAAATATATTTTGACCCGATTATCTTTCATAAAGGTAGAAAAACATTTCAAATCACATTCAGAGTTAATATTTATATATTAAATACAAATACATAAGATTGTTATATTAAAATTATTTTGTAGTATGACAAATTAATAATATATATAACTACAATGTTGAATATACAATGATGTTTTAAGTATTTCTATTCCTAAAGGATTTTATTATTATTATTCATTGAGGGTGATAGTATCACTGCATCCTAAAAACTATTGTGGTTCACCCTTCTGAACTAATGTACCTCCAGATATCTTCAGCGCCTCCAAGAGGCTCAGTACTTTTTCTGGGTCCAACGGTAAAGGTTCTTCTATAGTTTTGTTGAGTGTCCCGAAACACCTGCATCTGTGTAGCAAAGTGGCTTGACAGTCAGCCAGCAGGTACAATGGCGTCTCTTCCTCTTCTGTGGTGAATCTGTACAAACTATCATTGATAATATCCATTCTTCGCAGATAATCATTAAGTTTGCAGTGACCCGTTAGAAATCCGGTTAAAATCTTTAGATTATTCATGCTTCTTTCCATACAATACAAGATTTGCCTATTCTCAAACTTATTGAGAAGTACCTTAATTGTCTCTGTCCTTGAAGAGAATCCCAGTATTGCTTCCTGTTTTCCTTATCCTCTTTCCTAAGCAGTTCTTGTATAGTATGTTGTCCTATACCACAGTATGGTTCTGGACCAATATGCGGTTTCCGAGCACCATCTCTTGCAAAATCATCTGCTCGTTCATTTCCCTCCACTCCTGCATGCCATGGCACCCAGTAGAGAGAGATTCCTGAAGGATACTGGTTAGTAAAATAGTTCATTTGTAAAAATATCACATCATTTGTATGTAAATTACAGTACATATCATAAAAACTGACAATAAGATACACTTTCACAGTGACAACAAATTTTAAAGTAATTTGAAAGCTAATCAAATAGAGAATCCATTTCTGTCTAAACATTTTTCGTGTTTCACTTAGAGCTATACTTCTACGTACAGAAGGACGTATAAATATATATAAAACAAAGGGAAGATTAAAAATCTAATTAACATATCCTTATTTATACTGTTCTGAGAATGTTTCATACTCATTTCTGCCTCTTTGCCATTCAATTAAATAGTATAAATCAACCTATTCAACTTATTCAATTTTAACTTAAACATTAATCCAAAAAATCCTTCAGTCAATAATGGTTTCTATAACCAGCTTTCAATATTCACTCAACAGTCCATAAAAGATTGACAGAAGCCAATTTGAAATAATATCCAAATGACAAAAATAGAAATCAAGTCAAATGAGATTTCATAATGAGTTTTATAGTATTTAATAATAATGAAAAAAGGGAAGATGTTACTCTTTATAGGATAATTTGAAGAAAATAATGATTTGGTAAGAGTGATTTAGCATAATGTTAAATCTGTTTAGTTTATGTAGAGTTGCAAGAAATATTAATAACACATTCTCTGGCTGGTTACTGTCTTATTATACGAGGGTCGTCCAGAAAATAAGTTCCGTTTTGGTCTTTAGGGCGGTAGGAGTGGTTTTTGCCAAATCCGGCAACACCGCTCAAAAGAGGAGAGGTGGGGGAATAGAATGAGAGGTGGGGGACCTCAGTCGGTCAATTACCAACGTCAGGGCAGGTAGTTGAAATGGAGCCCTCCATGTCACGTCCCGCCACCTCGATCCCCGTTCCCTCTCGAGTTGTTTTGCGCGGAGTGATTCAATTTCTTTATGCACAGGGTTTCAAATCAGTTCAAATTCACGAACAGCTCATTTCTGTTTATGGAGAAGGTGTAATGAGTGAATCAATGGTGAGGAGATGGGTACGTGAATTTAAGGCGGGAAGACATTCACTTGAGGATGAAAGTGGGAGAGGCAGACCCTCAGTTGTGACGGACGAAATTGTCGCAGAAATCGACAATGCAATTCGCAAAGATCGTCGTTCAACCCTGGATGAACTCCACCTGAGTTTCCCAGACATCTCACGATCCCTCATCCATGAGATCGTCTCGGAAAAACTTGACTTTCGGAAAGTTTCCGCCCGGTGGGTCCCTAGAGAGCTGAATGTCTTCCCGCCTTAAATTCACGTACCCATCTCCTCACCATTGATTCACTCATTACACCTTCTCCATAAACAGAAATGAGCTGTTCGTGAATTTGAACTGATTTGAAACCCTGTGCATAAAGAAATTGAATCACTCCGCGCAAAACAACTCGAGAGGGAACGGGGATCGAGGTGGCGGGACGTGACATGGAGGGCTCCATTTCAACTACCTGCCCTGACGTTGGTAATTGACCGACTGAGGTCCCCCACCTCTCATTCTATTCCCCCACCTCTCCTCTTTCGAGCGGTGTTGCCGGATTTGGCAAAAACCACTCCTACCGCCCTACAGACCAAAACGGAACTTATTTTCTGGACGACCCTCGTATATGAACCGTTACAATTAAGGTCTAGTAGTCACTCAAGAAAAATTCGCTGAAAATAATATTGTTATCTTAAAATTATTTTGTAAAGTATAATAAATTAATAATATATATAACTGAAATGTTGCATGTACATCAGGTTAGGTTACTGATCCCTCAGTAGGAACATACTAGTCTATTCTAAGTCAGTTGTATTGTAGTATTGAAGCAAATACAGTACACATCAATAGGAATCTTATGTTACTGACTGCAAATATTTTGAATTGCAGTAATAACTAGCAAGATGAATTATTCAAGCCAACATTACTTACTCTATCATTAACAAATGGTGGTTAGTTATACCACTAACCACCTCTAACTACATATTATTGATAAAGTTTCATACTTGCCAGAAAAATAATATAATCTGGATGATGTAACGTCATCATCATCATCATTATTATTATTATCAACTTAACGGCCTCTTACAGTAAGGCTTACACTAAAAATTGTAAAATGAAGCCTACTACATTTTAAAAAATCATTTAGTTAAATTGATTATTCATGATTTTGACAATACATTTAATTACAGCACATTTGCGCATAGATCAAAACAGATATTTCTTAGAGAAGTAATTAAACAAATCAACTGCTAAAATTGTTGAAAATTATGAAAATAATTTTTACTTTAAGAAAGTTACAAACAAAACAAAACTGTCGCCCTTATTCTCCAGTAAAGTATTACGCTTTCGGGAGTGCCTTGCCTTTAAATAAAGTTCTAATAATTTAGTTTATTTACTCAACTTTATATTTCATACAATGATAACTTCAAACAGTAAGTACGATTTTCGTCTTAACTTATTTGTGCAGTATCGTAAGCATTCAAATAGTTTAATATTAATGGCATGTAAAAATAATCAAATGGTTAATTTCAATGAATATGATGGGTTGAATTTTAAAGTGGCATTCTTTTTAGTCAACACATTTTGTATCTTTTTGGCAAACTCTTGATCATTAAACATAATGTTGAATAAGATTTAAAATGCTTATCATGGTTTATTCATGAAGTAAATTATCTATTTGCTAATAGTACATATTTCCTACAGAATATGTTATATCTATCTAATTTGAAATATGCTAAACTAATTAACAGATTGTTGCATAATTCATTTTTTATTATGACTATACTTTCAGATGAATGAAGAAATAATATTTCCATTAAGTTGTTAAATTGTATTAAGTAAGTTATACTTCTTATAAATTAGTAGCATTAATTAAACAGAATATCTTAGATATATTCATATTAAAGGTGTACATGTTCATACTTCATAAATAATATAGTATTAAACATTGTATATTGAATATATGAAACATATTACGACTTAGATTTCTTAAAAATGAGATAAGATTAATGAAAAATTCATTGTAAATTAAAAAGGTGTAACTTACTTAAGTTATTGATGAGAAGTAAATTTCATATTGCGATTGTATTTTTGTAATGGCTATTGATATAATTAATAGTGTTGAGCATTGTTTAAAAATGACCACTCCAAACTTTTTTTTCAACAGCTTTAAATATTGATTACATTTTCATCACAACCAGTAAAATTACGTATGCTCGTAGGCATTCATTAGAATAATTAATTGAAATATGAACTGTTATTGCTGCTCCAACAAATGAAGTCCTTTGCAATATAACTTATTTAGAAGGTTTAAAAATTCCCCTATTGGATGTGGAGACCTTCAATCATGAATTCCAAATATTTGTTCATAATCTATAATTATTAATTATACTCTGTTTATAATTTGAATAATGAAGACACCCACACAGAATAATCAATTAATTAACATGATTATCAATGAAGTCGATAATATATTTACTCATGTACTGTTGAGTGCATAGTACTTCATTTTTTATTATACTTTGCACAATATTTCTCTTTAAGTCTTTCATTTAGTGAGACTCTTTCTATAGTGTAATCTTTTATATTAAGTAATCAAAAGTGACTTGTACAAATGTCCATACATAGGAATTATATTAATCATTATGGGAAGGATAGCATATGCATGTAGTCCATGGAAGGCTATCAAATGTATTATGCTTATATTTTTATTTTAAGCTATTTACAAATTTAATATGTTTTATGGGACTTTTTCTGGAAGTTATTTAAAAAATGTTTTATTTTAAATTATAACTATTATTCTCAATTCCTCATTGATGTAAACCATATAGCAATAAGCATGAAATTTATCAAATAACTATCGAGAAAATTTCAATTTTTATGAAGCATTTAACAAATTTGTTTGATCTTATAATGAAGTGAAAAGCAGTCATAACAGGGTTGGCCACTCTGTTCTAGGACGGCGTAAGTGAACTTCTGGACTCCCTAAAGTTCTTTGCATGCTACAACCAGTCTGCGATTAGTCTTCATCAAAGAAACATGGCGGAAAGTGCACTGTGGCTTATGCCAAGGTAAATTCAACAATTTTTCTTTGTTCACACATAATGTCACTTGATATTATATGTTAACTCTTGTCTTTTAACTATAATTTAACTACATGTCAACACATATATGCTAAATTATATACTATAAATAACAATTTAAATGCTAGTTAATTTTCTGCTTTACAACTATTAAGTTAATTACTTCTTTTTATTCACCGATATCAAGTAAACGTGAAATACATGTTATTGTCATAAATGTTGATATAAAAAATACATTTTTTATTTATTGAACTGTGAACCAGTCTGCATTGCTCTTTTTCATAAAAACATGGCCGACAATGCACCGAGGTAATATAATGCAAAGATAATATTAACAGTTATCTTTAATTTTTAAAAATTGATTTAACAATTTATTATCTTTTTTGTTAACAACTTATGGTATAATAGGTCTGTTTGTAAATGAAGAAAACGACAAGAATTACTTTATGTTTGATGTATACCAGAATTATTTGTTAATGACTAGTCACAACCATGACTGACAAAGATTCCACAATATTTTATATTACCATTGAGGTAATATTAACATGTGTGTATTGTTGCAGGTACAGACGAAAGGATACCTGTACACAGGTTAGTGGGCATGTTTTGTGTTTATGCATGTAATAATTTCAGGTTTATGTGTTTAACTTATTACAGTACCTAGGAAAGCACACTCAACCTCTTACACCGTTTGAAACCCCCTTACTTCCACTGTTCTTCCCAGACCGATCGTGATCTGTTAGGGCTATAGAAGAGTGATTCTCAAAGGGTGTCAATAGGATTTCTAGGTGTCTCTGAGTGATTCAGAATAATATATCCAGACATAAAAACTCATCTTACGCATTACATCTCTTTTTGTGAACGCATCATTATTATGAGTGATAAGTAACAGCGAATTTTTTTTACTAATGGAGAGATGACATTTGTTCGCCACTATGAGCGAAAATTCTACAATTTGCAACAACATTATTTCTTAGTCAAAACAGGCTAGACATTAAAACATTTCACTGGATTGAAGAAGAAATTCGAGCTCCTCCCTATCCCTATCAAATGTTTTTGCCCCAAACACTGAAGAAGACGCCAAGGTTCATCAAGATTATGTCTCCTTTGGGCAGAAGAAGAAACAAACTGAAAGTAAGTTTCATTTTCTTTATTTTATAATGATTATTTTTATCGTATTGTATTTGATTTAATTACAATATTGTGCAAAGATTTCTATACAGTGTTCTTTCAGCTATTTGTAGAATTAAGAGCTCCCCAACTTCACTATCCTAGAAACATGACAAAGGCTTTTCAGGTATACGAAGATGTGTGATTACATTCTTATTGTAATTCTACTGTTTGAGTAAAATATCGTTGAATACATAGATGTTTTACATTTTTTAAATCTGTATATGCATTACTGTTTCAATCTACTGTCTTGTGTAACTCATGTGTTATGGGACTAGTAACACTCTTGATTTTTAGGAAGAGCTTTGGATACATGTTTCTTTAATTATATTAAAGGTATATGTGTGAGATACCTCGTATATGTTGAATAGAATATGTGCTAGATATATTTAAGTCTGTAGTTACATATATGTTTGTAAGCTACTTTCCATGTAAATCAGATGGTTTTAAGGGGTAGAAACGTATTTGAAGTAATGAAGAGGTGTTGATCACTTTCTTATTTTTATTTTACTGTGTAAAGTAAGTCCTGTTTCTTGTATACAATAGATGATTTATTAACTTAAAAATTATATTTTCATATGTATTTCCATTTTACATTTTCATGTCGTTTTTCGTGTAGAAACTCTTTTCAGGTGTATGGAGATATAGACTTACATTCTTATTTTAATTTTACTATACGAGGTAACTTATAACTGTAAAGAGAATAGCTTTTCAGTGATAATTAAATGATTACTTTAAAGCTGTTTCTCTTCTACTCAACCAATTAACCCAACTGATAAAGGAATGGAAACACTTTTGAGGATTATGAAGAGTAATATTAGAATTAGAAAAAACCACTGTTATTACAGTGGTAATAACAATATGCATGGATTATGAAGAGGTAAGATTACATTCTATATTCAATTCTGTTCTATGACATAACATTGAATTTAGAGTTGTTAAATAGAAGTGTGTTTTATGATCCATAAGTCAACATTTACATAACTATTTCTATTCTATTCTTTCATACAAATTATGTTTTTGGGGAGAAACGGTTTTGATGTGTATAAACAGGTATGGTTATTCTTATTTTAGTTATACTGTGTATATTGCCTTATAGCTGTTAAGTAGGTAAGTGTAAATTGATTTTTAAGTCAACATTTTCATAGCTATGTCTATTCTACTCTTTCATGCAGCTTGTATGTTTTTGGGGTAGAAACGGTTTTGATGTGTATAAACAGGTATAATTATTCTTATTTTAGTTATACTGTGTATATTGCCTTGTAGCTGTTAAGTAGGTGTGTGTTTTATGATCTACAAGTCAACAGTTTCATAGTTATGTCTATTCTACTCTTTCATGCAACTTGTATGTTTTGGGGCTTGAAACGGTTTTGATGTGTATAAACAGGTATGATTATTCTTATTTTAGTTACTCTGTATATTGCCTTATAGCTGTTAAGTAGGTGTGTGTTTGAAGATCGTTAACTCTACACAATACAGTACATCTATTTTGCCCTATCATGTATATCTTTAAGTTAGTCGGGGGGGGGGGGGGGGGGGGGGGGGTGGGGGGTGGGCTAGGGGCTTGGGTGGGTACAGCGGTCCGCAGGTGGTGGATAGCGAAATGCCCTGTTACTATACGTCAGGGTAACCCCGAATACCCAATAAGGGGTCCCGAACCAACCCCTCAAGCCTCTTTTTAAATCATACAAGTTTATATTCTTGAAAATATAATTTATTTTTTAATGGGGACCCGGGCAGTATACCTGGCATTTTCTGTCAATATTCAGTGGATAGTTTTGCACTTTGTTTTCAATCTATTTTAAATTGATTATTTTCATGTTATAGAACATACAATAATCTTAAGACTTATTATGCGCTCTTACCATGGTAGTATCAGAGCATACAATAAATCTTAAGACTTATTATGCGCTCTCTACTCATGGTAGTATCAGAACATACAATAAATCTTAAGACTTATTATGCGCTCTCTACCCATGGTAGTATCAGAGCATACAATAAATCTTAAGACTTATTATGCGCTCTCTACCCATGGTAGTATCAGAACATACAATAAGTCTTAAGACTTATTATGCGCTCTCTACCCATGGTAGTATCAGAACATACAATAAATCTTAAGACTTATTATGCGCTCTCTACCCATGGTAGTATCAGAGCATACAATAAATCTTAAGACTTATTATGCGCTCTCTACTCATGGTAGTATCAGAACATACAATAAATCTTAAGACTTATTATGCGCTCTCTACCCATGGTAGTATCAGAGCATACAATAAATCTTAAGACTTATTATGCGCTCTCTACCCATGGTAGTATCAGAGCATACAATAAATCTTAAGACTTATTATGCGCTCTCTACTCATGGTAGTATCAGAACATACAATAAATCTTAAGACTTATTATGCGCTCTCTACCCATGGTAGTATCAGAGCATACAATAAATCTTAAGACTTATTATGCGCTCTCTACCCATGGTAGTATCAGAACATACAATAAATCTTAAGACTTATTATGCGCTCTCTACCCATGGTAGTATTAGAGCATACCTCTATGGATTTGGTAGAGGACTACATTCTCCTACCTACCTACCTTTTCCTGACACAATTGTGATGTAAACTTTCCCAAACATGGACACATGTTATTCTTGATTAGCCAGTATTTGATATTGAATGATCTTCGTTAATTCAACAGGTTATTTTAGGTTCTACACTGACTCTGCCACCTAACCTGGGTATATTTATACCAGAAGATATCACTCCTTTGTACAAATCTTTGATAAAATTTATTTTGATTCATTGTGAAATTATGATTTAATATTACTTATATTATTTGAGTTGTACTCCGCGCGGAGTATGTTGGAGAGACTTATTGTGACTTCTGGACGTGAGTGCCCCACTGGAGAAGCATTGCTGAAAGAGAGCCTGGTCACAACCTTTAAGGAATTAGTGCACATTTATTTTAACATGTTAAATTAAGTCATTATATTATTCTCTAATTCTTTTTTTTCATGCTATATTGCAATTATGATAATTGCTAGATGATTATTACTATTATTTGCTACTCGTATTTATACTTGACGATTACTACTACCTGCATGATGATCACTATATTTTTATTCTGGTATTATTGTCATTACATTGTTCGTTCTTATTATTATTATTATTATTATTGTTTTTAAACTATTCTTGATGTGTTAAGAACTAATGAGGATTATTGCGGTATTATTATAAATTAATGCAACAATAATAATAACCTTACCCGGGTTGTCAAATAAAAAATAAAAACCTAACAAAAAATCAGAATTTTTATATCAAAATGAGTTTTCAAAGTCGTAATTTGTTTCATGGTGTAATACTGTTTTTAAACGGATTTTTCAACTGTAATATTTGCTAATTGAAATAAATTTATTTTAAAATTTTTCAAAACTAGTTTTCTAAAAGGGTTAAAAGTTTATTATATTTGTTTGCGTAGCCAGTTAATTTGTTTTAACAATTTTTTTATGATTTGAATTATGCGTTTTTGTTTTGAAAAACTTTTGGTTTTCTTTGATGATGACTTAATATGTATTCGAGTACTGTAATAAGATGAAAGTCTGGGGATGTCTAGAATTAGATCCTTGATTGTGATTTCATGAAAATAAATATTTTGAGGACTTTCTGGAATTCCGAAGGTTAACCGTTTATCAACGGCCGGGGAGGGGGGGGGGGGGGGAAATAGTTGCTACGCCACGGTGTACTTATTGGATTTACTTACATTGCTTACATTGATTTAAAAAATTTTAATAGTATAAAAAATCAACGCCAATGAAACATAATTTCTGATACATTCCATGGTATGATGAAGTTTTCTAACAAAATGCTCTAATCAATCTATATCTTGTACTCTTTAACTAAACTGAATATCTAATGTAGATTGAATATTTTGTGTTGTGACAAGCTGGAGTGGGATTGTGTGATTTGAAGTGTGTGTTCTCTGAAGCGGAGAATTTGCTGTTTGATAAACGATGGAAGATTCTTGATTTTAATTGAAAAGCCTAAGACACTTGGTTTTATGTTTATAAAATCTAATGAAATTATCACTTTCGTCCAGTAAATAAATGACGTTTGGCGTCACGTAGATGGCTGGTATTCATTTTGAGTAAGGAACGTTAATGAAAGTTTTAAACTTTTGAAAAATTTAAACTTTGATAATAATATTACGGTCTTAGGTGAGCATAACTACAATTATTTATTGTGTAGTTATTTAGGTCAACATAAGTTGTATTCAGTTTTAGAACGAGACTTAGTAACAACTAATTGAAATGATTAATTACGTGTCACTTTTCTAGACATAAACATACAGCCGGAGTTTCTAAACCAATTCCGATTTCAAACCAATATATTTGATATTATATATCAACTAGATATATAATATATTATCAACTAGATCACAAACCAATATACGTGATATTGGACTGATTGGAACAGGAAGTTCAATTTTCAACCATTTCTATAGAAATGGTTGAAGCTAATAATGTATCCATTTTATAACGATAGTTAAATGAAAATAAAACTAAATTTTTTTTAGTCAATGCTGGTGTCATTTTCGTAATATTCTAAAATGCCTACGCTCTTGGGTTAATAGTTTAGGAAAATAAAAATTTTAATCAAAATCCAATTTTGGCTAAAGAAAAGTCAGGTTTCTATGATGTAATTTTGTTTAAAAACAGTAGAGCACATTTAGACTATAGGGCTCATTTTGGGCAAAATACGAGGTGTATAAATAAAGTAGTGAGACTGGCAACGTCGCTTTCGATCTGGCAACGCTGGAGACGCGTGGCCTTGAGTAGTGTCAGGTGCACGTGTGATGCGCCTCCAGTATGAATCTGAACTCCCCACAGTCATTTGTTTGTCCGTAGCGTTGGTTTTCGTGAAATGGTTTTTTCTTGAGCGTTTTAAAAATGAGTGACCTCAAAGTTGAGCAGCGGTGTGCAATCAAATTTTGCTTCAGACTTGGACATAATGCAACCGAAACTTTTGAAAAACTTCAGGAGGCCTATGGAGAACGTGTTTTATCAAGGGCACAGGTTTTTCGGTGGTTTAAGGAATTTTCAGAAGGAAGAGAGTCGATTGAAGATGAACCACGAAGCGGAAGGCCTTCAAGTGCAAACACCGATGAAAATGTCAACAGAGTACGGAACCTTGTGCGTTCAGATCGACGCTTGACAGTCAGAATGATCGGGGAACAGTTGAATTTGAATCACACCTCCGTTCATCACATTTTGACCAATGAATTGGAGATGAGAAAAATTTGATGACGCGCCCTGTCACACTGCCATCTCAATAAACGAGTTTTTGGCCAGTAAAAACATTCCTGTTGCTCCTCAGCCTCCTTATTCACCAGACTTGAGTCCTTGTGACTTTTTCCTCTTCCCGAGATTGAAAAATCACCTCAAGGGAACTCATTTCGGGACACTACAAAACATACAAACTGCTGTAACCGACCAGCTGAAGGCCATTCCAGAATCCGAGTTCCAGCAATGCTACAATGATTGGAAGGACCGTCTCCAGCGCTGTGTGGCTTCCGAAGGGAACTATTTTGAAGGTGACAATATCACATTGTAATTATATTTGAATAGAAAATTTAAAAAAAATCAGTCTCACTACTTTATTTACACACCTCGTATGAATTGGATCCATCAAACAGTTTGGGCACACCAACTTTTGAACCCTCCTCCCTACAAAATATATGCATGCATACATAGGCACAAATCCTCGAAAAAACCGCCAAAAAGGACTGGGGAGTAGGATAAATAAATCTGTCAAACTTTTGAAGTAAAATTATTTGATGATCACTGTACTTTACTTGTGGCAAAGTAAAATTTCATACATGCAATGGAATACCTAGAGCTTTACATAGTTATGACGATAACTAACTAACTGTTTTTTTTTCTGAATTCATTGAAGATTTACAATGCTAATTAAAAATAAATAAACATAAATAATTTAAAATATTATTCCACTATTTAAAATAAATATATTAAGTAAGGAAATAAAATGCTAACAAATTACATATAATTTTTGACGAAGTATGAATAAATGTCTTCTCCAAATTGTGCTGTTCGGGACACCCCATATTTTGAGGTTAATAGAGTACCCCTGGTACTCTTCTGACAATGTCAAATTACTAGAAGAGAATATTATATTGATTTGTCCAAATTAAATTGGTGGATATTAGCAAGGACAGACTTGCTTTTCTCATAACTTTAAGGGTACGGCTTTATATGACCTCAAAAAGACTGCTAGCCCTGTATATCGTTTGGAAATGTTTAAAGAATTCTTTTCAAATGTTTTAATTGATAAAGTTTCTAAAAAAAGATTTCAGTTAAGGAAATGTTATCAGTTCTTGCAAAAACTAAAGTAGTTGACTTGTTTGATTGGAAAACAATAGTTGATACCGAATCTGATAGCAGTATCGCGAGAGAACAATTTCTCCTTCCTACAACATCCACTTGCTTGTCAGTAAACTCCACTGCAGTATTTCAGGTGTGCTGGTCACTGCTAATGTATCCCTGGCACCATTGAATCTTTATTGTTGAAGACACATTATGACAGTCGGAATTGGTGTATAACACGCTTTACAGTATAGAGCAACTTTATGTAAGTCTATTCATTCAACATATTATTTTTTATTATCCTATCTTAAATTGTATTTTAAAACATGGAAAAAGAAGGAATTTTGAAGAAACTATTTTTGCAGAATGAAAAGAAGGGAAGATTTATATTCAATGTAAAACTTAATGAATTCCATATTGTAGAAACTAAAACCTGTATTAATCCAAGCTCTCAAGAATACAAAAACCACGTCTCCTTTACGGATGCTTATATATTTCCAACTTTAGGTAAAGAAATAAGCGAGAAAATTATAAAAGTAGAGAGTTTTGTATCATTTATTGAAGGTTTGAACACGATTGATGGCGACTTTTGGAAGAATCCCCAGTATCCTATATCAAACAGAAATGATTTTGAAGAAAGTATATTGGAATGTTATAGCCTTTTTTGGATTCATCCAGCGAAAAAGATATTTGAAGAACCAAACAGAACTTTGGTTTTTCACATATTTTATTCTTTGATAGGCAAATATATTTCCTTTCTTTCTAAGCAGTTTTCAAGATCATGGAATAATGAAATTTACATTAGAAGTGAAAAAGTGCCAGGGAAAGCAAATGGGAAAATTTATATTTCGAAGACAACTTATCAGAAATTATTTGGAACTATGTTAAATGTGTTATTGAAGAAGAATTCAAATATGTTTCTTGAATTTGATTGTTTTGTTAATAGTTTAAGTGGAGTTTCTCGACACGGGTGGAGATTTTTTAGGAGCTCTCCACAAATGAGTGCTACTTTGCAGGTTCTTGCAGCAAAGATGACTCATGATTCTGATAATTGGTATATGGATAATGGTGCAACAAATCACGTTACAAATCGCCGTGATTTATTTAAAACGTTTAAACCTTTTGAAAACCATTGCACAGTTACTACTGCGAGTGGGGAGACAATTCGTGCTCTTGGTAAAGGATCTATTGATGTGGAAGTAACGATGAAAGGACGCTGCCAAAGAATAACTTTAGAAGATGTTTGGTTCGTACCAAACATTCAAAGGAACTTGTTTTCAGTTTTAGTCGCCCAAGACAAACATCCAAACAGCCTCTTTAAATCAAAAGCAGAAAAATGTCTCTTGACAATTGGAAAAAATGTAAAACTTATTGGGGTTCGAAATAAACATGGTGGCCTCTATAAAATTGCCATGAGAAACTTAATACCAACAAAACCAGTTGAAATTAAATATTTCAATAGGAACCCCCTTCAGTTGTATCATGAAAGATGGGGACATCAAAATAAAATGCATGTAAAATCAGCAGTCATGAGGGAATTGGGAAT
This sequence comes from Hermatobates lingyangjiaoensis, assembly GCA_026182355.1. Taxonomy (NCBI): domain Eukaryota; kingdom Metazoa; phylum Arthropoda; class Insecta; order Hemiptera; family Hermatobatidae; genus Hermatobates; species Hermatobates lingyangjiaoensis. The sequence goes on from JAPFBL010000055.1 coordinate 833,259, forward strand.
CAAATTAGAACTGGACAGTGAATTTTGTGAAGGATGCTTCTATGGGAAAACTATTAGAATCCACACACATAACCGAGTTATTTCAAAAAGACCAGGCGAAATATTCCATGCTGAAGTATGTGGCCCTTTCAGAAACTCATTTTCAGGATTTATCTTCTTTGTATTATTCAAGGATGATTTTAGTCACTTTAGGTATGTCTATTTTCTTAAAAATAAGTTGGAAGTTCAAGAAAAATTGAAGCAATTTTTAAATGAACTCAGCACAATTGGTCATAGAGTAAAGGAACTTCATTGTGTGACAGGAGGGGAATTTGATCATTATCATATTAAGAATATTTTGGAAAGAAACGGAATTTATCTTAATCTTGTAACTCCTCTTATACTACAGAAGAATGAGAGGAATACAAGTGAAAATTTGATTCTTCTTGAAACTGCACGTTCAATTATGCATGCGCATGGTAGCCTGCCACAGGAATTATGGGCAGAAGTTATTAATACAGCAAAATATATCCTCAATCGTACAGGAACTTCAAGTGTGCATGGCAAGACACCATATGAAGTTTGGATTGGAAGAAAACCATATTTAAAACATCTCCGGATTATAGGATGTAATTGTTACGCTCATATTTCTTTTGGTGAAAGAAAAAAAATGGTAAACGGTAAATTGATTGGGTATGATAAAAGTGGTGGATACCGGATTTGGTGCCCTAACAATAACACATTAATTCAGTCTAAAGATGTAACGTTCGATGAGGAATCAGTTTTTCAAAGAAAAAGTATCGAAGTATTAACAGAAAATAAAGTCACAGAAAATGATTCGGAATTAGATGAGGTGAAAAATATGAAATATGATAGTTACCCACGTTTAGAAAGCAAGAATGATAAAGAGAACTTGTTCTTTAAAAATGTGAAGTCTGAAACCATTTCAAATAACCAGCTCTACTGCGTAGTGGGTAGACTATATTAGTAACTATTATCTTAATCAAACAGACTGTGCTGGATAAATAGAGTTGAGCAAGATGATCGCCTACACTAACTCCCAAGAAAACATTTCACTTAACAGAACAAAGAAAAAGTATGGGACTTTGGAGTACTATTTCCCTAGGTAGAGCAAAAGAAAATGATTAATAAGAATACCAACTTGAATATCAGATTTGTCAATATCCAGTGAAAAAGATAGGCCGAAAGTTTGTTGGCTATTTTGGAGGAATAAACTTTTTTTTTATTTTAGTAACTAACAAATTATTATTAGCTTAATATAAATTTCAATTGTATTAATTTTTTGTAATGAATTAAAACACTATTAACATTTAATATTAGAAGAAAAAATTATTTTTGGTTGTCAAAATGTTTACTAGACAACCAAATTAGAGTTAAAATTTGATAATATTTAGTTTTATTAAAAAAAAATGTTCAATGCCAAAACGTCATATCCGATTATAAATTTGGGTTTATTAGGGGAATTAAAATGTTAAAGCATTTTTTTCAATATCACTTTCATTGCGATTTCCATTTAATTTACCACAGAATTTAAACAGAAGCCATTTATCTTTGTTATTATTATAGTTTAGTGATTTACCTTTAACATTTAATTTTATTTAAAACTCCAAGTTATTTAAAACTTGCTTTCTTATGTATTGCATGTATGTTGTTACAACAACAATCATGTAATAATAGTTATAGTGTCATAACTTAATTACTTAAATAAATTTACTAGAAATTAAGAATTTTATTTCATACATTGTCATTTAAAATATATTTTTTGATTAATAAAAGAATTATAGAAGTGCTTTTTTTTTTGCTGTTTGATATTTGTATTGATTATTTTTTAATAAGAAATAAACTTCCATTATTTTTTTTCATAAGTAGCATTCTTATTAGAGGGAAAAATGATAGCATTAAGAATGAAGGATAACATGCTTCAATGCATAGCAGTTTCACCTGTACCCAATGGTGGAATTCAAAAATCTAATCAAGAGGTTTTATGAACTCTAACTTAGGTCCTGCGAAAAAGTGCTCAGGAAATATGCTTCCATAACAGCAGGTTCTTTCAATACAGGTTTGAATAGCACTAAGTCTCATTAACAATAGATTCTGAGTGAAGACCTCAGTGAAGACACATGTTCTCATCAACAAGAGTCTCTCAAATGACATATTTCTCAGTTCAGGTATCACTAGCAACATTTTTTGTGCTTGAGTTGGGGCGGAGGGGAGGCACAACAGATTATTTATAATTACAGATGCTGAGACGTCATACATACTCTGTAAAGCAAGGATACTTCATACTCAGTACATATTACAGTTCAGTTTTGAAAAACAGGCATTTTATTTCAACAATTGCACGCGGTTTTGTTATATCAATACAGGTCTGAGTAATAGGTGTTACTGCTACACGTCTCCCAACCCAGGTCCAGTAATATGCTTCTAGTGCAGGTTTCACTGGTAGACCGTCCACATGCCATCCATTAAATTGCATTTTATGTAATTCATTAGACATCCAGTGGTGATTATGTCTAGCTTTCATTTTCAGCGGCATAGCACCAGTTGGAATACATTATTGTGAACTAGTTCAATTCTATTACTGGATTTATCTGTTTTCTTTATTACTCACATTTCTTTTCAATGATTCTAAGTTTTTTTTATCTTTTCATAATTATTCCCTTTTGACAGACTAAAATTACTGGATATTTATTAAATCTAGGAGTATTATAACACATAAAATGCGAGGTATACATTACATTCGAAATTCACACTGGAGTGTCAACATACCTGGTGAATTAACGAGCGTAGCTAAATTCAAAATGCTAACCACGGTTAGCTGATGATGTGATGTCTTTATAGCTAATATATATATATTACCTCTGGCTTGTTTTATTATCAAGAATCCATTAAAGCTAATTTAAAAATATTATCCCTGAGTATAATTATACAGATTGTTCAGGGTGAGTTATGTAAGTTTAAAACAGTTCAAACTAAAGTTTCATTCATATAAAAATATGAATTTTACAAAAGAGTATTTGCAAGTAGAATGAATGCATTTCACACCATATTCTGACAATTAAAATACAAAACGAAAAAGAATGATATTTTTTCAACAAATAATACATACACAAACTGTACGTTATGTTGACCAACTGAAAACTAAAAATATTGCATTATTATTTAATTTGTATATTACAATAAGCATATAAATGTGAAGGTGGTAGCTGTGATGTCATATGGCACAGTGTCTAGATAATAAGAATGGACCACTGCAGAATGTCCTACAAAACAATATTCCCTTCAATATATGGCTCAAGATATTATAGGACATTGACGGGAATTCGAGAGATTTCTGAGTTTGCAGATGGTCGGAGAGGTCGTGTTTATGGAAGCAGGGTGTAGTCGGGCGATAGTTGTTGTGTTCGTGTTTTACGCACTGATTTATTTAAACTGACACTAACATTTATGATTAGAGCAAGCCGACTTCATCGTACCTATTACTTTGTTATATGAATTAAATAGTTCTCGTTAGAAATAAATCTCATATTTTTCAAATTTTTTCCTCTGGTTTCTTATCATTAGATTTGATATGTTTTATTTTATATTTGTTGGATGTTGGAAATTAGAGAGTTTATTATTATTAAAAGTTAAATAGTATAATAAATACACCATTTTAGATATTAAATACAATGTTTTTAGAAAAACTGGACACTTATAAGGTAGCTTTGTAAAAAATGAAAACATTCAGCCTTTACGCTTTTTATTTAGTAAGTTATAATTTGTTTTAAATTAAAACTGACTGAATTCCACATGCACTTTCAGAACAATAACTTTATAAGAGGGAAGGGAACGGAAACAGCATTTCAGGTATAAACATAAAAAAGCCCATCTGTATTCAGTATAATTCAGTAACTACTATTCTAGTACTACTATGTAAGAAGAATCGAATTAATAAATATTTAGTATTACTTTATTAAGTTAAGTAAAATTAATTTTACTATTCATCAACTTTTAATATAACTAAAATTAATGCCAGATAACAAATGAACCAAACTTTCCGTCCCTTGAATAGAGAAATCTTAAAGTTTGATAGTTGGAAACAAGTAATTTACATTCTAATTTCAGTAATGAAATAAGGTAAAATGTCATTAGACCTTGAAATAAAAAAAATCTGTTTTACATGTTAACTTTAATATAATTAAACATGATGGAACTCGGCAATAAATTTAATTTTGGATCTACTTTAATGTGGTAATCCTGTGAACATACTATAATTCTATGTCTACATTATACAATTCTATAGTCCTGTGGTGCTTAAATTACTACCAAACTCACAGGCAATCCATTTAATGGTACCATAGATTAACCGTATCATTTATTTTAATGCATCTATATCCATTTTTTTCACTTGCAACAAAAAAGAGTTAGTGGGATACACATGGCACTGCATAAGGTCATGGTCAGAGGCCATTCTGAACGTGGCTATAATGACTCAACTCGGCCGACTGGTGTATTCTAAATACGAAACAGAAAACAAATGTGGCGTTGATACATCACAAATATAAACACGTGGTGCTTATAATAAATTTGAACAATACATACATTCCTATAGTCTTCAACCTAATGACGGCCCCATAGATGGTTCAAAGGTATTGCAATTATATTATTTTGTTCGAATACTTAATCCTCATTCTCCAACGTTTATATCTTAAAGATACTTATTTGTGTGTGAAATGTAATCCACTTGACATCTTCTCTCCAATGAATTCTTGTTATAATTTTATTATCTACCTAAAAAAATAAGGTCTTTAACGACTCAAAGGAAGGTAGAAAAATGCAATGAAAAATATATGAATATGAAGACTTTATTTATAAAAATGTTCTAAACATAAATTTAAAGAAGTTTTTGACACTATTGGACAGACAAATTTAAATCACATTAAAAAATACAAAATCACTATCATAATAAAATCGACTTGGAAATGAGTTGGAAACACATTTTAATTAAATATAAATTAATAAAGAGTTAGTTTTATTAAAAGGTCAATAAAATAACTAACCCTCTACTTTGCAGTAATGAAAACTATAATTACAGAAAGAAGAACTTGTAAATACTCCTTAGAAAATAAGGAAACCTCAGCAGGGAGGAGGTGGTTGTTGTGTTGGAAGAATTTTGAACCTTTTTTTAATTAATATCCTCTGTTTTGAATATGGATCAACAGGAGAAAAGCGACCTGCAACAGAAATTTACTTCACTTAATTTTAGATTTATGTTTATTACAACTAATTAGAACACTTATATAACATTTTCATCTTCAAATAATAGTTTTATTATTTAATATTTAATAGTTTTATATTTAATAGTTTAATAGTTTATTATTTAATAGTTTTATAAGAAGATGTATGAAATGAATTCTAATAGACAGTATTGGTTATTACTGTACAAAAGATTTAAATTTTCTATCGTTATCTATCAGCAACAAATTCAATTGTTATAGGGTAAGTCCCTACCCCTAGCCTTACAATTTACAATAAATACTTATATGTCGTATATGTACAAATTTTTATGCACATAAACCAACCTCTACTCATATTCAACCTAATTAACAGCAACACATTCAGGAAATATTCATAAAAATCGTCTTTTCAAGATTGTTCAAAGGTCCAATAATTATATTATAGATTAACTTCAACAATGCAGATGCTGAAATATATTATTTTATCTTTTATACACATGTAAATGCTACTTTTGCAGCCAATTACAATATTTGTTTTTAGTAGAAAATAAAATCGGAACGACTGGAACTAACTTTGAAATAAATAATACTAAAGGAGATAGTGTACACAAATATTTATAAATTAATATGTGATTTTTATAAAGACTAAAAACCACACATCCATAACTAAACAGTGAGTTATTACTTAGGAATAAAAAAAAAATCATTAGAAATACAGATTCTACTGAAAAAGTATATATACATACTAGGGTGAGCAGAGATAGTAGGGTTTCCCTTTGGATCGACCTTCTAAAACATAAAATTGTAAAAATTAGTGGAGGTAAAAAATTATAATGGCTATTAGGTAAAATTTAAACATTACCTTCAAGGTATAAATACGGTTTCCTTCACTATCTAAGTAATACATTAAATACATTGTTAGTTAATAATAAAGTTACAATTAATGTCCGGAATTTTAATAAGCACGTTTGAAACCTTAATATGTATTAGATATACTCCACAGATTGTACACACATGGGCGTCACAAGATTTAACCTCCCTCTCATTTTCATATATCGATATATCGAAAACAATATATGTATAAAACCTCATATTTAAAAACACCACATAATAACAAGATGTCACATATAACTGAAATAACAATCAGTAAACTTGTGGTTGAAAGATCTTAGGTTTTTTACCCATTTCATATTGTGGTTTGAGCATTTCAAATTGTGTTTATACTTACGATGTATGAACACCAAATTTGTTACCTGTTTCGTATTTAGAAAACACCACGTGCACCCTCACAAGACACTGGCGGGAGTTTAATAAGTTCAATATAGCTTGAACATATACTGAAACTTCATATAGCTTGTTATAGTTTGCAGTCTGATGTTGGGTGAAATAGGTTGCCAGGTTTATTACTTAACTGAGTAATTGATGTCTTATTCTCTACCCTAATAATATTGAATTCTTTCAAAATTGGATTATTCTAAAAGTGTATCAATAAATATATACCTAATTGTTGATTTTTTCACCGGAAAAGTAGACATTTTTGAAATGGACAATAGGAAAATAAAATACATGTGGGGCTGCTTTGTAGGATTATCTACTTCAGTATGACATTTACAGTTTTACCTTGATATCTACATCTCATGACAAATTTTGATATGATATGTTGACTCCTTGACCTAAAGGTGGATAAAAGCCGTTTCAAATGATACTTACAAGGCGTAAGGAAAATGTTTTCATGACAAGGAAAACTGTTCACATTACTTTGTAACAAACCAGTTTGCTTGCTACCTAATTTTCATATGAATGCTTGATGTTTTATCTTGAAAATACATGAGTAGTTGATATATTTCATAAAAATTTGTAAATGTGTCAGCAGCAGCGTCTAAGTTATCAACTGAACAATAACATGTTGCAGAGGTATTATGCGATGTAATCAGTGACGATCCTGATGAACCTATCAATTTAACGTATTATTCTATATTAAAGTACGAGTAATATTTAATTTCATAAATTTCAGTAACATATCAGAGGCCCTCCATATATTTCTATTTCAGGAACTTCTCTTAAGACATTTTATATTTCTTTTTGAAGAAACTATTCTTTATTAACAAGTTAAAGAAGAACATACTCAAATTTAAATAAATAATGTTGGTTTTTTTAATTTTGACTTCCTTGTTATCGTGATAACATAACATATAGTACTGGAGAATTCGTTTCAAAGCATGAAGCAAAGAATTCTTCGTACTTTTTGAATATCCTTATAATTCCATACATCTTTCTGTCATGGTAATATTAAGGGATATCATACTTATAAATCCCAAATTCGTTGAGAAAGTTTACAATCTTATAACGATTGAAAATAAGATTCTAGATTCTCAACTAATCATCCCAATCTACATTCACTTTTTAAGTTGTCTATTTGTTGCTAAAGCATGTGGATAATTAATTAGTTGAGAAGCTAGTCTTATTCTTGAACTCTCCGAATATAGAGTTATTCAAATCAAACATGGTACTAAAATGGGAGAACCAACATCATTTTCTCACTGTTTTATTTGAAAGGATGGTCAAGTTATCTATACACTTTTCATTGTTTGTTTAAAACATGACTAACCTGTAAACTATATTTGAGAAGGTAAACAATTTGGAGTGGTTTATACTCAATTTTACTATAAGTAAATATATTGTCGAGCTCATGGACAATCAATTTATTTTCTCAAATCGTGTTTTATGTGGATTGACAATCTAAAGTCAATAACAACGAAAATTATGATTACCATAACACAACCACAAGTCGATATTGATAGAACTTAATAGTTGTCCTTTTTAGTTTTAGATTTCCTCTTCCAATAATCTAAAACTATTACATTTTTCTAGCGATATTCACATCAAAGTAATACTTAATATTAAAATAACAATTTGTTGAATCACTGCAAGGACAAGTTAAAATAAGTACCTTTCTCAAGCTTATATGTGATCTGAAAATAATCATGTTCTTTATCACACGAATAGTCTGTTATGTAATTAATTAGTTTTTGTCAAACTATAACACTTAAAGTTTGTTTAAATAATTTTGATTAACAGAAACACTCATACAACATAGTGAAAAGTTAATTTAAGGAACCTCAAGACGTGTACAGTCAATATTTCAAAAGCTATTTATTTATTGGTTATAAGTTTAGAGTGACTAACTAAGGAAAATGAGCACTTTTATTTTAACAAGGAAAAAAATCCTTTAAATGCATTAATCAAGAAAATATAGCATATACTGTTACAATGTAATCCACGTAATATTTGTTTTAATAATTTTTAAAGTTTTATTCTTTTCATATATTAAATTTACTCATAGACAGGACAACAAAATTTTTCAATGAGACCCTTTAAAAATTTAATTAATCTACTTCTCTTTGTTCTGTTAAATAATTCTTTAAGTTTGTATAAACAAACACGACAAGTATGATAGTTAAGCAGGGATTATTGTAGTTTGAGTTATCCGTTTTCAGGGTCATTTTGCCTGTTAGAATGGTGAAAAATTCTCGAAGTAGTTATTGTAGCATCTTGATTTCTTATAAACAAAATTGAGAAATTACAATTTCGCGAAAAAGATTTAAAAATATACAATGCATAATATGTTTCACTTTTACTACGATACAGCCTCCAAAAAATTAAACCTCTCATCCTCCTATAAGTATCTACTTTAGTTCTGTATTTCATTACAATCAGTAACGTGCACAGATTTCAGAGTCAATCTAAGTTAAAATTTCGATACAAGCAAACCATAATTTCTGTTGTTGAAATTATTAGTATATATCTAAGGACAGACTTGTGAGTAATCAGTTCCTTGAAAACTTATGCCTTATGTCATGAACCTTTTGGATACAATTTCTTCCTTGGGTTAAGGAACACCAATGTGTTACTTATAGGAGATAAAAAAAATTAGAAATGTCTTTCTTGAAATTAAGGCTTCTAGAGAAGATAAATTTAATATAGTTAAAATTTATTTTTAGTTATTTAATTATTGGTTTTGAATAATCTTGTCCAAATTAATAATAATAATTTTATAGTATATTCAATCATAACGTAAAATACTATTTTTTTTGTAGGAGAAAAGAAAATACTACTTTTACATTAATATTGTGGTCTCAAAAATTGTATTATGTAATAAAGCATTTCTTGATTATAAAATGTTTTATTTAGAAGTTTTTTTGGGGAGAATTTTATATAAAAAATTTTGGTATATCTTTAGGAAAAAAACCTTTTCCATACATTTCTAGTTAGTGGGTTAAGGTGAAACGAAACCTCCAAGTTAGGTTTCTATTCAGTACTTGTGGTCACTGAAACTTTTTTGAATATGTATTTTTTTTTACTTAAGGATCTAAATTTTTTATGAACTCAAGGATCTAATGGTTTATAGTATGGATCGGGACGAAAAAGTTAATTTTTCTGACTTACAATTAAATAAGTGGATCTTAAAGCAACTAGAAGCACTTCAGATTAAAATTCCTACCCAGATTCAAGCTAGTTGTATTACACCAATTTTAGAAGGTAAAGATTGTATAGCAGCTGCAAAAACTGGTAGTGGTAAAACATTAGCGTTCGCATTACCTATACTTCAGAAATTATCGGAAGAACCTTATGGCATATTCGCCGTTGTTTTGACTCCAACAAGAGAATTAGCTTTTCAGATTCGAGATACATTTTCTGTAATTGGTAAAGTTATCAACTTAAGGCTATGTGTTGTTGTTGGAGGGATGGAAATGTTGGTCCAAAGTCAAGAGTTACAGAAACAACCTCATATTCTTGTTGCAACTCCAGGAAGGTTAGCTGATCATTTATTAAGCTGTGATACTTTTAGTTTAAAACGAGTTAAATACTTAGTTTTTGATGAAGCTGATAGACTTTTTAGTGGTGGTTTCGATGATGCAATTGAAACTATCTGTAGTTCTTTACCAAAAGAAAAGCAAACATTGTGCTTCAGCGCTACTATTACTGATGCAATTGAGTGCTTAAAGAACATGACTAAAGGTAATGTGTTTATATGGGAACAGAAGTCAGATGTTGCTACTGTTGAAGAATTAAAACAATATTATGTTCTTTGTCCGGGTTATGTTAAAGATGGATATATGGTTGAAACTATTAGACATTTTCTTTCTGAAAATGAACGTGCATCAATAATTGTTTTTACTGATACATGTAAAAGTTGTCAGCTACTTTCCGTTACACTAAATGACGTTGGGTTTCAAAATGTACCCCTTCACGGGATGTTACCTCAGAAGGAAAGATTGCAATCACTAGCAAAATTCAAATCAAATCAGGTGCCTATACTTTTGGCGACTGATGTTGCCAGCCGTGGTTTGGACATACCTGAGGTTGAATTAGTGATTAATCATAGTATTCCATCAGTTCCGAAGGACTATATCCACCGCGTTGGTAGGACTGCGAGAGCGGGGCGGGGAGGAATGGCCGTATCCATTGTCACACCAAATGATATTAAACTTATTAAGGCCATTGAATCAGAAATCAACCATCAGTTGAAGGAACTCTCAGTCGATGCAAAAGAAGTTGCCAAAATATTCACTCAAGTTTCTATTATTAAACGTGAAGCTGAAATTAGAATGGATCAAATGGATTTTTATGAAAAGAAAGAAATATATAAGAAGAAAAACTTGATTCTCGAAGGGAAAGATCCAGATGAACCTGTCTATAGATTAAACCATCACATTGATGCATTGGGAGTTTTGCTAAAACGTAAGAAGAAGTTAAATAGAAAAGATTCTAAAAAAGTTAAAATAAAAACTAAATGAATTGAGAATCATGGTGGTGCATCCAGGTCGCAATTTTTCATAAATTCTTAGGCCATAATAATTCAGCAATGCTCGAAAAAAGTATTCTTTAATTTTAATGAATATAACCACTCAAATAAATGTTCATTAACTCATGTAAATGCAAACCTGTTAACCTATTCAGAATGCATTATTTCCTATGATTTTTGAACTTTTGTTTCCTCAGTCGAATAGGCTCCACAAAGTGGATTATAATATGTATGTAATGTCTTTCTCCGTGAATGAGTCAGTGGGTGTACCATGTCTGTAATTGTCAACACAAGAAGCATATTTGAGAATGTACAAATCACAATGTAATTCTGTGGTGGAGTGAAGAGCTTTTTACCTCATCTTAAAGTAACGATCCTCATCTAGCAGAATGAATCTTTAAAATATATATATTGTACATTGATTTTATTTTGTTTTTTGTAAAGTGCATTTATTATAAAAACCAAATATATTTTTTTAAGCATTCTACATTTTAAAATGAGTGTCCACTTCATAATTATCCTTACTGCTAAATAGTTTTCAGGATCTCAGATATGTCTCGAGGTCTGGAATGTACAATTTAAAAAAAAAAAACTTTGGTTATTACCAAAAAAAGAATGGTATAATCATGGAAATTGTAATTAAATTCAATTTATTAACTTTCTAAATAAAATCAGTAAACTGATCAGATTTCCTCAATATTTTCATGTGATACTAACAGATTTACACAGTTCAGTTTTAATAACAAATGTGTTATTAACTGAACAAGTTTTAACAACAGGTGGCTACTTAAAAAGTATTTTATTGTAATTCTTTGATATCAGTACCATCGTGTTTTCATTCTTATTCACCTTCTACTTAGCTGAATCATTCTACAAACATTAAACATATTGATTTTCTTCTATAAATCTTAATTCATTATTCTATAATAAGAAAGTTTGCCGAACAAGTTCCAAAAGTGAAACATGTTTCACTTTTTTCATCAAAACAATTAAAGAAATTCGCCCAGTTCATGTATTCAAAAAATAAAATAAAACTTAACTGTCATCAATAGCTGTTTTAAGCGACAAAACTGTGGAAAGTGCACACTTTGTAATTAAGATCACAGGTTGTAACTTACTGGCTTCCAGGCGAATCAATCTCCCTAAATTGATAGTTTTACAACTACTAAATGAACCTTCTACAAAGGTTAGACGACCCAACATAATTTCTTTGATGTCAGTTATCAGTTATTCTTAATATATTGAAGCCAGATTACTTATCTACATTTAATTCTATTGTCTTTAACTTACATTCCAATATTGAATGATAGTATTTTAAGATCCAAAACAAAAAAATAAAGATACATTAAAACAAGTGTTTATTTACAAAAAAAACAGTGCATAAATTAGAAATCAGAATTAAAACTAGAGTCCTTGTTATGCTAAAAGCATTTAAGTTTTTATCACAAAATGCTGTTACTTTACAAAACCTAATGCACAACATAAACAATCTCTCACTTCGAAATATCACAGCCAATCATCACGCGGAAGTAAATATGTCTCATTATCACGTTTAATAATAGTTATTCCAGCTCCATAATAAGGAATAACATAATGTGACCCATCAGCAGGACCTACAACTTGAGTAGCAATTAGAATAATGTCAATTAATTGTCCCAAGAACATAAAACCTAGAGTACAAAACTTTAAAAAACCAAGAGCAGGGTAACCTAAATAGAATCTGTCAGCTCCAAACATCCCCAAAAAAACTGATAAAAGAAGAGCAGTTTCGAAAGAGTACCCATTCGTCCATTTGCACGGGATATCTCTTTTAAACGTAGAATTTCCAGTTTCCAAACAAATTATCTCATTAGCAGCCCGGCACCAAACTTTTGCCTTGTTTTCTGTTGTACAATCTTTAGGTTGTTGGGTTCTTGGATCTATGAATTCTATATCTGGATCTGGACATATATATTGGCCTCTCCTTAACGTTGAACAATCCACTTCATACGACTTTTGACTACTGCAATAATTTACAAGAACTAGGAACAAGAAAAGACAAACGGTTTGCATAATCTAAAATTTGGAATAAACATTGGAATTAGATGACCTGCACTGTTACATTAGTTGAATTTACATTTGGACCTACGACAATAATATCAGAACAGTGTTAACAAAAATTTCAATTCATAAACAATAATTAAGAAATAAGGTTTATTATTTTTCATTATTTAAAGAACTAGTCATTTAATTTTAATTGTACGCATCATTCGCAGTTATACGTAATTATCGTTGGATTTATTCTTTACTTAGTATGATAGATTTGCATAACTGTCATATTTGGTATACCAGAGTTTGATTATAATGGTTTAAAATATAAATATATTTATTAAAATTAATGAACAGGTGCCCATAATTAAATTTTTTTTCTATTAGTATTTCTTAAGTTTTTGACAATGTCGCCAGGTAGTTTGGCTATCCTGTTTTGTATAACAGTCAGTGGAATGAAGAATACATTTAATTTTTATATTTCGTATTTATTTTGAAATTGTTACGGTGAAATGTATTGTGTTCAAAATTTTAGTGTTAATTAAAAAAGTGATATGCGTATTGTTTACTATTTGTAATGAAGAAAACAGTATACTGTTTAATGAAACAGTATGATGAATATGATGAAGCAAGTTTATAAATCATTTCCAAATGATATACCTATCACGTCAATATGTATTGTAGAAGATCCGTCTAAATGTCCACCTGGTCATAATATTGTGAGTATTATCCTAAAATTATTTAAAAGTATTATCATTTTCCTTTTGTTAAATTGATTTAGAATATTTCTTTTTGTATATAGTTTTGATTAGCCATTTCTTTTACCACTAGTGCAATATAGTGGCAAAGAAATTGTGGCTTTCCGAAATTGTTTATTAAATTTTTTATGTTCAATCGACTTTGAAAATTAATGACCAGCGAATATATGAAATTCATTGTGTAATTAATAACAACCGGAAATACCTTTACAATGTAATCTAGATATTTTTTAGAATGATTTTTGATAACTACGACTATTATTACACTGATTAACTCATAGTTTAACTTTAAATTCACTTCTTTGAAGTAGTTTTAAATTCTTTAGGGGATATTTGGATGTAATATGGCCTTAGTGTAAGTTTCTGCCTTTTCCTGGTTTTTATTTGAATTTGGAAGCTAAGATTAAGTCGAATTATTTGTTTAATTGTTGAAAACACATTGTAGTGCTTGTTTCCTTATTAGTGTATGTTTCAATACACTATTTTGTAAATTAATTTTGCCATGACGAAGTATTCTATCATTTTAGGTGTTGAAAACACATGATCAAGACTCAGATGCTGATTTGTGGAGAGAAGTATCTTTCTTTGGTCGGCGAATCAGTCGATATTTGTGCTATTCAAAGATGGAAAAAGTGGATCATATTATTCAATTCTTGACCGTTGTCCGAGACAAAGAAAATCCTCCTGAAGGCTTTTCTCACATAGCCAAGACGGTCGATGGAGGTAAAAATTATTCTGTTGTTTTATATTCAAACTTGTAATCCATTATTAAGAAACGTTGTATGCTTAATATAACTTAGTAAATAAAAAACTATCATGTAACGAACTTTTTTCTATGTATTCTTTTATTGTGTCGGTGAACCATGTGCTAGTACATTTTTAACTTATGATGCTCTTCGTCTACCTATTTTATTTATAGTGAGTCCTCTTCTACTTCTTATAGTAAACCACCTAACCTTAAATGTATTTTTTCTCATCTGTTGATGAACTCATTAACTAAAGGATTAAGTTAAAAATACTTTTAAAGGTAGTTATACAAATATTTAATTTGGGTATACTTTATTGTTTATATGTTTTACAATATTAAAAAATACATTCCTGTTTTACTTTCCGCGGCCCCTTTTGTATCAGTGTTTGACTGCTTAAAGAAGTTCGCTTCTTGGTTTGGGATCAGCATGTCAGTTCAGTCAGAAGTCCCTAGGCATTCAAGGTTGATTGAATGCTGTTGAACGGCTGCATGTAGGTAGGACTGGGGTAGTTTTATTAGTGACCTCCCCATTGCTTCCATGCAAATTCATAGACACTTGGTTTTAATGACTGTTTTTTCGTGCACATTTCTAATCTGATATCTTATTCTAAGTCAAATATTACTTTAAAGGATTCAAAAGAAGCACATATTTGTCTTTTCGGAGAAAGATCTGTCCAAGGTCTTTTTTTTTTAGTATTTCCATGTTATGTACTTTAATTATTTAGTTTAATTTGTTTATGTAATTTGTAATTTGGTATGGAGTGTAACCTTTACATCAAGGAAGGTGACAGTTTCACTGGAGATATTATTGGTGAAGGAAATTGAAGAGCAGAAGGTTTAGAAGCGCTCAATGAAGACTTCTAGTTCAAAACTAGAACTGGACTCCAATACATATCAACTTCAACAAAACCAATAACTCGAAGGAGTCTCTATATGAAGAAGTTGGAGTCCTGTGTCAATACATATTAATCAAGAGGTTCTTTGTAACCTCTACCCCTATTGGCATGAAGAAAAAGGTTACTTTGTCTAGAAGACTGACGAGAGATTCAAGAGAAGTAAAATTAATATCAGCAGTATACAATAGGGGTTACCAACACCCAGCCACCATAAAAAACAGTAACAGAAAGGAAATTAGGAGTTTATTTCAAAGTGAGGCTCATGTTTTCTGCCAATATCCTTATCTCAAAAAGGAACTGTGCGTACCTGTACGTATTGGCGGAATAACAGAGGCTTCGCTGGGTAGCGAGTGACTGGGACCTTCTAACAGACGCATACTTGGACTCATCTAGACCTACAAAATACTCTATTCGTATTGGTCACCATCTAAACTAATCATATTCAATTCAAATCACAGTAAAAAAATTGAGAAATAAATCTAAGATATTTCTACCAGAATAACTGGTACTTTCGTTAGAGCTTCACATGAATTGATGAGGACCTATTATTTTGTATATTTCGAAATATGTTAGTCCTATTTCTGAATTTCTTATTGTGGTTTAGACGTTGATTTTTATTTTACGTGTTAGTTGAGAAATTTTAAAAATACTCTGTTGTATGTGTTTTTGTGAATGTAATTTATATTATAATCAAATATAAATTCTTCGACTGCATAAAACACCATAAAATAAAAAAAAAGAAAAATGAACCGGTAGTTCCACGCAGCACCTTTTTTCCTAAGATGAGTAAATATTCCAAAGTGCACAATTTTGAATTAATGTTAAGTTTTTAGACTGAAGGTGATCACTTTGATGTAAAATATGTATCCTGGATCCATTATTTCGTTGGATGAATAAAATACTATTTAGTCCATATTATATTTTTGATGATGGCATTATATCGCCTCACTCTTGGCGTAGCAGTCTCATGAGCCTTTTGAGTTCTGTATCTCTCGATCTTACTCATACAATTGTTTAATGACAATTAATCATTTTCCAGCCAAGTAAACTGTACTCGAAATTTGTACTCTTTAAAGTTGTGTCTCTGTTTTAAATTTTACGAGCTTTTATATAAGAACGTCTAAACGACAGTAAAAATTCTGAAATAGTACTAAGTTGTTAATTCTTAAACGAAATAGTATCATTTTTTAAGAATTCTAATTAAATTTGTGGTCCCCATTGGTTGGTTGAAAGTATATAATTTTTTTGAATCTTTATGGGCAGAAGTAGGCAATTTTTTAGAAAGGAAAAAATGCTTATTTTTGCTTACAGATTCGTAAAAGGTTAGATTATAGTTTTTTCTTATATCAATTTTGCAAGTTTTTAAAATGTCAATCATTAATTCAAACTATTGTTTTGGATTCTTAAACACTAATAGAATATGATTTTTTTTTTAATATAAGATCCATTTTATTGGTGTCAGGTGTGGTTCATGGGCAGTGTGCTTTAACAACAACATATTTCAATATTAGTGTTGCACATTTATGGTTCAAAATTATAAAAAATAATGCCTGGACATCAAAATATGCGATTACCGGAAAGGAACACTCCCATCCCCACTCTTCTCCTTTCTGTAGCCAGAAAGTAATAAACTAAGCCTTGTGGCTGTAGAACGACACTAAATGTGTCAGCAAACTAAAGTTTTGCATGTATATATAACAAACCTCTCAGGTGGCTCACCCGTATGATAATGGGAAACAAATGTAGGAGGAAGTCTATTGCGATGCAAATCAAATTAGTCCAAAAGTTGTTGAGATTAAAAGAGGGATTACATGTTGCATATTCATCTTGTATGACAGCAGATAAGATTCCAGAAAATACTATCAGGCATTATCTTTAAGCAATTGTTGGTAAATCACCTGTGCATTTAGTCTAATAAAACACCGATTCTAGAAATCTTATATTTTATAGGGATTAAAACTTTTAAGATTTTTTATTTATTTTTAAAATAATATTTTTTATATAGCCATATATTCCTTCTTTAGTTCTTGAGCTAAATTACCTATATAAAAAAAATCAAACTTTTTGATATTACCAATCATTTGAAATGAATATTTCTAAAAAGGCCTAAATTGAAATTTATTTTTGCTCTCCTTTTGGTAGTTTAATTCGTGTTGTCTAATTTATAAATCGCAGTGTAGTTCGAGAAATGCCTCGCTCGTCATAGTTAAATACAGACGGAGAGACGTCACCTTGGTCGGTTTGGAGAAGTTCCACTCCTAGATTCTATTTCAATTAGTACTTTGCTTTTATTTAACTTTTTTAATGGAGGTATGTAAGTATTACAGAGGGTCAAAATTTTTTATGGTTGTTTTGAATCCACTGGGTCCAATAAGAGAGCTTTCGCAATGTTTATGTCTTCGTGTCCGTGTGTGTACAGGATATCTCAAGTTCTGAAAGATTAATATTCTTTCAAATTTCATATTTAGGTTACTGTTATCCCTAAGACGGTGCAACAAGGCCAACGCCATTATTGCACTATCTTAGAAGGCACGTATTTGAGAAAGAAAAACGATTTTTTGTTATTTCGAAATAATACGTTCACATGAATTTCATTGAAATCGTTTTGTATTAATTTTTAATCGTAATAATTTAATAGTAAATTTATTTACGTTATTTGGTATTTTTATGGCTATTGGTAACACCGTGTGATAGTACAAAGGTTGTTTATATCACTAAACTAGTGTTCCTGTAAGTAATCAGGGATATCTGTAAAATGAATTATCCTAGAGACGAATGAAGTCTCTTGATTTAGTGGATCTTTATATTCCGATCAAGAAGACTGTTCAGGCATTTCGAAATACCATTCTCTCTGCATGTGACAACACTGCATCTAAAATACGAGTAGATTACACAAGATTAGTTTTTAACCGAAATATGTTGAAAATACGATTTCTATATCAATGTTTCTATAGTCCATGACTTTAATATACAGTCTGAAATATATCTCTGATTGTATTTGCTTCTTTAAGAACTAAATCTATTACCTTAGATCTTATACAATTATATTAAACATTCTGAAATTAGGGTAGAGGTGAAAACAAGACTCTCCTGAGTTGATTTTGGTGACTAAATACTTGATATTTGGTTCAGTCTTTATCAGGAGTAATATGCATTTTCTATTTCTATAATATATAGTATCTTTGTTTATTCTATCGTCATATGTCTCTAAGTAACTATTCAAACCTGATTCTAAGGAACATGTAACACAGGGTATATCAATAGTTTGACTTATCAACATGTGTTTTTTATCAACATTTTTCGTTATTTGCAGTTAGAATTAAATGTTTTTGCTCTCTGTTCAAATATAAATTTTGATTATCTTTGCAAAGGTGTACAGGAACCGAAGGTGGTGAATAAATATAATATTCGATTCTCTGAGAAATACTTAGTGAATGCTTGAGAACTATTTATTTATTAGTCAACGCCCACCCTTGTCTGTTGGGCCATTCGGTAACGCACTTGAAAACTTAATACGTTATTTTCTATAGCATGAACAGTTGCTTTTAATTTTATATGAAAGTTGTTCGTATTCGAGTTCGTTCATTCTGTAATATTAGTAAACTTTTTGTTATGTTGAAAAATTATATTATTTTATAATTATTTTTTTTATCAGCCCTATGGTTAAGTTACTGATGCTGTTTAAACATTTTTGTTCCATTTCACCAGAGCCAGATTCTTGTGTGCGGTGACTTGGAGAGATTGGACTTTTTGTGAATTTCCCTGACGAAGAGTCGCCAAGTAGTCCATGGTATTAACGGTCTTTAGATCCTCACATCTATGTACAAATTCACTAATGCAAAATCCCACAAGCACTCAATCAGCTTATATTTTTTTCAATGCATCAGCGCTTATTGGTATAAGAATCACATTTCGTTACAGTAAAATTTTGTTCTCTAATATTTCGCAGTGTAACTACAATTATCATTATCACTTAAGCATTTACCCACCTTATCTTTCTCATTCTCCCTCTCTCCCTCCTTTTTATTCCTGTGTTTGTCAATTGTATATAAACTTGTAATTGATATGTCCAGTCTGCATTCTAACACTCTACTTATTTCTGTTTTAGTCTTTACTTGCCTTAGGGACATACATTAATTAGTTACATCCAAATTATTAAATAATATGACAGCATCTGTCAAAAATATCGGAATTTTTATTTCTAAACGGGAATAATATCTCATAATAACACTTTCTCTCGTTTTCTAACCTCCTTTTGCCATTTCTTTCTCCTGTTTCTTCGATCTTCCGGTCTCCTCCTTCGTTCCTAAGTTTGTCGCTCTCCCATATTCCCTAGTGACTACCTCCCTCTCCTTACACTCTAGACACCACTTTATATTCTTTCCGGCGTCAACAGTTCAACAGAACTGTTAAAAATTAGGGATTGAAAAGTTTTGTTCTCAATTTCCTCTAATTTCTTCCAGTTTCATACAAATATGAGAAATGAAAACAGGACTTATTCACATCCAAATGATGGTTTTTGAAACATATTGGCTACAGGAAATTTATTATATTTGTGTAAAAAAACAGAAAGACAAGATATTGTATGAAATTGAAAACCAGGCTCCAAGTCTCCTTCAGATGATGGCTGTTGAACAATTGAAACATGTAGACCAGGGGGTCACCAACCTTTTTTAACCTATCGCCCACTTTTTACAACGTTTTTGCCTTATCACCCACCGAGAAAAAATAAGAACATTTGTAACTGAATCTAATGTCTATGGAATTACAAAAAACGAAACACTGAACAGTCTAACTACGATGTGAACCATTAAAAGTTGATGAGAGGCTTGTTTTTTTTCTCTGCATGCATGCATTGAAGATAATCACGGAGTCACGATGGCTTCATTGCCTCATTAGTAAACGTTTGATTGCATATGGGACACGTAGGTAGTTGTGTGTTGGTGGGCGAAGCGACGAATCCTTATTGTAGCTAGTCGATTGAATATTGTCTACAGATCTTCTTCACTTTGGGCGGTATGACAAAAATATAATATTTGAATAGCACGGAACTAACACATACAACGCAGATAAGATGACACTCGCCGTCTGATTGAAACTACGAGTGAAACCGCCTATTATTACGCAAAGGAAACGGTGTCAACCGTCGCTAGTGATGAATAGCCGTGTTATCTCCGCTAAAAGTCAGCCTTTCTGAACGCCCACCTAAGTTGCCGAATCGCCACGTTGGCGACCATTGATGTACATTATTAAAAATTTGTTATTATGCATAGGTGAACTAATGAAAGAGTTATTTAATAAAAATAGAGAAACTTAGTAAGAAACAGTATGTATGAGAAAAATATGGTAAAATATCTAACAATATATGTTTTCAAAAAAATAATTTTTTCTTTTTTCATCACTATCTGTTTGGATGGTGCGCATAAACTTGGCACTGTTGTTAAAGAAATTTTGCCTATTCTCTCTTCTTTCCCTGTATTTCCTCTATTTTAATCGGCTTCCTTCTATTGCTGTTGAAAATCTCTCAACAGTATCTCAAAGAGTATCTTTTCCCTTATTGGTCCGAATCCTCCAAATTCTACCAGGGGAATGGAAGATGCAGTTGTCATACTTGCACTACTATTAACTGCAGACCTTATTTCACAACTTCCTGTACTTCAAGCCACTACATCTTTGGAGTGGACTGAGCTCAGTGTAATGCTTTTTGTGTAGGCTGGGCTTCAGTTAAGCTAGTGTCTGAATTATCATAAGGGTTTCATCGGTAAACTCAGAAATCTTCCTATTACAATCAATGCCAATTCCCACGTATGAGTTTTAATCACTTCTTTGTGTTCAAATTCTCAATGAGGTCCTCGACTTTGACCATCATGTTTACTGAAGTGATTCAGGAGAAGTACATATTCGCTTCCTTGGAGCTAAATTACCTTCCAGACTCATTCATTACTAATAGTTATTTTTCAAATCGTACTTATAACTATTTATGAATTGTTCAATAATATTTTCTTTTATTTTTTATCATGTTTTATTCATTTTCTTATTTGTTAGTTATTTTTATTATTAGATATTTTCTATGCCAAACTTGTCATATTGTACATCCCAGTGTTGTAACTAATTTATGTAACTAAATGTAAGTTCCTTAATAAATAAACTTCATAAATGTGCATTGTGAAGCATCCGTCACTTCTATAGTTTTATGTGTGATTTGACAAATATCTTCAACCTCTCCAATCCCATTGGCTCTTATTCAGATATAATGCGATCAAAGGTTTCTTCCTCTTATTAGGCAGACAGTCTACATTCTTCGCATGATGTCAAATAGATCTTCCATTCATAGTAGAAATTAAATTAAATAGTTAATAAATAAATAAATTAAATAATTAAATACATTTCTAATAGTTTTTCTACATATATTTTTTGTTGTCCCTTTGAAAATATAGTATTCATTACAAATGTAAGTCCGGTTGGAATGAAATTTTTAAACTAAATTGGATTCTGATAACAATACTGTGGTGAAACAAAATTTTTGTTCATTTTGTTTATAGGAACAGGTAAAATAAGTGTAAAAAGTTCAACTTTTGCCATTAAAAAATATCTATCTAAATTTACTTGTCACATTTATTTAATTTGATCTCATGAGCAAAAAAGTATAGAAGAACACTGATAAATAAACAAACATGTCAAGTTGATGAAAAAGTCTTAAACCTGTACGTTTTCAGGTACTCATTTATGAATCACACTATGAACAAGATACTGCCTTCCAAGCGAATCTCAGCTTACTTTCAAAATCTCAATCCCTTTAGTTGTTGATAAGTCTGGAAAAAGAACTATTTATTTCTATCAATTAGCAGATTGCTACTAGGATATAAGTAGCTGATTATAATTAGCTAAACAGTATAGTTAGAGTTGGTTATCACTTTCAGTTATTTTTAGCCCTGCCATACAGAAATCATGTAATATACTTGAGCCAGTGACTAATAAATAACGACCAGAATGCGTTCTACAGTCCACTGTAGGTTTTGCGATCTTGAAAAACATTGCTACATACTGCCCTATTACTCATCCCTTCCTACAGTTAATATGTAAATAAATATGTTTGTTTAAGAAAATAAACAAGTCACCACAATATCAAAGAAGATTGAAGAAATTCTAAGGCCTTTTGATTGAAGTTTGCCGAAGTAGTGGACAACTCGACGTGTTTCATTGAAATATATAAGATTTCACAGTAATTCAGGAAGATATTCAACCAAAACAAGTAGTCTTCGTCTCACATACTGAAACAAGTGATATAGAACTTGAAAAACTGTTACTAACGTTTATAGTTTTTGACTTATTAAATTTAATTAAGGATGATAACATTTCTTTACAACATTGATCTTTGATATATGATCATTTTAGCTTCTGTCCAATTTTCATCATAAGAAGAGAACTCTTCTTATATCGATTTAGCTTTGAAGGGTGCTAAAAAAACTTTCTCTAATACTTCAAAAGAGCCCCTTTTATTATCAAATTCTATAGTTTTGCCATACCACGAATCATTGGACCCCCTTCCAAGATTAGCCAAACAACTTGATTTTAATATAGTGTTTTCTAATCGTAATAACGTGGGTAATATGTTAATAAAAAACTCTCCAAGCGAATTGGAGTCCGCTGGTATTTATAAAATTCCGTGCAAAAATTGCCATAAAATTTATATTAGTCAAACTGGTAAATCATTAAAGACACGTGTAAAACAACACCAATATAACGTAAGTTGACAGGAAAAAAGTAGTGCCTTATTCTTGCATATAAAAAATGAAAATCATCATATTGATTGGACAGGAGCTAAATTTATTACCTATGAAAAATCAATGTTGTTAAGAAATATTATTGAATCGTCTCTAATTAAATTTAATAGATCTAATATTATAAACATTAGTAACGGTCTCTTCAAACTTGATACTTTCGTCACGAGGGCAATAGCCTCTTCAAAGAGGGTTGACAGCTAGCGGATAGTTTTTTACTTTTTCTTACTGTACTCCTTTGTTTCCCCAAACATCCCTTTCTGGACATTAGTCCTTTCCTGTGCTTTTACCCTTTTAAAATACCACTCTTCTCAACTCCTCACCAGATGTTTTCTGCATCTAGTGTTCAGTTGGGTTTTTGACTCTGACGAAGACCGCTTGTTACGGTTGAAAGATCTTAGTCTTGTTTTCCCATTCTTATTGTGGTTTAATCATTGATTGTTGTTTCACGTGTTTATGTGAAATCTTTTTTTCCAAATTATATACCAGATCACCAAGCAGCAATCCCTACTCAGAGTGGAGGAACTAATTTTCCTTATCAATATTCTGTTAATGTAATAGAGTGTGACCCTTGTGTCTCTTAGAGGTGTGACAATAAAACTAACTTTTGATAACGTATTGTCAAATAGTATAACTTTGCCATGTGTAATGTGTATAGTTACGAGTGGTAGAGCTTGGTGTGAACCATGGCTCCCTGTGTAATATTTCTCTTCTATTTCTTTCTAACCCTACTTTGTTCTCTATTATCCTGGCAATTTGGAGTTTTCCTCTGAGTAATACAAGATATCTCGAGTATTTGCCATATAAGGTGAATGTATATCGTATTAATTTATTTTTTGTTTACTTAAGACAAATTTTACTCAGTGGTGAACTGTGGTATCTATTGGCTACTTAATTCTCAAGTACTTGATACAGCTTTTGCGGGGAGTATGCAATATATTGGATGTCGTCATTTCAGCCCGAGGCCTACTACGGCACTATTACTGTGCTATAATAGTAGAGACTTCAAGTTACACTTGTCAGATAGTAAAGTAGTGTACTATTCGTGGTCAGGAGGCCTTACGTGATATGGCCGAAAGGCTGGGTACACGTTCTAATATCAAAACAGGTCAGGAGGCCTTAATGTAGAAAGTGCTTAAACAGGCAGTCCTTCTTGCCAGGAGTCTAGTAAGTTTTGCAGGTGACGAAGTATTGATCAGCGGGTGTGGAGAAGGTTGAAAGTTCCATCTTATTATAAGTGTTTTTATCATCCTTCATTTAGTTTTATTTAACTAAAAAAATATTCTTTACTTAACTATTTATAATTATTAGAAAATAATTAATATGTTATTGATGATTCTTATTATTAAATGTTAATGAAGATCAATCAGTATATCCTGTCTAATAGTAAACGTTTGCACAACAGAATTTAACGTAGAGAAATTATAACATCTTGGAAGCCTTCAACATCTCTAAACTTAATCGTGGTAAAACATTAAAGTTTGTCGAGAAGTGTTGTAAATGGTTCTACGTATTTTGTAATCATTAAATGTTCTTGTAGTCAATCCGTTGTCTGAATAAATTAATTTGTCTGTCAATGCAACAAATTACTATTTATACCTTAATTATTAATGTATAAATTAATAAATATTTATAAAAAATATTACTAATATATGGGGATGTTGTTTCAGATTCAAAGGCATGGCGAAAGAAGCAGCTGGTTTGCAAGTATGTATGGCGTTCTTCTGCAAACTCAGCCATCTCCGACATTATTCTCCTCTCAAAGACTAAAATTGCCCCTCCAGGCTTCAATTTGGCTGGGCAAGTGTTACCTTTTTATGTATTGGATGTTTCTATTTAGTTTTATGTTTAAAGTGACCCTTTCATACTTGTAGTTACTGACCTCTCAAAATGATCTGTATACATCCTAATGTACAGTAACTACATGTATACAAAATATGTCATATCATCAAAAATTAGATTCCACCCTGACCACTATTATCATCTTTTGTGTCTGTTATTGAAGATTGGCGTATTAAATAAATACTACTCCTTCAACTCCAAAGCTTCTATATATTTAAATAAAATGACAGCACTTGGTACATAATCGGCCACTGATTATAGGACACTTCTCCGGTGAGTCCATAAACTTAAGGTTTTGTATTAGATATTGTGTTAATAAGAATATTTCACGGGCTCACGGTATAGGAAGAGTAATAGTACACTAAAAATGACAACTTCTGGGTTCTATTTATGGAATTGTGAGAAGTTTTTAGTAAATAGCATTTCCATATGGGACATTATACATGTCAAAAAGGCTGTCCAACACAGTCAGTTCCAAAACTTTAGTTAACAAAATATAAAACTTCTCAAGTCTTAAAGGTATCACTCTGGGCTGCTTTTTTAGTAATTGGCTTGTGATAGGATGCCTTAGAATACAGTCAATCACAACTAGTGTACAGATTTTTAGAATGAATGAGCAAACGTACCTGACTTTGACGGAATCAAAAATTCTATTATACTTGGTATTCCAGAATACCATTAGAAATTATAAAATAGTAGAAAATACCATTATTAGTACAGTGTTAAGGAAATGCCTCTGTAGACACCACATTAGCTATCTGTCCTTCAGGTTCATGGACGAACAAACAGTTGGAACCTCTGGCTCTTGAACAAGTAAACTACAGTTGACCATGTAAGAAAAACTTGGTCTCGCTAACTTGAATTCCTGCGTTAGATAAAGTTTCCCCTTGCGACTTCGTTAACGTCATTGCGTAGACTCTGACAGGACTTTTCAATCGTTTCAACGGAAACAGATAGTGGCTCGCAATCAATGGTATGCGTGGTATACACACAGACTCCCCATTCCAGTCACCTTACCCACCCAGTCATTATGTCCGCCTCTATGGCATATCTGTGTAGAGCACAAACTCAGAGCCATGTCCCGTTGCACAGTTTTGGGGCACTCACGTTTCGTAACATGAAAATTGTTACTGCTACTAAATCGAAGCATGATTGGTGCTCCTACTTTAAGCTTTTACTCATGAGCGGGCTGTCCAGGAGAAAGAAATTCAGAATCAAGAAATTCAGTTAGATATTGAACTGCTTTCTCATCACTAATCACTCTCTTTACTGACTTGTAAGTTCTTTCCTCGGCTTGATATAGCGTAAGAACTTGTTTATTGATTTTTCCTACCTTTTCATATTAAGGGTTGGAATCACAAAACTATTTATTCTGAATAGATAGTACAGCCTCATCTCTGGGAAACACCTTTTCAATGATGTCAAATACGCAATATATTCATATGCCCAAATGAAACTAAAATTATCTAACAATACCTACTTGCTACACCTGTATATTTTCAAAGTAAACATATACGTAAAGTTAGCAAAATACAGCTTAAAGGTCCATAACATCGCTTCTGCACTGAATTATCAATATATTCAGAGCCTATATTTTATGTTAGACATGCACAAATATTCAAAGTTTCAGCTTGATATGTCTTATGGTGGCTGAGTTTATTTGTGACAAAATTTTGCGGACAAACCGACAGAAATTTTGCTAAGGGTGGATTCGGTTTCTCCAATGTATGAAACGTATAGAAAACTTGAAATGAGTCAGTTCTAAGCAATGTACAGACAACATCATTCTTTTATTTATATAGATTACGACAATCTAACGGAAGAGCAATTAATTTATCTATCATAACAGAAATTGTGAGCATTGAAGGTTGTCCTGTATTGTGGTGATTAGTTGTCGAAAACTTACTGGATACTGTAAATAATCAAGTTTTCGAAACGCAAGGATATGCTGATGGCTTCTTATTATAAGAACGGAATACTTTTGGTTCTGCCATTGAGTTTATTCGGCATGCCGTCCAAATTGGTGAACGATATGTAAAGGAGAGACGTTTAGGATACAAATCCAGCTAAAACATTTTTTATACCTTTCTCAAGAAGAAATAAAGTAAGTCTTGAAGACCTCTTCATTAAAAATACTTTACCAGAACCCTCAGAGATGTACAAAAAGTTGGAGTCTCTTTAGATGAAAGACTAAACTTCTTGTTTCTTAGTTTTACTCGTTGTTTTGGTCTTAATTCATAGTCTTATGGGCTAAATACATTGGCCAAGACCACAGTAGAAATGTTCTGCTGAAGGATATTGTTTGGTAGAATATATGGTGTTAACCCCAAAGCTACATTTTTGGCTCTACAAAATTATTATTACTGATGTGATTAAACATTGGTATATATGCATGGGTCGAAAAATGGAAGAGACACCCAAGTAAGACTTAGTCAACTACAAAGGCAAGTGTGTCTAAAGATAACAGGACCTCCTGCCCAACCTCCAGCATGAAAAAATGACTCATATGAGTTATATAAGTTTAAAGAAGTTACATAAACGAAAAATATATATTTTGGCCTTGACGTTTTGTTGCTATATACGATGACCTCATGGAATATTTACCAGGGGGCGATGAACTTATAGGAAATTACAACCTGGATTTCAGAAGCAAAAAAATATTGAAAGCTCATATGTATACCTAGATACAAGGTATACATGGAATGAGGCGGTGGATCAGTTGGATGAGATTAGAACCAATCAAACCTTCTACGGCATGGAGCCTTTTGCACAACACACCTTAACATTAACATCATATGAACAATGCAGACTCTGACTGGAAGGGAACACACTCTGTGTGAAGGCAATCAAGTTAAATTTTAAA
The DNA here is from genome assembly GCA_026182355.1 of Hermatobates lingyangjiaoensis. NCBI lineage: Eukaryota > Metazoa > Arthropoda > Insecta > Hemiptera > Hermatobatidae > Hermatobates > Hermatobates lingyangjiaoensis. The sequence continues at coordinate 861,200 of JAPFBL010000055.1, forward strand.
AAGGTTAAATTGTTTTATCGTATTGTACCTAAAACAATAGAAGGAAGAGATACTTATCTTATATTGTCTTATTACATAAAAAACAATATAAGTAAGAAGTACTTTACAAACGATAATCATGAACTTCATTAAAGAACTCAAAATCTGAAGTAGGATGTACAAACGACAAAGGGAAGCATAGTGGGACAGATATGGCCGCGGTTCCCAGGAGTGTGATAAGATCAGAGCCTCAGTTTAACATAATATTTCAAGTGGTTCTATATTAATTATTTGCTTTGTTAGAAATGACAAAGAAGATATATCCAAATTAGAACATCAAAATCAAAAATAGATATCTATGAGTTTGATAATACTTTAACACAGAGATTAATGTTACATAGGATGATAGTCACATTAAAATAAAACAATACTAAATTCAATGTCAACGAGTTTGATATTCTATTTACTTATAATAAAGTTGAATGTAGACCTCCCCAGATTTTTTTATATTTACTATTTTTCAAGTATTTAGTTCTTAACGGGAATTTATTTGTTTTCTAATAATGGTGATCAGACATCGAAAAGTTACAACCGAAATCGTTATAAAGCTTTAGGATTGGATACTTCAGTATCCAAAAAAGCTAGGTCCAGAGCGAGTTACGACTTAGAACTCGGATATTACGAGGGTCGTCCAGAAAATAAGTTCCGTTTTGGTCTGTAGGGCGGTAGGAGTGGTTTTTGCCAAATCCGGCAACACCGCTCGAAAGAGGAGAGGTGGGGGAATAGAATGAGAGGTGGGGGACCTCAGTCGGTCAATTACCAACGTCAGGGCAGGTAGTTGAAATGGAGCCCTCCATGTCACGTCCCGCCACCTCGATCCCGTTCCCTCTCGAGTTGTTTTGCGCGGAGTGATTCAATTTCTTTATGCACAGGGTTTCAAATCAGTTCAAATTCACGAACAGCTCATTTCTGTTTATGGAGAAGGTGTAATGAGTGAATCAATGGTGAGGAGATGGGTACGTGAATTTAAGGCGGGAAGACATTCAGCTCTCTAGGGACCCACCGGGCGGAAACTTTCCGAAAGTCAAGTTTTTCCGAGACGATCTCATGGATGAGGGATCATGAGATGTCTGGGAAACTCAGGTGGAGTTCATCCAGGGTTGAACGACGATCTTTGCGAATTGCATTGTCGATTTCTGCGACAATTTCGTCCGTCACAACTGAGGGTCTGCCTCTCCCACTTTCATCCTCAAGTGAATGTCTTCCCTCCTTAAATTCACGTACCCATCTCCTCACCATTGATTCACTCATTACACCTTCTCCATAAACAGAAATGAGCTGTTCGTGAATTTGAACTGATTTGAAACCCTGTGCATAAAGAAATTGAATCACTCCGCGCAAAACAACTCGAGAGGGAACGGGATCGAGGTGGCGGGACGTGACATGGAGGGCTCCATTTCAACTACCTGCCCTGACGTTGGTAATTGACCGACTGAGGTCCCCCACCTCTCATTCTATTCCCCCACCTCTCCTCTTTCGAGCGGTGTTGCCGGATTTGGCAAAAACCACTCCTACCGCCCTACAGACCAAAACGGAACTTATTTTCTGGACGACCCTCGTATCTGCAGCAGAGTAACGAGTAGACCACTCCGACCTTCGCACAAGATTTCTTTACGGTACTTTTCCGAAATACCCCATGTTCATAGTGAATGAAAAACATGCTGATTTTCAATTGATTCGTGAAAATTAACGTCCTTTTATTTTTGAAACTAAGTATTAATAGGGCTACTTATATAGTTAATGTGTCCACTTGCATTTTAACTTTGTTATTATTTTTTTTTTCATAGAGATATTAATGGACTGACTGTTTGCTTCAAACTGACTAGCCTAAAGAAAGAACCCCTTCCGAGTCCCTTGTCTGAGACGTAAGTATAATTCTTCCTTAACCTTTCTACTTTATTCTAATTGAACCAATCTTTGAGAGTAGTTTAGAACACGTTGTCAGTAATCTGACTCTGTAAGTGTGAAACCAGTAAGTAAATATCATTAATGTTCTGAGTGGACAGTAGTTGCGATAATGATGTTCTGGTTTTATTGTTACTAATCACTGAGCCTTGAGAAAAAAAGTTAATTTTAGTAGATTTATTTTGCCATTTAGGTTGCAAATTTTATCTACCTAAGTTCCTAGAACCTAGCAGGTTGTGATGGAACGGGTTTTTGGTTCTTTATTGGTTGCAAGTCGAGTGGTGTATTGTTCCTAGATTCTAACCTGAGATTCCTTATGTGATCCAAATTCCTGGGTGCCAAAGTGACAGTGGAATTTACTTATTTTGGACTGCCTAGATAGTGGTCCTAATGCTTTTTGCTAACTTTAACCAAGTCGAATATCTTTAAAGATTTGTGGCCGTAATGATTACCTTATATGTGATGCCTTTTACTGCATGTGAGATGTTCTTGCATGGGAAGGAGGGGGGTACACATTTGACACTACCAGGTTCTTTGTATGTCTGTCTGTTTTTGAGATGGTATTTAAAAGTACCCAATAATCGATTGTTTATTTCAAATATTTCAGTTTTATAAAGTATCAACACCTATGAAGTAAAGTGGTGGTAGCTTGAGCGATTGCTTTTCGCATTCTCAATTGTATGTAGAATATCCTTTGCTGAATGCACAACTTTCCAGTCCCTGAGAGAAAATTCTTTAAGATTAGTTCTGTAAATCCACAGCGATGGCTTCGATAACAAACATTTGCTGCTTGACATTTACCATAAGCAACTTTTTATTTATATTTCAAATAAAAACTTCAAAATATAATGACATTATATTAAATGTATAAGTTGAACTTAAGGGTTCAAATGTGAATTAAACGAGAAGAATTGGTAAAATAAAACCTACTTTCTTAAAAGTATCAAATAAAAACGGTGTACCAAAAAATGTAAACAAGGCCTCCTACACTTTAACCATATCTATTTTAGTTAACATACTGGCCTAGAGAATGTATGAATGTATACTGGTAAAATGTATGAAAGTTGAGGAACTAGTACCCTGGAATACCACTGAATGGTACTGAAGGAGGTTTGATTACCCTGTTGTAGGATATTGATGATCATAGGATATATGCTCTTTTAGCTTATAGAATGCAAACAACAGCTACAGTTAATAGGATATGCATTATTTAAAGTAATAAAATTATTAATTGAATATTCATTATATAGCTCACCTAATTTAAAACATTTAAAACTATGATGTGGCTTACAAGCCATAAGAAATAGCATATACTCACTATAATAAATAGCCTTATACTCACTGAAGCATAACTAACTTTATAAGACAATTTTTGTAAGTATTGTTTCCACGAACATGATAATATCTTGACATGTAAATGTTGACCTGTTGTCTATAAAATCTATGTCGACTCTTAAATAAGTTACAAAAAATTCATAATTTTTTTATTAAAAAATATATGTCAAATTTTACAATGAAATATATGTCAAATATCTTCATTTATAGATTGTTTTTAAGAGAAGTAAAACTTGCTATGTAACTTTACAATGTGGATTTCCTCAAATTAAGTGATGATACTAAAAACGAAGTTAGTATCTGAATTAGTTATTAAAAAAATATACTGAGAAGTTTATAATCAACTTGACTCAAACTGATCGGCTCATTTGGTTGAATGGTCCCATTGAGGGTAAAATTATGGTATCAGTTATGACAGAATGGTGAATTGGCTGTCCAAAACTACTCGCTTTGGCGTTACATTTGATGATATTAGAAAGATACAGAGGCCTGTGGACGACGAGGTTCTACTTTAAAGTAAATCATGATGAAATAATTAGCATCCATGATAAAGTGTTAAAGAATAAAAATTGAGTCCCGTGGTTCTTCCCTTTTTGAAGTTAGGCAGCCCTTTTGATTATATGATGAATTTTGGTATCACCAAAATTAAACTGCCAGAATATGAACAAAAACATACTAACATAGCTTATTTTAATTATTAATCAGGTTACATTAAATTTAATAAATAATAAAATTATAATGCAAGAGTAATTGAGGTAATTATTTAATGTGATTACTCCGATTGTTCATTTTTACAGTATTTACTACTAATAAATTTTACTTATTGAAATATACTAAGCGTATCTTACTTTTTATATATCGGTTGGTTGTCGTGAAATAGATGTGAAATGGAAACAACTATAAGCTGAAACCTGCAAAAAGATTTTCAAAGAGATCTTAAAAAATTCCTATTAAATGGCAATAATAGAAGTAAAAAATCAAACTAAAATCAATTTTTAATACATGTTTTATGTTTCGTTATTTAAGTTAAATTATATGTTTTTTAATTTATTATTTATCTATGTCAGACGTAGATACTAAACAAAATATTACCATTGATGATTGCCCCAATGATTGATTGTTAAGTGATTGAGGCAATATTACAAAGGGCCTCAAAAAATTTTATCAGAATCTGAGACATATTGTTGGAGTAGATTGTTAGGGATTTACGATAACATTGATAACTAGGAAAAGTGAATGAAAATGTGTTTCTTCGCAAAAAATGAAACACTGCAAGACCAATAAAGGGACCACTGTTGTCATTTTCTTGTTAAGATAAAGTGATAGAGCCATAAAGTACATCTGGATTTTTTTTATTTTAGGCAGCATCGGGTAAGAATCTCTGCTTTAGTTCCCCAACAAAAGTGCCTAATACTTCTGACTTGTTGATTAATCAAAGTTATATTGTATAACCCTTGTAGTTTAGAGATGTTTTATTTTTTCAGATCGAAGACAGCCAACACTCCTAGCCCTGTTTCGAATGGTTACCCTCAATTGCCTAGACAGATAGCCTCGCCCAGCTCAACTAATGGTGGTGACTATGTCAATGTGATTCCTTGCAAGCCCTACAGGCCGGCTCCCCTTCCGCCGACATCTCCTCCCAATAGGGTTCCATCTAGTTATTCTACTATTGAAGGATACTCTGGTGAACCATTACATAATACCTTTTTATGCTATCTAATGTAAGGATTATTATGATATGTGTAATAGAGACAAAACTGTCTTTTGTGTTCTTTGGTTATAGCCCATTATATTTCCTATTACATTTGGATTGTATCTATAATATAATGCATAAAGTGATCGTAATAATACATGTATTGCAAAAAAATAAAAAAAAACACAAGGATCAAAGAAAAAAATATATAAATGAACACTCTGATGTCTTTATCTTTGTCATCAGAGAGGGACTAAAGTTAAATAGAACAAGTTAGTAGTAAGGTTATAAAGAAGCAAAGAAAAGGTAATATAATAAAATAAAATTTATAGAAACAGGTTACAACAGAACAAGTAAAGTTAAACTAACATAAGAAAAAAACAAAACAGTAATAGAATAAAACACTAAATTAAAAGGAGACATAATAGTTAATTTGGCTCTCAATTCCTTGTTATTTTGACGTTGTATGTGTTTGGACTGATAGTCTAATACAGGGGCGCTTAATACGTCGATGGCTAAGCTATATTGGTCGATCTCTAAGCTATATTGGTCGATCTGATGACATGAAATAAAATTAACACCGGCCTATAATTCAGCCGTCACTCGTTGGTATACAGGACTGCCAGTCAAATGATTCTGATTGCTTGGATACTTAGGTGACTTTGCAACGACAAAACTGGATCTAAGAGCAGTAAAGCTAATAACCTACTCATTAAGTTGCCTCTTAATCTTACTTGTAATTATTTCTTTTAAAATTAATGAAGGGTTTAACAATTAGTAGGGAGACTGGAACGGGTAAGAAGAAAAAAAATATTACTTTCATATGAAATGAGAAGAGAAGATTTTTTTCACAAAGAAATATTATATACATAATCATTAGCTGTAAAAATCTTTAATATATTTCTAAATAAATACACTAACTAGATCATTGTGATTTGTTCATTTCATAAGTAGCTCGCATGTAGAAAATGTGTGAGCACCCCAGGTCTAAAACGTTCTATTCCGTCCATTCAATGTACATTCGAAATTGAAAGTAACAAAAATTGTCATTTTGAAAAATTATGTTGACGTTTTTTTATGTTTATATGGTACTGTACTAAAATTTAGTATTTTTTAAAAAAATACTCATGGTCTATCATGTTATTTTTAAACTTTCTTACGTTATCTTAACGGTACTTTCTCTGATGTAAACTTTCCTTTGATTCCTTATAAACTCAGTTACCTTGTTCTATGTAACTTTAGTTGCTCTCTGACAAAGTGAAAAACTTCAGGACATTTACACCTTGTTGTTTTCTTTATAGAAAGATGTACATATTCATAACCACTGTAATGCTACAGAAAATAGAGGTCAGGTCTCCAACAAATATTATTGAATACATTCGTATTTTTAGTATCACAAGGTTAGTTGAAATCACATTAGAGATGATACCGTTATTTACTAATATGAAATATTAGTAAATTCATAAGAGATCTATCTTTTGTTACCTGGCAGAATACACAATATAGGTAAAAGTCAACACGACATTTATGGTTACTGTACGCATAATAATGTTTTGTTTCTATTTCTGTTTTAATTTGGTGGAGGAAGGAAATGTAATGTGTTTGTGCATAAAGTGAGGGATTCTCCGTCTATGATAGTGGCCTAGTATGTATCGTTTATTATATACTGTGGGCTACATTTTTTTAATAGTCATCTTTATGAGCTTAACATTATTCATTCTCTTCCAGATCAACCTGCTACGTTATAAGAAAGTGAGATCCGCCTCTATTCCTTTCATATTTCGACACATACATCATGTCGATGCGCGTGTCCTCTTTCTACATTCGCTTCCAATGCCTGTAAAAATTTTTGTTGTTGGTAAAAGATGAATCAACATTCTCACTATCTTATCCAGGTTAATAAATATGACCCAAAAGCTTTTAAAGAAAGTACGAAACCGTGAAAATTGCACACTTGGAGTCGGTGAGTTTTCAGGTAAAGCTCCACTGCCCAGTTTAGTAGTTTGAAATAAATTTGTTAATAGTTATTTATTACTGACAAAGTTGTACTGAATACCTGGCATGGGAGCTAGAACTAGTACTGCAGCATAATGAGATGCTGACACCAAAATCATTGTTTTCATTTTCTCAATAGCTCTGATACCTTGGTTAAAAGAAATGCCATGATATTTATTTTGTATGATTCATGAGTATTATTTCACTATGAGTTCTTCAGCGGACGACCAAATGTGAGTCTTGGGTCTAGCACAACCCTCAAGCACTTGATTTTTTTCATGAGTGATTTCCTTCAAAGTCATACGACATTTTATCCTTAATTTTATCATTAATGAGCAGTGTTGCTATGAGTAATAATATACGACTCCCTTTTTTGCCAAATAGTCTTTGAAACTACCTGAATCCCTTATCAAATTATATTTCCATAGCAACAAAAATAACCTGTTTTTTTTTTTTTAATTTTTGGAATTTTGTTCCAGGTATTGATGGTGTTCACTTTGCTATCAACCCGAGAATTTTAGATTCACAATCTAATGTAAGAAAATATTTTTTCTGTTTTGCCCTTACTGTATGTTTGATTATTTCTTGTAAAATATTATTAAACTATTGTTCTTCCAAGATATAAATTTGGTGTTAAAACTCTCTTTATGTTAGAATTATTAACAAATTAATTGCAAATTCAATTTTTCACAAATATTGTTCATCCTTTGCAAATCATATTTTGCTACAAATTGAAGTATAAAACATTACATGTTAAGTATTTAATTACAAAATCAAAAATTGTATAAAAATGAGGGGCAATATCAGATATTTATGTAAAAGTCAATACCATTACAGTTCACCATTACATATATCCGGAGTTGTAATTAATTACACAGTTGCAACTGAATAATATTATGGTAGGGCTGCATTAAAAATTGCATTTTAAACCAAATAATTCTATTAATCGCAATTTCATTTTTTTATTGTTTACAAAGGCAACAAATTAACCGAAATCGATTTTTTTTTAAAATAAAATGCAAAAACTGTGGTAACAACTCTAGACAAAGAGGACTGACTGATTTACAGGCATGAGGATTGGAACCGGGCAATAAAATTTACGAGACAAGCTGTTATATTCATCTTGTGTTGTAACTGTTGCCCATTCGAATAATAATAATAATATGTACATATTGACAGTACTATTTAAATACTGATCTCAAGTTATCAGTCGATGAGATACTGCTCCGAGAGACCCTTTATAGTCTGGAGTAGATATTTTGAATTACCTGCATAGAGTTTTCATAATTACTTTGAACCTACATAATTATATTCACAAATTAATACATTTTATGTCCTAACTTTAATGAATTTAATTGCTTTTAAGTAAATATCTAATATTACATCTCCATTTAATGATTTTTTTTTTAATAAGTAATTAATATTTGATATTTTTTTGAGTTATCAGTATATGCTGAAATATATTGCAAGTTCATATAGATATGCAAAAGGGTAAATTTTATTGCAAAACATGAATCAAATCCAAAAACATTTGCTGTGTGATGCCATACGGCATTGATTTATCTCTTTATTAATTGTAGTCTGGCCTGCTTTATCTCGGATGAAAAAAAGTAATAATTAACTAGATATAATTTTTTGTCAAAATAATGACATACCTGTTTGCTAATTTCTATATTGTTAATGATAACTCCACTACATTTGGGAATTTGTTAGAATTAAACTATTAAGTAGAAAGGGATACAATTCACACTAACAGACAAAATATATTATCTATGATATTTTTTTTTATCATAAAATTATCTAATAGTTTTTAAAAATTACCATACCTATTTTTTTTTGCTTAATTTCATTATGATTCGTGACAATTATCGTGTTCACTGACTTTCAGATTCAATCATAAGTCAACATTTTGCATTTTTACTCAAAACTGACCTTTTCATTTAATTCCAATATCAGTTCCATAACAACTGCATCATTTCATCATTCGAGAGATAGTAGTTTAGGTGATTAAAAGCAGATAATGAGCAATAAAATGGACTTCCTTTGATGTAATAAAGCTCAAAAAAATTTATATGCACAATTTTACAAAATTTGCAATTGTATAAATACAATACACACGCTTATATACAGCATTATCAAAAAAAACTTCAAATTAACTCAGGATACCTTAAAACATGTGCATCCGCCAAAATCTTGGATATGATTTTTTTTTCAAGATTGCTATACTTATTGTAAAGTAAAAATATTTAAAAGATATATATTCGTTTTAATTACTAATAGGAAATCACTATCCAATGTTGTTATTCATTAATGTGGTTCTGTTTCGTTTTAGATTTCTGATAGTATTCCTAAAATAAAAGCTCGAACAGCAGAGGAACTAGATAATGAAGTAAGTTAACTTTTCTTTTCAAATATGTTTTATTAGTTTGCCGTTATGAGTGTTATAGCGTACTTGTAATTAGTTATTAATACTTTAGGAAATTGTGTTATTTATATGAATAATGAATATGTCTGTTTTAGATCTGAGCTTTAGCTTAAATTAGATTAGATATAAAAGGAAATAATGTCCTATTATCAGGAGTAAAGAATGGACATCTTTTCCCAGTAAACTAATCAAATTATATATATTTAAAAAAATAAAGATGGGTATGGTAGTGACAAGTTTGAGACAAGTGTCTTTCACCAGATAGTAGACGAAGATAGTGCACGAGTTTAACGAGCTAAAGTGGAGGTGATACTGTCTTAGTTTTTTAGTGGGAGGGGTCGGTAATCTGAATGGTTAGAAGCGGTAGGGAATAAATCAAGTGCCTTCCTTCATCTCGGGGCTGACAAACCAGCAAGTATTTCATTCATACTCTCCAAAAAACCTCACAGCTATCTGCCTAATGACGAGGCAATCGAAATGTGATAGTGAGTTTCTGTGATTTCTTTTATGTGTTCTTTCTGTGAATCTAGTTTATTTAGTTCGTGGAATTGTTTCGTTTAATTGTTGATATATTTATCATACTCTCTTCTAACAGAAATAAAAGGGTTTTTTTTCATATACTATACATTTGAAACGAAAAACATTTAGTCAACTGGAAGGAAGGAAAAGAATTGGTATTTATGTCATTTGAATTAAAAAGAAAGGTGTTTACAATTATATTAAGGCAAAATATAGAAGAACTAAAGATCTTCTCTCTAGGAATAAAAGAGTTGTAGCCAATGTGATCGCTGTTTCTACAGGGCACTGGCTCGTAGGTAAACACGCCACCAGATTAGGATTGGGGGCGAGGGATTTTTGCAGAGCATGACAGAACGAGGAAGAAGAAGAGACAATTCCTCACTTTCTCTGTCAATGCCCTGGTTTGGCTCAAAGAAGGAAAGAAGCGTAAGGAGAATAGTTCTTTGAGAATATTGAGAACTTAGCATCCACTTGTATCAGGGATCTGTCTAGATTTATTGTTCTCTCGAGGTGGTTCGAGTCGACCAGGGACGGGGGAGAATAGCCCCAATTTTCTTGGTGGTATCACAAGGGGCCGGTTTGTGACCTATGTGTGTTCTCTCTCTTGGGACGGCCACTGTAACCTAACCTAACTTAAGCCAAAATATTCACAGATAGAGTACATACCTGTGTCTGCCACACTGGGCTTTGCAATAGTGTGTTGTTATAAGTAAATGTTTGTTGCAGTATCAGTATGACTTCAGACTGTGTGTCTGCCACACTGGGCTTTGTAATAGTGTGTTATAAGTAAATGTTGCAGTATCAGTATAACTTCAGACAGTGTGTCTGCCACACTGGGCTTTGTAATAGTGTGTTATAAGTAAATGTTTGTTGCAGTATCAGTATGACTTCAGACTGTGTGTCTGCCACACTGGGCTTTGTAATAGTGTGTTATAAATAAATGTTTGTTGCAGTATCAGTATAACTTCAGACTGTGTGTCTGCCACACTAGGCTTTGTAATAGTGTGTTATAAGTAAATGTTTGTTGCAGTATCAGTATAACTTCAGACTGTGTGTCTGCCACACTGGGCTTTGTAATAGTGTGTTATAAGTAAATGTTTGTTGCAGTATCAGTATGACTTCAGACAGTGTGTCTGCCACACTGGGCTTTGTAATAGTGTGTTGTTATAAGTAAATGTTTGTTGCAGTATCAGTATAACTTCAGACTGTGTGTCTGCCACACTAGGCTTTGTAATAGTGTGTTATAAGTAAATGTTTGTTGCAGTATCAGTATGACTTCAGACAGTGTGTCTGCTACACTGGGCTTTGTAATAGTGTGTTATAAGTAAATGTTTGTTGCAGTATCAGTATAACTTCAGACTGTGTGTCTGCCACACTAGGCTTTGTAATAGTGTGTTGTTATAAGTAAATGCTTGTTGCAGTATCAGTATAACTTCAGACTGTGTGTCTGCCACACTGGGCTTTGTAATAGTGTGTTATAAGTAAATGTTTGTTGCAGTATCAGTATGACTTCAGACTGTGTGTCTGCCACACTGGGCTTTGTAATAGTGTGTTATAAATAAATGTTTGTTGCAGTATCAGTATAACTTCAGACTGTGTGTCTGCCACACTAGGCTTTGTAATAGTGTGTTATAAGTAAATGTTTGTTGCAGTATCAGTATAACTTCAGACTGTGTGTCTGCCACACTGGGCTCTGTAATAGTGTGTTATAAGTAAATGTTTGTTGCAGTATCAGTATGACTTCAGACAGTGTGTCTGCCACACTGGGCTTTGTAATAGTGTGTTGTTATAAGTAAATGTTTGTTGCAGTATCAGTATAACTTCAGACTGTGTGTCTGCCACACTAAGCTTTGTAATAGTGTGTTATAAGTAAATGTTTGTTGCAGTATCAGTATAACTTCAGACTGTGTGTCTGCCACACTGGGCCATGTAATAGTGTGTTATAAGTAAATGGTTGTTGCAGTATCAGTATGACTTCAGACTGTGTGTCTGCCACACTAGGCTTTGTAATAGTGTGTTATAAGTAAATGTTTGTTGCAGTATCAGTATAACTTCAGACTGTGTGTCTGCCACACTAGGCTTTGTAATAGTGTGTTATAAGTAAATGTTTGTTGCAGTATCAATATGACTAGACTGTGTGTCTGCCACACTGGGCTTTGTAATAGTGTGTTATAAATAAATGTTTGTTGCAGTATCAGTATGACTTCAGACTGTGTGTCTGCCACACTAGGCTTTGTAATAGTGTGTTATAAGTAAATGTTTGTTGCAGTATCATTATGACTTCAGACAGTGTGTCTGCCACACTGGGCTTTGTAATAGTGTGTTATAAGTAAATGTTTGTTGCAGTATCAGTATGACTTCAGACTGTGTGTCTGCCACACTAGGCTTTGTAATAGTGTGTTATAAGTAAATGTTTGTTGCAGTATCAGTATGACTTCAGACTGTGTGTCTGCCACACTAGGCTTTGTAATAGTGTGTTATAAGTAAATGTTTCTTGCAGTATCAGTATAACCTCAGACTGTGTGTCTGGTACACTAGGCTTTGTAATAGTGTGTTGTTATAAGTAAATGTTTCTTGCAGTATCAGTATAACTTCAGACTGTGTGTCTGCCACACTAGGCTTTGTAATAGTGTGTTATAAGTAAATGTTTGTTGCAGTATCAGTATGACTTCAGACAGTGTGTCTGCCACACTGGGCTTTGTAATAGTGTGTTATAAGTAAATGTTTGTTGCAGTATCAGTATAACTTCAGACTGTGTGTCTGCCACACTGGGCCTTGTAATAGTGTGTTATAAGTAAATGTTTGTTGCAGTATCAGTATGACTTCAGACTGTGTGTCTGCCACACTAGGCTTTGTAATAGTGTGTTATAAGTAAATGTTTGTTGCAGTATCAGTATGACTTCAGACTGTGTGTCTGCCACACTGGGCTTTGTAATAGTGTTTTATAAGTAAATGTTTGTTGCAGTATCAGTATGACTTCAGACTCTGTGTCTGGTACACTGGGCTTTGTAATAGTGTTTTATAAGTAAATGTTTGTTGCAATATCAGTATGACTTCAGACTGTGTGTCTGGTACACTGGGCTTTGTAATAGTGTTTAATAAGTAAATGTTTGTTGCAGTATTAGTATGACTTCAGACTGTGTGTCTGCCACACTGGGCTTTGTAATAGTGTGTTATAAGTAAATGTTTGTTGCAGTATCAGTATGACTTCAGACTGGAGACATCCCTGAGTCAGAGCACGTAGCAGGCAATAGTTCGTGATGCAGTGAAACCGAGGTCTCGACGCGTCCTCAGCAAGATGCTTCTCTCTTGAAACATCTGCGAACATCAGAATCCAAGACGAACATTTTTCAGCTGATAAATTCATTTCTGGACTGTCGTAGAGTGCCTAACAACAAATATAATAAATCCAGCCTTGTTGTATTTCTGATTGCTCACTGAGCTACTTTATTGTTGTTACCATTAGAGACCAGAGTGTAATTTAAATTGTTAACCTGTTAGTATAGATGCCTTTGACATCTTTGCATAATTAGAGTAAGATATAATACTTACATAACATTTCGGAGATTTGTTTCTGGTTGTGTCCTTTATTGGGAGCCTACTGCTTTAAACCTACTGAAATAGAAACCGAGTTGTAATAAATTTACTAGTATCTGGGACTAGTATCTGTTTACGAGTGAACTGTTGCAGTATCAATATGACTTCAGACTTTTGTCAGGCACACTGTGCTTTGTGTTAGTGTGTTTTTAGACTAACTAAGTTATCCGAAACTGGTCATATGAGGAGAGAATTATATGAATGTGTGATATCTCGTTGTTTAATTACTATAATAGTATATGAAACGCACAGAACCAGAAGCGCCAAAGTCGGAATGTAATGTCGAGAAATCCATGTTAATGTTTGAGCTCATTTCATATGGATTTATTAAAATAAAATATTACATTAATATCGGAAATTATAAAAAAATTAATTAAATAATTTTATTAATACAATATAATGTTCCATATAAACGTAGTAAACCAATTCATACCATTGAATGCCTACTTTTGTAGGCATACCATGCAGTATCAATGTATTTCAGTAAACACGACTTGAGTTATGTATATATGTAAAGAAAACGTCATTTTAATTGGTTTCTCTGACACTCATCCAAAGAAATGATCATGCGTTCAAAAACTGAAGATACACTCAACCTAGAGCCTTATTTAATCCTGCCAAAAAAGAAAAGTTGGTTTCCATTATGCCCAACATAAAATCATCAATTTTAATTTGATGATTTGCTCCTTGTACCTTTGCTTTCCCATATGGTAATTCTGTACCATGTAACCATTGGTACGATTCGAGTTCATTTTCGCGTTCAGAAATCATAATTTCCTGTTCTGTTAACTTTGATTTAAGAGTGATCAAAACACTTTATTATTAGTCAACTTAATAACAAGGGAAACAACTTTGTCATAGAAGGCTCTGTGTCAGGAAACAAACGTGTTTCAAGTCTGAAGATATTTCATCATATCATATTTTAATATCAGGGTTTCAGAGAAAATGAAAATAATTCGTTTTTGTCTTCTGACTCCTCTTTTTATTCATATATAGATTATCCTTTTCAGTTGAAAAGTAAATAAATTATTTTATTTAGTATAAAGTTCTAGAAATGTATCGTGAACTACAGAGCAGGATAATACAGTCAGCATTTCAAAGAAACTGGTTTCTTTTGTATCAAAGTGTCTTAATGTTCCGACTTTTGTAAAGTTATTCTTACTGACTAAAAAAACGAATCTAAGGTTTTAGTTACATATCAAACAATTGAATTATTCAAATTCGTAATTTATACGAGCTACTGAGCCAGATCTATAATTTCAAACGAACCTGTACTGACTCCAGTTTTTTAATGATCCGTCATGTAAAAGTAATATTTATATTTATTAACGATACTTAGTATATTTACTGCCCAAAACTGAGTGAATGTACGATTTCAATAACTGTGAAGTTATTTCATTCTTCGGAGTGAAGAATGATGGTTTTGATGATTTCAAAACTACGGAGCCTAAGCAATCGTAATATCAAGCCACTCCGAAACCCAGTTTTAAACAATAAGCCTGTAATAAGTGAAAGTAATTTGCATTTAAACTGAATTTATTCTTGGGTATATGAAATGAAATATACTGCATTCAATGTGTATATTTTATACTTTAGATTTTTTTTTTGTATAGCAAGTAATACAAAATGTGTATGCAGTACTTTTATATTTTAAATGTATCTAAGGTATAAAGGAATGCTGAAACAAGTTACTATTTCAATATTTTAAGGGGTTGCAGTAGAAGGTTTGCCCTCATAATTGGGCAGTTACATTATTGTGTACCGTTGGTACTGATAATTATAACATACTCCGCTTATTCATAACGAAGTAGGTTTATTAGAAGGGACTTCATGTGAATTAGTTTCTAGAAAACTATGTATTTGGCTACTGCAGGGATATGCGAATTCTTGTGTGATTTAGTTAAATTGATGAATCAAGGAATATTCTAAAACAGACTCTATATTGTACTAGGTTAAAAATGTTCTGAAAAAAGTGTGTTTTAATATTTATATCTCATGGAATCCCATGGTTTACTTTCTAAGGGAATTTATTTCAAAATTTTAATTTTTATCCACAAATCCTAGTTTTGTGTGACATCATGAGTACTAGGTGTCTAAATATGTTTGTGTTTATTGTCAATCGTGGTATTAAACAACGTTTCTTTAGGAAATTATAAATTCTTATTAACTTCATATTGAAAAGCAAAACGTACGTTTCGATGTTTATACAGTAGTTAATTAATATATTAAAAAAACTGTAAAATATTATGTATATATATTTTTTTACAATATATACCGTTAATTCCGATTTACACTCCGAAACATCAACATACTGTCAAAAAATTAGAACATTTTGAAAAAGTGCTGTTTCTTTTTTTTATAAGCCTGATGTTATGCTTATTTTCCTAAAAATTGTGACTGAAAATAGGGTCGTGAGTTTTCTAAGTGATTCTACTTAACTGAAGTGTGTAACAGTAAAGTACCTATTCTGTGGACGTGGAGTAGTGTGTCAGATGTTCCTACTGCTTACCTTTCAAATTTTATATAACTCCATATTCGTCTAAACAACCACTCTATATACACTTTAGGAAGTTAATGTCTGAATTTCTCTAACAATTCGAGGGAAAGAGTGATGAGGTGAGAGAAGGAGAGGGAGGGATAGAAGATGAAACAGTGAGAAGGAGGAAGGATGGAAAAGAAATAGGGAACCGCTAATCTTATTTAAGGGAGGAAGGGAGAATAATATAAAGGAAAAAGTGGCGATATCTCTTACTAACTCCCTACTGCGGAGTAGAGAGAGAGGAAACGAGAGTGGGAGACGCTTCCGTTCTTCTCATTTACTGTGACCTTTCTATCGGTCTCTCTATCTACCTTCCACTCCCTCTTCATAAGAGTGTGGAAGGTAGCTTCATAAACTAAATGATGCAGTAAAGACATTTTTAATGGAAGAAGGTAATATGAATAGTTTTTTTTACCTTCAGGCGTAATTTGAAATACTTCACCAGCAAGGTGCCATATTTCCTAAAACTCTTACTCCCAATTGTTAGCATATCATTAAGGTGACTGTGGTAATGATGAATCTAGGAATGCGCCCATTCAAAATGTGTTGCCAAATAATCGAAATATGGCAGTCCACTGCAGATGTTGGCGTTTCAGATGATGTGAATCAATGAATATACTTTAAAGCTATGTATTCTACAAGAGTAATGTAATGTTATACATCACCTACGTCTTCAACTCTCTTCTGTTAAACTTTTGTTTATTTTAAGATATATTTATATGTATACCTTATACGCTTATCTTCTTTTTGACTGTTATTACATAATGCTGCCTTTCAATCAAAATGTGCCAGACAAATATCTTTATGCTAATACTGAAATATTTAATTTTTTTATTCTATTTATATTAATTTTTTTCTTATTCCTATACATTAGGTACTTTTTTTTTGCTTTAATGAATGTAAGGATGCATGATTTTATATTTTACGACTATTTCTGTATTCGGTTGATTCATTTATTCAATATTTCTGTTCCTATATTATAATATATAAGCGGGCAAATATTGGTACAATTTTGTTCATCTTAATTTTGTATTTTTTTTCCATGAGTAGAAAATTTATCTTAACGGACAAGAGTTCAAGGACAAACTAAAGAAGCACCCACAAAAGGTTTGCAAAGTGAGTAACTCAAGTTGTTTTGTTTATGCGTCGTTGACAGATAAACCGAAAGTTTGAAACTGCCTGAGTATGCTTCTTTAGTCTGCTTTGAACAAACTAAATATATATCACTGTCTAAATTACAGTAGGAAATGCAGTGTTTACTGTGAAATGTGTTGGATATATATGAGTATATTATTAGAAATTAGATTATATTATTAGAAAAAAGAACACAGAGAAACAACAACAAAAAAAAACTTCAATATTTCAAGCTCATCATCATCAGGAGCAGATCTCTTTTTCCTTTTTAAAGGAAACGTGATTTTTCTTATTGCTTCTCTGTGTTCTTTTCTTTTAATCATTTGATAAGTTGTGCTAATGAACTGTTTCTTGTTTTTATATAATTATACTGAAAACAAATAAAAACGAATGAACGTAGACACTAGGACTCACTTGCGGAGTTGAGAGAGAGGAAACGAGAGTGGGAGACTTTAGACCCTTTTAACGCTCGTCCTCAGAAAAGGAAGTGTTACGGCTAGAAGACGAAAGCTAACTGATGTACGGAAAAATTAAAAACAAGGAGAATATGCTTTAAAGCTTTCACACTATGTCGTCAGAAAACGCCTACTAAGTATTAAAAGTTTCGGTAATGCATCATCGATGACATAATGAGAAATGCCTCAGAGCATATTCTCCTTGTTTTGATTTTTCCGCGTGACTTATTGTATTCATTAATTTCCATCATGTGTTTGTGATTATATGTATAAATGAAATTACTAAACAATCCAAACCAGACAGATAAATAACTGAAAAAACAACACATCAAGAACGAAACGCTTACTGGGATCAATGTTTCAAAACGAAGTTTGTCATCTAGAAGAGACTGGAAGGGTAGAAGAAGAGGTACGTTCGATAAGATGGTCGGTGAAAGTGGAAACTTATCGAACGTACCTCTTCTACTACCCTTCCAGTCTCTTCCTGAAGACGAACTTCGTTTTTAAACATTGATCCCAGTAAGTGTTTTCGTTCTTTATTTGTTTTTTTTTCAGTCTTATATATATATATATATATATATATATATATAAAGATTTCACATAAACACGTGAAACAACAATCAATGATCAAACCACAATAAGAAATAATAATATTATAAACATTAGTAACGGTCTCTTCAAACTTGATACTTTAGTCACGAGGGCAATAGCCTCTTCAAAGAGGTTTGACAGCTAGACGATAGTTTTTTACTTTTTCTTACTGTACTCCTTTGTTTCCCCAAACATCCCTTTCTGGACATTAGTCCTTTCATGTGCTTTCACTCTTTTAAAATACCACTCTTCCCTCCCACTCTTCTCAACTCCTCACCAGATGTTTTCTGCATCTAGTGTTCAGTTGGGTTTTTGACTCTGACGAAGACCGCTTGTTACGGTTGAAAGATCTTAGTCTTGTTTTCCCATTTCTTATTGTGGTTTGATCATTGATATATATATATATACACTTTAACACATATAAAAGAACACAGAAAGACACTACAGAACTCACTTCGATATTTCGACATCCGTCGTCATCGGGAAAAGTGCGAAGTACTCGCGTTGAGAAGCAAACTGCTACTGGCCATATATATACTAATAACTTCTCGACCGTGTGACAGATATACAAAGAAACTGACCGCATCCCGATCAATTATTTTTTAGTTGTATATATATATATATATATATAGAGAGAGAGAGAGAGAGAGAGAGTGAGTGAGTGAGTGAGTGAGAGAGAGGTACCAGTAATTGATGAGTTTTTTTCTATGGAAGTTTGATATTTTTCGTTATTGCTGTGGTGAATTATTTCATTTTTAGGGATGTCACGATTGTTTAATTACAAAAACGATCGTCAAAAGCATGAAGACTTTGTTGTTACCAAAGTATTCACAAAAAATATATATATAATTAATTTATTGTTAGACTTCTCTGTTAAGTGTCCTATGTTATCGCGGAACATATTAAAAACTACAACACAACCTGGTCCATGTATAACAACTAAATGTAAATAATTAGTGTTATCCAATTTTTTAATGTATTAGTGCTATTTAAATACTTATTTGTTCAATCCGATCCCCTAGCGTGTTAAAAACGTCAGCTCTTACGGTCTTTTTGTTCGATCGGTGATTCTACATTAGGACTCTAAGTCTTACCTAACTTAAATATATTAGAGTAGGGATCTTTAACGTGTACCTGACATCGTATAGGCTCGGGACCGATGGCTTAACGTCCTCTCCGAGGGAGATTTATCCACCTCACAAGTGAATAAATGAAGGACCAGAGGGGGTATCGAACCACGGACCTCCCAGTTTAGAGGCGAGCGCCTTAACCACTGAGCTAACCTGGCCTCTTATTACTGCTATCCAGTAACACTAATCTCTCTCTGTCTCTCTGTCTCTCTCTCCCTCTCTCTCTCTCTCTCTCTCGATTTATTCTATTACTTGATTTATTTTCATGTAAGATAATTGTAAAAGATAATGTACATATGCTTACATATTATCTATCTTTATAAAAAAATCTTTCAGTAATTCCTTTAAACTAAATGCGAGAGCTATTTGAAATATTGTTTGTGTTTTTACGTTGATATGATGTATATAGGTATAAATATATTAAATAATTCATATATATACAGATAATAGAACTTTTTCCAATGACAAAGTTGATTATTCTATTAGTTAGTCTGGAATTGCTGCAATTTATGAAAGAATTGATTGTTCGTAGACTTCTGTGCTATTATTGGATTTTTTTAAACAATTATTGGTATTATTTATGATTGATTATCTGTTTAAGTTATTTCAGGAAATTACTTTGTTGTTCCTTTGTGGACTGTACATAGGGTGTCAATAAAGCTTGTGCTGAAATTGAAATTATTAAATTAAGCTTTTAAACTCTGTGTGCACTTAAATAAATGTATAAGTAGAATGCTTAAAACATTATATAAGTGCACTTAAAATTTTAAGTAAAATTGTTGATTAATTTTCTATGACTATTTTCTTTTACAATAAGTTTATTATTACATACAAACTCGAAAATACTTAATCTAAAGAAGTAAAAAAATATTTTTTTTAAATTTGATTGATTAACTTGGAGAAGTTGGAATTCATGTGACACTAATGGGAGAGATTCACGGAGAAGGGAATAGTAAAAAAAGGTTATTCTTGAGGGTGTGATTGGTATTCTATTATTGGTATTATATAGCAATTTGGTATAATACTAATAACATTTAAAACAGAATATATGTCGCATTTTTAAATGCGTACTGTGGAACCTCTACATACGAGCTACTCTACTTACGAGAAACTCGAGATACGAGAGGTCTTTCGAGCAAAAATCTTGCTCTACATACGAGAGAAAATCCAAGTTACGAGAATTTCCAGATGGTTCCGCTAGGGACCTACTAGTCGTACTAGGAACCTATGTAGCTACTAGTCGTGCTACAGCTCTTTTTAATGACACTTGCCTTACACATTTCCGTAACATTTTGAAAGGGAGGCAGAGACAAACCTCCTTGGATAAGTTTTTCTTCCAAGACCTATAGAAAGTGAAAATGTTGCGATTCCAGCTAAAAGGGCAAAAGAAAGCGAAGAAAAGTAAAAACTGATACAGTAATGTTAAAAAGCAAAAAAAAAGCAGAAAAAGTGCATGAATAAATTAGTGCCGTAAAAAAATTTAGTTTTTCATAAAGTTAACTTTAATTTTAAGTTGAAGTGCTCATAATAAATGATCATAATAAACTCGCATTTTATTTCGTTAATATCATCTTATTTATCTTATTACTGTATTTTTATGTTCAGTCACTATTTGAATGTGTTTTTAGTAATCAGGAAGATGTGTTCATAGTTACTTAGGGTTAACTTGAATGATTTTGGGAGGCCGGGAACAAATTAATTGGTTTTCAGTTATTTATTATGGGAAAAATTCGCTCTAGATACGAGAAATTCTAGATACGAGCACGATCCGGGAACGAATTAATCTCGTATGTAGAGGTTCCACTGTATTTATCAAATTAATTCATACAGCAGACTCTGAACACAGTATCAGCTTACTTTTTTTAAGGCGAAACTCAGAAATAGTATATTTTAACATAATTTTACTATATTAAATATTGTAAATAATATAGTTTTTTGAGTTTATGTCTTGTTATTCTCTTAATGTTACTCGTGTCTGTGAACATGTGTTCACAATATAACAATAATAGTAATAGGAATAATTTTTTTTCTTCCAGCTAATTTTTATAAATTATCTCTACCGCTTATATAAGGTTTCTATCACTTTGGTTATAATTTGTTTACAGTTCTCACCGACTTCGTGTTTTTCATGTATATGAATCAACATTGGTTATAATTTGTTTACAGTTCTCACAGACTTCGTGTTTTTCATGTATATGAATCAACATGATTTTTTAAATCTGAATATCTGTGTGTTCAGTATCATTGCTGTCACCTGGTTCTAATTGTTATTGATTTTTTATTGCATCTAACGAACCTACAAAACTTTTGCTTTGAAAGCATTATAACTTTATTATTATTTGTTATAGAAAAATATTTTCTTTATTTTTATTTGTTCTGAGGGTTTTTATTTTGTTTTAAACTATCTTGTGCATACAACCACATATCTACCATCATTGGTAGTACAATTGTACAGTTCTCTAAAACATTTATAAATTTTATTTACGGTAATATCTGAAAGTACATTAGTTATATTAGCTATAGAATAATTTATGTCTTCTATTCAACGAGTTTGGATTTATGCTATTATTTGTTTCATATGCCCCTTTTAAAAATTTAGTGTCACAGAAGATTATAGGCAGGTTACATTTTTCATTTTAATTTCATTGAAACCACGAGTGGGTTTCATATGCCCAACAGTGGGAACTACTCCCGCCTTTATTGTTACCCTATCCTATTATTTCTTTAAATTTTCACACTAAAAAAATAAATTTATTTGTTTCTTTATGAAAAATATTTTTTTTAATTTAAAAAAAAATTGGTAAAAATCATGTGAAGAATAATTAGTAAATAATTCTCCTAAAGCATGGTACTTTAAACTTTCTAACATTTCACACATTCCTTCCAAAACAAATAACAATTAAGGTGTGCACTTTTCAAAGGGCTCACGTGCTTTATGACCACCCTCTCTGTATGACTCGGATGTGATATTTTACATGTTTTCGTTTCACAGTAAACTATAGACACAGAATAAGGATACGAGCATACTTACAGTCTCTTTATTTTGTGTCTATGGTTTACTGAGAAACGTTTATTGTCCTTTGTGGATCGTTTTCCTGTTGAGAATTTTTTATATTTAATCATACCTTCAGTATAATTAGTGCCCCATTGCTTTAATTATTATTATTATTACATTTTTATTTAATCTAGTATACATACTTTTTTTTTAGCAAAGTATGGTGACCATAATTGAATGATTATTTAATCTTTGCCTCAGTTTGGAATAGAATCGACCGATTTTATAACTTTCTACGACGACAAGAGGTCATATTTCTTCTTTATTTTATGATGGATTGCGATCGTGTATCTTAAAAGATAAAAACGCAATGCTTTGATTGAGTCTACCGTCCTTAAATCAATTTTGATTCTCGAGTTTCTTCTTGTTTTGATGTATAGACTTTGTTAATTTTTTCTTCCTATAAAAGCACTGAAGTTTATTTTTTTGCAAAATTTTCGTTTTCACTGTGTATTTCACAAAAACATTGTATCTCATTAAATTTAAAGCAATACTTATGCTTGACTTAACGCTTTTACATAGAAGCATCTTTCAAGCGCTTTTTTTCCCCTCATGCTCCAACTTGCCCATTTGTTTTATAGATTTTTCATTTTTGATTTCATTTAATTTTTATGTTTTGATATTTTTTTCATTTTTTATTTGAAATTCATGAGGACGAGGTTTGGGATTTCGAAAAAAGGGGTATGCATGTATTTTGAAAGTTTTATCATTTATAAATTTACATTATTTAGTATTTTAGCTAAAATTTCGTGATGACTGACATAAGAACCTTTATTATTATTATTATTATTATTCTATTCAGTCGTTTGTATTACTCAATGTCAATTCGCTATTATATATGGTTTTCTCTGTTCGTTACATATAACGAATTATTACCTTGATGCATGATTTCGCTTACTTGCATCCTTTATTCTGAGAAAGGCATGGGGAGTTCAGTTTTGCGTTTATCAGTTTCCTTGCTTTTCATTTGAAATTTAGTGACCAATACACAGGGCATTTAAACATGCTTCATTGGATGTATCCAGTTTGCATCCATTTTTAGTAGAATACACCAATTATGCTTAAATATTGCAGAGTAGTTTGACGCTCTAGTATCATTAAATACTAAAGATAACCGATAACTTTTACTAAAGATTATTAAAGTAACGAAATCAAAAGCCATAACTATCATTCAAAGAACCTCAATTACATTTGTTTGCTTTGAAAATTTTATCAACAGTTAAATTTGGAAAAATACATATATATTTTAAATAAGCGAAAGTTATTAGTACACACAGAGGTTAATATAAAAGAAATTCTAACTATTTAAATCTGTCTCGTATATTGTCTAGTGTGCAAAAATCTTGCTTCGGACTTACATTTGCTCTTGAGGACGAGTGAGTCCGAATCTGGTCTATGGTGCTAGACAACATATGAGGTAAGAATGATTTGTTGTTTATTTTATCTTCGTTAGTTAGTATTTGTAAAATAAAATATTTGTATAAAATTATGAAACTATGATACATTGAAAATAATGATTTTCCTTAGTATCAATTACTATATCTTTATTAATTCTTACAAAATTTATTGCCGTTGACTGAAGTTCTCTGTATCAGTGGAATTCAGTGTCCATTTCTTGATGATACCTTTGAGAGTTTTCCTGTTGAGTTTGAAAAGTTTTCAAGTTAGAAGATCAAGCATGCTTTATCTTAAATGTATTGATTGAAGTTGGAAGAGAGTTCTAATAAACTTCTTTTTAATGGTGTCTTCTACTGGTACTAATAGCACTATAAGCATGTTTGAATATAAGCGCACCAGTCTTCTACATCTGGTTACAAAGAAAATGTTATAACTTCAGTGTGTTTGGATTGCCGTTTATATATGTGTATACATAATACAGTAACCTGCTGTTCGTTTCCTGCGTGCTTGGTCTCATAATTTAGCTTTTTGAAATAACCTTTACAAGGTTATGGAATTAAGAATGTTATAATTAATCGTTAAGGTACGAAATCTCTGGTATTGTCAGCTAGTACTGGAATAGCTCATATGGGCAACACAGGTGGTTTCATACTTGTCGGTGGTAGTGAACATTTGAGGTAACCAATCTCGAAACGTGGTAATGGCTAAAGATTTTCATAATGCAGATTTTCTCCTTCTAAGTACCTTTGAGCAGAGTCAAAAAATGTTTAGTATAATATTGTCCAATCCAAACAACTTGTTATTCGTACTTCGTGTATGTACTGTTTTATGTTTTTTGCCATAAATTTCAAAATTCCGGGCAATTGGTTTCTTCCTTCCTCTTCTCTGGTGTCTACAAAATAGTCATAGAAGATTTTCCTGTTCAACCATTTGTAAAAGGTGGAAGTATGCATTTAGCTCATCATATGCATCGGCAATTATCTGCACAGTATAAAAATCCTTTGTAACCAATATTATTTCCATCTGGAACTTGGTGTCCTATGTACTGGGTGAAATATTTTACTGAAATAGAAAACAAAAATTAAATGTAATAAGAGGAAGAAATATGGCTGGCTACAAAGTTAGCTGTAAAACATATTAAAACTTAAACATAAGAAGCTAAAGTTTTTTCCTTTAATCGTTTTGATTCTTGAAAGTTTTGATTTTGACGAAATCGCTATTTCATTAGTTTAGTTATTTCAGTATTAGCTTTGTCGCATTAATTATTTTGAAAGTACTCTTTTCAGTACTAGCTGACAAACACATTCAGCCAGTATAATAGCTATTTCAGTGCACTAATCTTTTAGGACAAGCTAATAAATGGCAAACTCATAGCACTGTCTTCTGTAAATTGTACTTTTGAATTCCTTCCAAATCCGTAAAGTTGATGAATGCTCAACGTTTTCTTCTCTCTTTCAAGTTATATTTTAATTGGACTCCTGTTCCTTATAGAGTTAAGACTAAAAATTCTGTTGTATAAAATTGCAATTTTATATTTAAAAAATCTTTGTTTACTTTTTTCATTTCTTTAACATAAGAAATTGTAGTTGAACAAATATGTAGACTATATAATTATAAACAATTCCTTTCTGTATTATATGCTTTTTCTATATGTTATTACAATAAGCGTCTTTACCTTATTTGAACTCTGCTTAGAATGTATGTGGTTTAAAATGATCAAACCTTTCGTCAGGCTACTGGCCAATAACCAATACAAGTCCACCTACAAGGCATAATTCTAGCGGACTGCCATCTACCCTCTGTGTTCCACAGTGAACATTTTACATCTACCCACAGTGAACCACTCCAGTTCACCCAAGCAATCAGTCCTCGGGAAGCTTCCAAAGATGCTGTTAGCTAAAAATGAAATTTATGAAAACGCATTATCATTGGCATTGTTTTGGTGTCCTCTAAAAATAATATTCATTTCATGCCTGTACTACCCCCAGATAGATATAATATGAATTCAAATTTAGTTTCGTTGTAGCGCTAGTAGTAGTAATAGTTAATTTAGAGAAATTCAATATTATTTGGCAGAAACCTAAAAAATTTCCTGTTTTGTGAATGACTTTACGAATTATTTTTTGTAGTTGACCCTCTCCCTGGGTAACATTTTCCTAAACTTTATATAGTAAAAAATGTTCTTCAAAGCTAGCATGATGTTAACTTTGAATAGGATTTTATAAAATAAATGTACTTTTTATTTAAATTTTTACTGAAATTAAACAAAATTATTTCTTAGTAGCTTAAACTAAAAACAAGCTACTTTAAAATTGCTTTAATAAGTTAGCATGAAATTTTGTAAATTATTGTATGTTTGGTATAATCTGAAATTATAGACAAAGCCGTAAATTTAATGTGAGGATCAATACTAAAAGTCAGTAATTAATGGTGTTTATGGGAAGGTGAATTTGACTTTTGATACCAGTAGTTTAACATTTGGAGTCAAATGATTGAGTTGTAATCCTAGAATTTCTCATACATTTATTGAGTTTGACTTTTTTTCATTTACCTTCATTTCATAGTTTCTATGTTACAGATTGTCAATCTTGTCCTGTTATTAGCTCCAATTTTTTCTAATATCCCTTCTCAGTAAAATTTCCTCAGATTTCCCGCATTTGCGGTATCGACTGGATTGCTCTCCATACAGTGTTTTTTCCTCTGTTTGGATTCTACTAAGCTGAGTCTTTGGAGAAATTATCATAGATTATCTTGTGGTGGGCACAGTAAATGTTCTATAGCTCTCCTGGCGAATTACCGCCGTTTCAGTTTTAATGACTGTTTCCGTGTCCATGTCCTTAATCAGATCCTTGTTTCTAAGACCCATTTTACTTTTATGACTTTCAGAAGGAAATCATATTTTGCCTTCTTTGAACCAGATAATTTCCAGGAACAATATTTGCCGTTAATGCTTTAATATTATTATTTAATGGTAATTAACTCAGAAAAATGTAAATTGAGGTAATCTATAACCCATACCGTAGAACTGAGTACGCAAGATGACAGATGTTGTCAGATAAGTGCAGAGGAGGATGCTGCACTGTGTTTTCTAGATCTTATTGAAGAAAAAATATGGAGTAGTCTACATTATATCTACTATAGTGAGTGTACGAGGGCGTTTAGTAATTAAAGAAACAAATTAAGATTGAAATGAAACAGTTTGTAGTATTAGACTTGGCTATTATCACTGGGTTAAGAGCTGACGGATGAAAATTTTAGAACTTTGTTGTTATGTTCATTCATTGTTATGTTTAACAATGGCATGTCCACTTGAAATTTCCACAGTAATTGAACAACGTTCAATGATCAATTTTTTACTTTCTAAAGGTGAAAAACCACTTAAAATCTGTTCTCAAATAATTTTACAAGTGAAACTTGTTCGAACTGTAGAAATTTTTACCATTGAAAAGTGACTAAAGAGTAACATCCTGTTCGGCCAAGTGTCAACGCATTCGTTTAAGCCCGCATTGATGATATTTGTAAATACGGCACAATATTTGATGAATATGAGCACAGCGGCTTACTGTTCAAAAGAAAATAAGAATGCAACGCAGTGAGAATAGTTATTTTTTACCGAAGATATCTGCTTTTGTGATAATGTGGAGGATCGCCGTACAAGGAACTGCCTAGAATTCATACATGATGAACAAGGTAAAGCAAAACGTAAGAGAGAAACCCGGTGGATCTCAAAGGATGTGTGATGTTACTGAATAACAGTGCTCACCCTTGCACCGACCGACTGAACCGAGAAACCATTGACCCAACAGAGTGGGAGGTACTAAACTCATGCCATGGATAGTCCAGATTTACCATCCTAGGATTCTCATTTGCATAGTTCACTCAAGGAGACATTGTGTGAGAAAAAGAGAAGGCCAAAAAGTTTGTGGAAAAGTGGCCCAAAAGTTAAAACACAGGTATGTAGAAAGATGTAGTTCATAGTTGGACAAGGGTTATATTGAGAAGTAGAAAGGTTTCATTTTGTAAAAAAAAAAATACACAGTCCTTTTTCCTCACATATTTATCTCTTAAATATTGACTGACCATTAATTGAAGGTCAATTTAATTACAGTTATTTTAAGTCTGCTATCTTAATTGTTTCAATTATAAAGAAAGTACGAGTATAATCGTTAATAGCACAAGTAACTACAGGTGGAACATAATAGTTGTGATTTGTAGTATATTTTCTCTTCCAATATTGTTGGTTCATGGAGTTTGTATCATGCTGTATTCATATTAAGCTAATACTACAAACGAAATTACTTGTATCTAGGATGACCAGGATAACCCTAGAACGGGTTAGAAGTAGTATCTGCTATATCTGAATGGAAGCCAATCGCCTTGGAAAGGATAAAGATTTTTGGCAAATCATACTTAAAACATAGAAATAAGGGATACTTGTCTATGTACATTTATGAAGGTCATGAATGATTTTAAAATCTGAAGTTCAATTTAGTTAAAAGGATACGTACAATATGATAGGTATGACTGCTCTGCGTTCAAGTCTGATGAGAGATTAAGTTATTTGTTAAACATTAAGATTAATTGTTAAGTTAATTGAAAACATTCAGTTTTCTTAAAACGAACACTCACACATACACATACACTATAGTGTGTGCATTAAGTTCAGAAACTGACTGAATGAACAAAATCGTTGAGTATTCATATACAGTCATAAATTAATGAAAATCAGCTGATTGTAATGACAATTTGAAACTGATGTGTTTTATCTTACTGACTCCAACATTGAAAAAAGTGGTCATAAATAGACAACAAATGTTGATAAATTAATTTGAGATAGCATAAAATAGAAAACCTTTACAGTCTCAAATTTCTGATGACTGAACCGACTGTCTATATGACAAAAAAGCGATAGAGATGAAGAGCACAACGAAAAAGTTTGTTTGTTGTTTGTTTTCCAACGCCCACACTTACAAGGCTTGCACCTTTTACTGCTTCTTGACAACAATAATCTTCATCTTCGTCAGTCTTGTACACAGTGAATGAATCATGATTGTAAAAGACAGAAAATCAAAACTTGCAGTAACATACAGACTCCACATATACACCACTATCTTGAAGCCTTCTTGGGCTTATGCTATAGAACTTTGGGGTTCTGCCAAACCTTCGAATATTCGTCATATACAAGTCATTCAATCAAAAATACTTAGAAAACTCTCACATCTCCCATTTTACGTTCCAAACATAGTCATTCACCGAGATCTTAAAGTCCTCTTCGTTCGCGACAATGCAAAAGACCGTTACAAACAATTCCGCAGTAAACTCATAAGTCATCCAAACCCACTTGCTCAAAATCATTCCCAACTAGTAATCCCCAGAAACCCCCAAAGACCACTAAAACGGCAATGGCCACGTGACCTTCTGTCGTCATAAAGATTAAATATAGTTACGGAGTGCCATCCAAATTTTGCCACTAAAAGGAGAAACCCTGAAACAAAATTACTCCTAAATACATGAAATTGTAGTCGAAGTATCCAATAATAACAAAAAGAAAAAAAAGAGACCGATTCAATTTCTTATGTAGATATTATGTTAATTCATAAATTAAATCACAATGTTTATTAAAAACATATTAATCGTAAATCGAGAATACAAAAGAGGGAATTCTTGACGTACAAATAGCTGATACAATTTTTTAAAAAAAGGTGGATTATGATTATTTACAAACCAAATTGTGTTTTGGCGTTTGATGGATTGTGAGAGTATTAATAAGTGTAATGCACAGGGGGCGGCTTTTAGCGTCGTGTGGGCCTCAGGTCGAGCACGTTGCCGAAGTCTGCTTCAAGGCCTTGAGCTTTAGTTCTAAGACACGTCCACTCCTGGGACTCCCTTCTCACTCCAGTTGCTCGGTCATGCTAACTTTGGCCTTGGTCCCGGTCATGGTCGCTAAACATTAATTAAATCGCCATAGGTTTCGCAGAACGCTTTGTCAGGAATGCGAGGTCAGTTGTCTTCCTGCTTCATGGTCCAATGCCCACATCTGACCAGCCCTCTTGACATTGTTCGTTTATGTCCAACACTCTATCACTTCCAACAACAACAACAACAAAGAAAACACTATTCTTTGTGCTTTTACTAGCAATTTACTTTCATTATTTCTTTTTATCATTTAATGGACATAAAAATAACAAACTAATATTTTTTTATAGTTTTGTTCAGATCAACTTATTTCAGTTTGAAGATTCAAGCCTACCGTTGTACATAACTAATCAACACTTCTTTGCAATTTTTATTTGTCTTAATATATTTGACACTATGCTTGTTTAATTTTTTAAAACTAAAATAAAATTTGTAAATAATGGAAATTTTTAAGTTACATTTATATAAAAGATAAAGTGATAAAGAGAAAAATGATAAAGTGAGACAAAGATAAGATATAAAAAGTTTCTAAAAAAAGATATATGTATATAAAAAAGTAATGAGGTTGGAACTTGTATGATGATAAAGCTGATGATCACATAAAAAATAATCTTAAACTTCATTCATCAAATGCATCAGAACGTCAATTTGGTCGAAATTTAGTTTAGAGTGTTTTTGTGATATTCATTTATATGATTTAATAACATTCCGTGATACTCCTGTTCGTAATAGAAAAGGCCATTGAGACAATAAATACAATAAAAAGAAATTATCAAAATATCGGTAACTTCTATATTTCACCGTGAAAAATCAGTCATGTGTCGTCATCTGAGGTAGTAGTTACTTTACTCAACACTTGGCCTGGAACACAGCTATTGAACATAATAACGACCTTTATTATAAATGTCTGTACGACAGAAATATCAGTACATTTTTTTAACACATATGGTTTATTATATTTTTCACCATGAATTTATCATGTACTTGACATTTTCAGTTGGGAAGGGCTCATCTTTGTCCAAGAGTCTCTACTTCTTATTAGAACATGACGTAAATAAATCATAGTTATTTCTGTTTTACTTTATTTCTTATTTTTTCCCAACTTATGCAAGGATTTAATAGTTTGTATTTTGATATCTCCGAATACTCTACAGCTTTCATCCTAATTTTTAAAGAAACAAAATTCTTGGTTGTCTGCATTTCCTGATCTGGAAGGGCAATATAATGGAACTCTTACGTTCAAATATGTTTAAATTCAGAAATGTATTAATTTTACAATTCATTCTAATAATATACCTTTAAATCTTATTTTATCTCAATATTTCTATAACTAATGTTTATATTTGCAGGTAATATTTTCATGGTATGATTTTTAAAGGGTAAAAAAGCTATGAATCTTGTTCATTTATTCAAGGTAAAGAAACAAGGTAAATATAGGTAATTTTCGAAAATTTATAAATAGAGGCCATTGGTAAAATTGGTTAATGGGAATTTTCAAACAACTGTCTGGAAACACAGGTTAATTATGTGATTACATGGGGATTAGAAGAGAAAGAGAGTAACTCTCTTTCTCAGAAAGTGTATGCGTCATTTCAGCTGATGTTCGCGATTCTGGCGCTCCAAGTGGTTCCCAAGGCTTTTTGATAAGGAGTTCCGTGATAGTCGTACGTTAAGGTTTTCTTTCATTGGTTTAAAATGACTTAATGTTATGGAATTTACAAAATTTCCTGTTTAAAATTAAATTTTTTATAGAAAAAGTTATAATGCTAAGTTAAGGCTTCAGTTTATCCAATTAAGAAAGAAAAAAAAGGATGAATTCTCGTATTAGGTAATACTTTTCAGTAATAGTTTTACATTTTTAAACTCCTTTATTCAATTATTTTAAATTTTATCCTTTTTTGTATAAAATCAGTTTATATTGTTTGGAATATTGACTTTATATTGTTGATGTGTAGAATAAACTTTCAGTAAATCTGTATAACTATGGAAAGTTTGTTGAGATATTCACAGAATTGTTTTCATATCATTAACATTAGAGTTTTACTTCCGCAAATAAATATGCTTCTATTTTTTATCTTACAGGGAAAATGTTAGTCATATATTCGAATGTTTCTGTGAGGTAGCTAATGCTTGTGATGGAGAACCTTGGATTGTTCAAAAGTTCCCTGATAGTTACAATGATGAAGAAGTTTTAGCCTCAGTTCCTAAATTTGCTTATCCTTGTGAGTTTGACAAGTAAGTGTTTTTCAAAGTAATATGAAAATATTTAAACTTACAATATGAAATGTTGGACTTTAGTTCACCATCTATCTTTTTTCAGTTCTGTAGTACAACATTATTCCTTCGTTCTAACAAGTATTGATTCCAAATGGACGTTTGGGTTTTGTCGACATGATCCTAAATCGGAAACAGCTTTAGTTTTACTGAGTTACCTGCCTTGGCATGAAACTTTCTATAAGTAAGTTCTCTAACTTTAATTATTGAATGCAATTGGAGTTGATAAGTAGAACCTCTCAATTCGTGGCATTTGTTAGTTATTATTAATCTATATACAGCTTTTAAAATGATTTGAATTGACAGATGAATCTACCTAATTCATTAAAAACACAAATATATACCAACTATGACGCTAGTAAATTAAATAAAAAATAAATCGTAAAAGGACTATTGGTGTATGATTTATTTGTTTATTTAACTTTTATGCAGTAATCA
Organism: Hermatobates lingyangjiaoensis; assembly: GCA_026182355.1. Classification (NCBI taxonomy): domain Eukaryota; kingdom Metazoa; phylum Arthropoda; class Insecta; order Hemiptera; family Hermatobatidae; genus Hermatobates; species Hermatobates lingyangjiaoensis. The sequence goes on from JAPFBL010000055.1 coordinate 893,638, forward strand.
GACTCACCAATTGTGTATTTTATTATTATATTTAACAAAGTGAGTTTAGTTTAAAAGTAACCTTTTTAGTGTACAGCCTGAATAGTTAGAAGTGCAAGACCTCATATGGTTTTTTTATACATTTCTAATTTCTTAAGGATTATAGACACTACGATTGTTTGGGAGTTGTTAGTTGTTACTTATACATTGAGGTGGAATGTTTTCAAAAGATAAAAATTTATTTATCAGAAATGAAATAACATTGTTTGTCTCAATTATAATAATAACCTCATAAATATTTGATTTTTGAATTCAGCTAAGTGTAATTCCAGAAAATATTTGTGAATATGTTACCATAACACATTCTTGATATTCCTTATCTAAGAAAAGTTTGTGAATTTTATAAATCAATTGATCCCGGAATAAAATGTTGAAGTAAATATAATTCTGCATACATTTATATGTAAGAGTTCCTACTTTTTTGTATTATTGAACAAACTATTTGTAATTGAAAGTGGATGATGCTGAATTGGGGCCATGTATTTTTTTTCGTGTTAGATACCAGTAACCTTTCCTGTATTAACATCCAATCTGTGTAACGTGGAGTATTTATATGTGAGTCTAGTGTTATTGTGATGATTATTCAATTTCGTTTAAATGTTATAAAAAGTATGAACGTATTCATGAGACTGTTGAACCATTAATATTCGTTTTAACAGATCAAATACTCAGTCAGTAAAGCTGATCAACTTATGCTTTAATTTTGAATATAATTAATTACCATTATAACATAAATGATGAAAAATTCCGAATTTTCATTAATTTAATAGACTAAATACTATAAGCATTGTGATGTTTAATTCAAATTAGCAATATCATTTTGTCTCAGGACTGCATAATATAGCAGATAATATTTTTATTTATTCTTGGCTCCTGTTTACTCTTCTTATCTTTCCCCCTATCTTTAATTTTTTTTATAATACAGTTCTTTAATACACTTATGATAGCACCACTCCAAATCTTACGTCTTCTTAATATCCGAGTCGTCAATTTGGTAAACCACATTACTAAAAATTGTTTATCATTGCTACATGTTTCATTTGTTCATCAGATATCTTCCGTCTATACTATAAGTTGGGTCATAGTTGGGGCTTTTATTTAGCTGTTTGCCTAAAAGGGTTTATTATTAGTTAAGGAGTTGTCAGATAGGAGAAGCCATGGTTAGTGGGTATGAGGATGATCTTAACTGGTTGTAACTGGAGTGTGAGCTCAGTTATTGACTGTATAATCTTTTGGTCACTTTTGCAAAAGTAGGGAAATATTTCCTGTACTAGTCATCAATATGTTTATGAGTTTTTAACAAGTCTTCTCTTATTTAAACTTGCAAATAGTTTTGTTTTTTCCTTGGTCTATGAATTATTACAAACACATCTCTGGTTAGTGTAATCTTATTCATTTCTGGAGTATATTTTTAAGGGCCTAGCTACAAAGTGAATTGAGGACCTTCGAGGAAGAGAAGTTATTATCATATCAATGTATGTTGTAAGCTATTACAAGCATACTGATAAACAACATTAGTTTTCTTAAGTGAAGATTCCTTTAGCTTGTTGTTATTTTGGTTTGCGAAATTCTTAATAGTGTTATTTTGGTAATAAATTATAACGTTGATTTTGTCATTAAGGGTTTTACTCTGAACATTGCTTTTGTATATAGATTTTAGGACTCTCTAATCTATTTAGTGAGCATTATAGAAGTTATATTGTAAATATTGTGTTTGGTTGTTGGTGGTTCTGTTTTCTATTGTATCTTCTTCTCGTGAAAGGAAATTGGAAATTTTGCAAATTAGGCACTTTGGGTATTAATTGTTTCGTGTTAATTCAGTGTTAGTGTTGAATAGTTGGCAGTCAGATGTTAAGGACATGCAGGATTAATATTTCCATCATCCAACATTTACATTTCCATCATTATATCACTTCGGACATGCACTTCTAACATTGTAGTATGTGTCAGAGCGGGTTAATTGTAAACTAATGTTGACTATCATTTAGACAATAGTGGCATCAAGGACTGTCAATGTACCATCATTTCTCATCTCTTAGTGAAATATTGAAGTATATAAGTGAGTATGTCAGTTGCGACAATATTTCTCTGCGATTGGGTAAATTAGGTAATTGTGTGTTTAATCGAGCATATCACTTCTTGTGATGACAGAAACCATCAGATTTCTGATGATATTGAAATATTGGAGTGAATTTTAATTTATACTTGCTGAATACGGCCGAAATGAGTGCGTGTTTACTGTCGTATCGATCTATTTACATTTTATATTAATTTAAAATATTTATATAATTATTTATGTGTATATTTGTATTCTATTTTATGTTATGCATGTCATTTGGAGTCCTAATGTATATTTCTTCCAGTATTATCGTTCATATAACATTTAATGCTTTATATATTTTTAAAAATTAAGATTAAAATTAAAATGATTTCTAAAAATGACACTTTTTTAAGATCTGATTTTTTATAGTGTATGTAATAAATTGAAAAAACTTTTGAACTATCGTACTTGATTAAGATAAAATAATACATGCGTTATTAAATTAATTTTTAAAACCACGTTCACTATTGTAGAATTTGTTTTCCACATTATATTCTGATGTATTCAATTTTTTATTGTGCTGTCTTATTATTTCCGCTGTTATCGTTTATTATTTCATTATCAAGTAATTTATATACTCTGCTTTTAGTTTGAACATTTCAATAATTTCTTTACACTGAGTTTAACAATGATAAAATAAATTTGTTTTATCTTTGAAGTAGTAATTTTTGCTGTAGTAATTTTGACATTTGTAAGACATTGAACCTTAAAATAATTATATCAATAATATCTTCTAATTATTCTATTCATGAAAACTATCGAAAATCTAGAACCAGCATGTTTTTGATAACAATACAATCTAAGTATCAAATGTTATTTTTGTTAAAATCGGTGTGGTTTTGGCTTTTTCGGTTGTTTTTTGACATGTATAGGGTATGATAATAGAAATTGTTTAACATGTATAGGATGTGATCTTAGAAATTGTATTTTAAGGTCAAGTTCAGAAAACTATTCTGAAATAGAGATAAACGAACTTTTAAGGACTCTGGTTTTGTTGATGCGGACATTAATTAATCAAAACACTATTTTAAAGTTGTTCTCGATATGAAAATCTGAATTCTTGCTTTCACTCGTAAATAATTAGTGAGCAAATCACAAAAGCACCGTTGCGTTCTTTTTACTAGTGCTAGAGGAGAGATATTTGTATGGAAGTTTCTTCAGAAATAACGAATTTACCATACCTGACTATTTAATTAATTTAACGAAATTTGTAATATGCGTTGTAATAATTATTGTTATTGATAGATATTACAATTAATGAATTCTCGTTAAGATGATAAGAAAGAATTTGTTCATTATTTCAAAGAATTTATTTTAATTTCTGAAATAATGTATATCTAATGTAATGAAATTCCAACTTCTGTTTGTTTGGATGTTTTAAACTCCTAGAGTTTTAGAAATAGATTCCATATCATAAATATTTTGAAACTACATAAACACGCTACTTGGATAATGTATATTTCATTCATAGTGACGTCAGGCTCATGATTTTTTCATTGGAGTTATTTTTGATTTATTTAACGTACTCCTCCCAGTGTGTCCGCTACTATCAAACGATATTGGTATCATTAACTGCGTCTTAATCTGATGATTTTGAGAATGTGCTTACTTTGAAATTTGTAAGTTTTAAGCTATAAAGTGTATGAAATATATATATAAAAATATTCAGGTTTAAATATTCATAGTTTAAATGTAATATGTTTGGAAGAAAATTTGAAAACACATAATCGATTAACATTATTGTCTACACGTTTAATTGAAACAATTTTGCTGTATCATCTAAAATCTCGGAATTTACGGAATTATGGGAAAATGGGCGTATTATATTTTTGGATTCACCTATCAATTTTACCCAGTATTTTATCTTAATTTTTTTTTCTCTGATGTCTGATAACTATTAATTTATTTACTCTTCATTCTGCCAGTGAAGTTAAGAAGTAACGTTAGTACATAGTGATTCTTAAAAAATAAAGTTTAATATACATGTTTATAACCATAAGTTCATAAATAACCTTTTATCTTATTAGTAAAAATTATTTTTTTAAGGTAATTAAAAAATTGCCGATAATCTACAATACAGAAATAGTTATGTATGTATCCTAGTAATTTAAACGAAAATAATCTGTTCAGTTATATATTATTATTTTTTGTTCATCTTTATGAATCTGAGGTGGCCTGCTAGTTTTTGATGAGGTAAATGAAACTCGCTTGGAATCTAACACCAGTTGTTTTTGATAAAATAAATAAATTGTGAGATGATTTATTAAATGACTGAAATGTAAATTGAGTTCTTTTGGTTAAATCTCAGCTCATGTGAGGACCATATAGCAGTCTTGATAAGAAACAGTACTACATTGATAGCACCGAGGAACGTGATTTTTTAAAACTGAGACGGATTGATTACTGTGAATACCCACAATCATATTCTCTCCAACCCATAAATGGTTTATGTTATATAGTAAATCTAAGCCTTGTGTTTAGGATTTGCTCAAAATACTCCACTATTAAAGATTTGTTTTCTATTAACTTAACTCCGATTTGTGTTCAGACTATCGGAATTTTAAGTATTCCTAAATTACACTGATTTCTTTATGTGCAGAGTTTTATTCTATACGAAATTTCCATGTTATCTTAATCTTCCGAGGTGAATACGTTTCAATTGAAATTTGAATTGATAAACTGGATTTATTTGGCAAAAAACCGCAGTTTAGTACACATAAAATTATGTATGATACTATTTGCAATATTTAAAACAAGCTATTTTTTTTACAAAAAGAATCTACATAGTTACTAATAGAGAACAGAGAAGAGTGACGTCACCATCTTTGTTTTGAATGCGCTGTCACTCTCGTGTGTCACGACTTACAAGTGCCATTGCATGTTATTGCATCAACTTTGTGTATTAATCTTATTGATACCAAGTATTAATCAACTTGACTTTTTTTTTTAATATTAATTATTATCTCAATTTTGAGACTTTTTTCTAGATCTATTTTATTAAAACCATTTAATAGTAAAAAACGAAGCATAAATATTAAACTTTTAGCCTATTATGATTGGGACAACACAAATAATTTTTTTGAGACATTCTTAAATAAAATAATTCCATTGTAAACTATTTGTATCCATTGTAAATCTCTTTATATCTTACAATAAAAATGAAATAGAATTAAGTTTACATAGTGGTACAGTTTAAGGTAATGCACTATCAAGTTGTATGCGAGTAATGACAGTTGGTATTCAGGTGATTGTATTTTATGTCATTATCTCCTTAATAAAGTTAATTTGCTGCAACTTCAGGGTGATAGAATGCTTCTGAGGTAATTATTCCAGGGTACATAATTTCGAAATTAGTGGTTAATCATTTTTTCTGAATCATCAAGTTTAATTTATGATACTGTAAATATAGTATAGTAAATATGGAAAAAATAAAAATATTTGAGGCAACCATAACAATTGACTTTTGATCACATCTTATTGATACTCCTTGGTAAGAAGCAATATTTTCTTATTTGTGGTTTGTTTGATGGCAATACAAAACTATTTGTTTTCGCTCAAACGTTAATCATACAGGTTGGACATCTGGAGTAAAGATTCCAACAGTTATAGTACCTTATAAAGACAGGATAAATTTTTAGTTAACTTTAATTTTATATTATAGTTTTTTATAATTTTTACTTTCAATGTAGATGTTTTCAGTTATCGAATGAAGTCTTAGAAATAATGTATAATTCTTTGAAATTTCTAGAAAAATATAATTTTTTTAAAAGTTATTTAAAATTTACATTGGTATTTGTTTTTCGATGTGATTCTGGTTCTACAACTTTAAGTGATATTTCACTCCTTTTTTTGTTATTGAGTATACAGAACCTATTACGATATATTTTAAAATATTGAAAGTCAATTAAAATTTTACGTTTGATTCTTACCGTTTTCGTGATGCTGCTTTGTTGGTTGGTTGTATGGTTGTAACGAATATCATCCTACGCGAGGAGATTGTCCAGTTATGTTAGGGATCTCACATTTTTGGGTCTCAGTTTTAGAACAATTTTTCTTAGAAGTGCAGTTTATTTATTTAAGAATAAGAACAGTTTACCTCTCACTCTATATTCTAACATTGAAACCTTGCTCTTTTAAACATTATTGTCTGCCCTGTGTTTGACAAGTTCTGAACTAACTGAACTCGATGGCGTGTAATATGAATAGGTACCTGGCGACATGGTGTATACGGCATTGAGGTGCGGCAACCATGAACCAGAGAAGAAGATATTTGAAAAAGTTTTTAGTAGTATCTGTTCTTTGGGTGAATATTATCAATTAAGCATTGACCCACTCACCATGTTGTATTTGAAACAAGCACACACTTGTGCTTTCCCTACAGTTGTTTGTAAATGTTCATAGATTTAGAAAGGTAGACAGACACATCAGAATTAATCATGTGATATTACTTAAATTTAAATGTTTATATTTTTAGTCATAATAACAAACAAACTAATTAAGAGATCAGTTGACGAATATGAATGAAGAAAGAGAGTAGATATGGTTAGAATAACATAAAGTAGAAAAATGAAGTTGACAGAGAGATGGTTGAAAGAAATGTGCAAACTAATGAAATAGCAGACAATAGAGGAATGTTGAGATAAGGTGAGATAATAGGAAGAGAGGTTCCCATTGATTTGTCATTTAAGTCGGTTTCAACCTTTTGTGTTTTGAGAACACGGCAAAAGTAAAAGAATACTGTCGAAATAAAAGTATTAATTTTTCTTTTTATATTACTTAATCAACTTATCCATTTACTGATAGGAATGTTTTATATATATGTATATATTCAGTGCTGTGGTCAAATATTAATTGATTGCATGGTATGCAATTTAAAATATAAAAAATAATTGATTTTGCTTTCCAAGGGAAAAGATCTTGTTTATAAATTATAACCCCATTTGTAAAGCGGGACATTGTTTATAAGTAGTCTATTCCTAACGGATATCTTGAAATGAGGAACCGGTGACGGTTGTTTTATCTTAAATCCCAACTTATGACTCGTATCTGGAGATTAGCTATCTCAAAGTTGATCATTTTTATCAAAATATGATATCATTTTGTCTCTTATCTTAATCTAATATTTAATCTTTTCCATGTTATTATATTACCAAGTTTGGAGAGAAGAAAACAAAACTATGAACCTTTTTCTGTCTAAATGATATGCATTAAAGTAATTTTTTCCAGTAATTTGTATGAAAGAAAGATCAGTTGTTTTGTTTGTTACTGATTCCTAATCATTTTTTGCTAGAGCATCCAATATTAGTTAAATATAGTTAAAAGTTATTAACCAGGAGGGCAATGTGAAGGTTAAGAACAGGGCCAATAGATTGTGTTTGTGTAGAAATAGCGTAAACAAAAACGTAATTTGTGGAGCCACAATTATAATATGTTCAATGATTAATGTATTGATCTATTGTGTTTTAGTACTTATTTTACTAATAAGGTGTTTTAATAAAATCATTAATTCTGAGGTAAAATGGATAAACCAACAAAAGTCTCCACACAAATGAAGTTTTATTCAACGCGTTTCGAACACTTTGTGTTCATCATCAGGAAGACACTATAATACAAATTTTATCTAATTAGTTACAAAAATTAGAGTGAAATAATAAAATTCAATTAAGAGAATTCAAGACATACCCAAGGATGTGGTACTGACGGGTTGGTCCAGTGAACCACATCCTTGGGTATGTCTTGAATTCTCTTAATTGAATTTTATTATTTCACTCTAATTTTTGTAACTAATTAGATAAAATTTGTATTATAGTGTCTTCCTGATGATGAACACAAAATATTCGAAACGCGTTGAATAAAACTTCATTTGTGTGGAGACTTTTGTTGGTTTATCCATTTTACCTCAGAATGAGTAAATACCACACAATTACGGATTGCACAACTAATGATTTAAAATCATTAAATAACAATGGTATAGAATATTCAATTTTTATTGTTTTTATCATCTGTCATTAGGAAGATTCAAACAAAATATGGACACAAATAGTGCTAAATACGTTGAGTAAAAGAAAAAAAATTAATAAAAAGGAAAGAAGAAATAAAAAACGTTAAAATAATATTCCTGGATGTCGTTCATTACTGATCAATTTTCATCTACTCGAGCCATAGATATCACTTTGGGGGAATTGTACAACTGGTTTCACCCAGGATGTTTATTACTCCTTATTGTTAAGCATTATAGGAGTAGAATCAAAAACCCATCTCTGACGAAGACCGCTTGTTACGGTTGAAAGATCTTAGTCTTGTTTTCCCATTTCATATCGTGGTTTGATCATTGATGGTTATTTCACGTGTTTATGTGAAATCTTTTTATAAAAGATTTTATACAGTATCGACGCGCTTCGAATATTTGGTGTCCATCCTAGATAAATATATGTCAAATTTGGTATCTTCAAGATAAAATATGAGCAGAAAATGTGAAACTGAAAACAGGACAACTCAACCAAATGTAAACATCTCCTTACTAGGACTGTTATGTAACTATTTTTAGTTTATATTTTGTTTATTTTTTTCTGTTTTCAGTTTCACATTTTCTGTTCATTTGTATAGTGTAAGTATGACCTGAAGATGAACACCAAGTGTTGGAAGCGTGTTGACGTGTGTAGATTCTTTTGTATGGAGACTTGGTGTTTCTTTCCCTTATTCTAAACATGGATGTATCTGTATGAAAGCAGGTGTGGTAGAGGACACTACTTCGACGTCTTCCTGGCCAAAAAACTGTCAACCATTTGAGTTGTATCTCACTAATGGATGTTATCTTTTAAAAACAGTTATTTAACGTACAAGTTATTTTTAGTTAAGGTATGGTGCTACAGAACCAAACACTAATTCCATGTGCAATCAATGAAAAGCCCTGACATTAATAGTAGATCTTTACAAAACTGAAATAATATATACAAGAAATTGATCCTAAGAAACTTCCTACAAGTTATTAAAGGTATAATAAAGTTTTTATTAGGTAACTGCATGTTACATTTCCTCTGGTAGTATGTAGACCGTATTTTCAGCTTTCCATACTGTCGTCATTTCCATCCACAGTAGGTAGTGTTACTACTAAGTAACTACTAAGCACCCGTCAGGTACTAAGAATCAGCAATGGTGTTGAAATTCTTGGCGCAGTAGTAGCTAAAGATCTAAAGATTGCAAGTTATGCTTAGTATTTTGTACAACATCCTACGTTCGTTTTGTGATCGGATCTATAGGAGTATTTAACAGAAATTGATGTGCGTACAGTAAGACAATCAGACTAACAAGTCTGATTGTTACTATTTATTGGTAAAAAGGAAAGAAGAAGTAAAAAAACATTAAAATAAATAGAAATTAATTAATTCAAGCTTTGAATATATTAATATTCAAATATAATATAATTTCATATATTTTATATAAAATGTATATGGTATTTGATTTTAATTTTCCTTTGTCAAAAAGTACATCAGAGAGGATTGAGGTAGAAAGGACAAGCACAGGCCAATCCTATCAGTAATTATATACTTGATTTTTTTTGTTTTCTTTAAGAATAAACAGTTTTAATGTTGCGATTAAAACTACTGTTTAAATCTACAAACAGTTAGTCAACAAAGAGTTAACTTTTTAGTGATTTTTTAAGGAAAAATGCGTGCTGCTGTCATTTGCTCTAGTTCATCAATAATGGGGTCAAGTGTAGTCCTGAGGCAGCGTGCACTTCGATAGTAACAATATTCGTATTTTCAATCCAGCATGAGTCCAGGTTTGGGTACTGAGAGGATGTAAAACCATAGTTATGATCCAGCACCTGTAAGATATTCGTTAAGTTCCATTCTATAATGAATTTGATTAAGGGAAAATGTAATCATAAGACTCACGATGTCATGTAGTTGTAAAAAATGCAATAGTAGTTACACCTGAACAAATACAAAAAATAACTTTTTCCTTTTGCTCAAAATAAGAAAAACGACAATTAACTTGTCAGAATATTTAAAAAAAACTTAAGGAGTTCTGGACACAAAAAAATCGCCATGGTTTCGAAGAAGGTTTTCTTATTGTTGATTACTATGATCATTAGAATGTAATATCTGATAGGTGACCTCTGTTTATTTTTTGTATATATGATTGCCAATTAGAGGTGGATGGTGGGTAAGTTAAGTTTGTTCGTGTTTCAGGCTATTGAATCAGCTGTCAGAGCTGTTAAACAGTAGAAATGATGACAGTTGCCTTCAGTTCCTCTCTTCTTGCTGGAGAGCCCGGCCACCGGAGCCAGAATCCACAGTCCACATTCCCATTCAAAAGTCAACTGGCACCAAAGTCAGTCAATATTTCTTTCTTTTCTATTCTAAAAAGTATATATTATTATTAAATAATTTATAATTCGATTTTTTTTCAGATGTTTATCTGCAAGGCTCCCCGGCCCTTCCAACTACCTTCCATTCCAGAAAATGTAAATTTGTTATAATACTAATAATACTTTTATTTCAATGTTAACAGGATGTCTTGATTTTAATTTAGTTCTTTGTGCCTATGTTTTAAGTTTGAAATGGAACTGTATATTTTAGATTTTTTTTGCAATTTCAAAAAGTAATTCAAATAATTTAATTTGGATATACCAATATGTGTTACTATAATGCAGGGGTGGCGAAAAAGTTCGACAAAAAGAGTCAAGATTTTAAACTGTGAGAGTCAGAGAGCCACACCACACAAAATCATATAATTTTAACAATAATATATTAAACACATAATATAACATGCTCAGTCAGGTGTTCTTTGTTACCTTGTTGGAGTGATGGGATGATAATCTCAATGAGATTTCTGGCATTTTTGTTTTCAGTAATCTTCTGCAAATCAGGTTTGTATTCAGTTGTAGCCACTCGGAGCAGTTCCTTTACATGAGTGTCAGTCAGAATGGACCGGTGCTTTGATTTTACGTGTTTCAAACTAGAAAACAGCTTTTCACAGACGTATTTTGACGAGAACATAGACAGCAACTTGAGAGCGGCTCTTTTTACACACGGGTATTTTTCAGTTGGCACTGCTCTCCAAAACATAACATGGCATTCCTTCAAAAGAGATTTCAGTCTATCGTCCTCGCGTAGCTCAATCATTTCTAGTTCACTCGCTGCTCATCAGTAACAAGTGGGGTTTTCAGGCAGTCGGTGTCAACATTAAACGGGTCTATGAGAAATGTACAGCTGATTAGCATATGCCATTATTACTGTAAGAACTAAATCTTGTCATTTATAAAAGACTTGTAAAAATATCTTCTTTTTTGGTAGAAGGTACTCAGAACTTACACCTTGAGAGAGGTTTCCCTTTCCACTAACTTGTGACATAGAAATGAGTATCAAAAGACGATGTATCTAAAACAAAATCCAAACTTGGCAAAGAGCCACAGTATACAAAATAATGATAAAAGGCAAAGAGCCGCGTGTTCGCCACCCCTGCTATAATGCATAATAGAACATTATATTGAAAATAAATCATCCTTGATGTGTCATCTAAACTTTCTAGTTTAATCAGTTTTCATTTTTTTACTATAAGTAAGGTTTACTAGTCATAATCATAAAAATCCGTTTGATTTTTGTAATTTTCAAGTTACAACAGGCCATGTTATGGTTTCATGTTAAGATTTTCAGATTTTTCATTATACCAGTCACTTCTCATAATTTCTATATTATGGCCGTGATTATGTCGTGGGCTTCCTACCACTATTTATCGTAAACTGGGTGCACCTTAATTGCAGTCGATATCCAAACACTCCCTGCAAGGAGAAAACTTATTTTATTTATGGATTTGCAATATAATAATTTTTTTTTAAGTGGTACTTTTGATAAAATCAAAGACTATTTTTAGAGAAGGAAAATCATCGCCGTGCTTTCTTGTCATGTTTAGGTTGTTACAGATATTATTTTATGTCGTGCTACACAAGTTTTGCATACTTTTCGTCTGCTAGATTAAAACTGAAATTGTTTGACTACGAAGAATTGAAAAGCCTTGTTCATGTTCCTATTGATATTGTGTTGATTTTTTAATATATTCGTACTTTTTACTTTCAGTGTTCTTAATGAAGCTTGAAATTTCATTATTTAAATTCATTATCCTTGAATTTGTTAATTAATGAGTTTGTTAATTAATTTTCATGTTATTTCTTTAGGTTTGTAGGAAAAGAAAAATAGCTAATAATTTAAAGTCTGTCTGATTAATTTATTGAGAGTCATAGGTATGACAGTATTGATTTAGTTAATCAATTAATTAAAATTAACCACTTTTGATTAACTTCCTTACTATTTGTTCATTAATGAGAATGTGCTGGATTATTATTATTATTATTTTATGATCATATTTTACACTAAGATATATATTTCAAGATTGTCAAACGTAATTTTAAGATTATAATGTTTTAGAAATACTTGTGAGTCCACAATGTGTGTAGTTATTTTACTAATACTGCAACTTGTTAGCCCTAAAGTTTAAGGGCCAAGAGCTATTTAAGAAATCTTAAAATTTGACTTACAGAAAACTCAAAACGCACTCTAAACCTTTAATCTCTCCTGTGTTTAGGGTAATGGAACCTGGTCAATTGAAATATATGATAATGCTATATATGAACACATAAATATGCAGGCTTTCTGTGCTGGCTTGCTTGGTTTTTATTTCTAATGATGAGACACTGGTGATGATTTACTTTTATATATATGTTGGTATAGTTTCATTCTTTTAACCTTCTTTTAGTATCGTTCGTTAAGATGTACGAGTTTCTCAAGTACTCTACCTTATTATGGTATTTCAAAGACTAGATTAAACCTAGTGTATTTCAGTTTACTGATTAAAGGAACACAATAAGTTCTTTTGAGGTTGGGAGTGGAATGATATTTTAAAGCATTTTGAAAAAGATCTTCCGTTATTGGAATGCTGGCTAGTATACCTTTTTTACTGAGAGTATAAAATAATTTCTAATGGCTTATGATGGCTTTAAATTGTAGAGAAACCTAAGCGAATACTACAACGCAGTGGACTGTGAGAACATGATCAGTGTGTTCGCCTCGATGTTGTTCGAAAGACGCATTGTGTTCACTTCGAAGAAGCTGAGTCGACTGAGTGCCTGCGTGCAGGCGGCCAACGCCATCATCTACCCCATGTCTTGGCAGCACATCTTCATCCCGGTCTTGCCCTCCCATCTGGTCGACTACTTGCTAGCGCCCATGCCCTATCTAATCGGCGTCCCTCACACTTTGATCCAGGCTAGTTTTACTCTTTTTTCAGATTTTGAATCATATTCGTATCTTATATAAATCATCATTATTATCTACCACAGCTGTATTTAATATTAAACATTTTTTCATGCTAGGTTACGAGTCTTAAGGAACATGTTCATATGTTTTGTTAATTTTGGTATTAAATTGCCTAGCAGGCAATAATAAAAGTAAAGTGGGAACACTTGATAAACAGATACTTGAGTTAGACGTCATTTATTATTTTATTTATAAATAATAATAAAAATAATAAATAATAAAATAATAGGCATAATTTAGGGCTCACGATGTATCATGTTCATTGCGTGATATCATATAGGGACAATGTTCGGCCCATGGGCTTTCTCTTAAGAGTCTGCCACTGCAACCTAACCTAACCTCTGTTGATGCATGTGGGATTATTGAGCAAAGATTTACTCCATTATGAATTTTGGATATTTATTTTATGTGTGAACGAATCATAATGAAGATTTAATTGGGCTTCAGCCTGGTTTGCCATAATGTGCGGTATGGTCGGAAGCCTCAAGTACGCTCCATTATATCAAAACAGGTATACTGAAAAGTCAAAAATATGTATTAAAACCAGTAAAAATAAGTTAACTCTCTTGTGGGTACCTCAAGGGATTATAGGTAGTGGACCTGTTGGAAAAGATTGGAGCCAAACAACCTTGTGAGCCTGGATCCTTCGTGCACATCGCACCCCCAGCCTCCTAAAGGATGCAATTGATATTAGGGGGTAGATGGATGAAGCTAAAAGGTGTTCAGCACAGAACAGCCGGGTCTAATGGAGCCTAAAAAGATCAGGCTCTCTGTTTGTAATGAAAATAACGACAATAATAACATTTCAGATTGTTCTAAATCAATGATATCAATTTTGTTATAACTCATAACAAAATTAGTCGTTAACATATCAATTTCGTCGTTTTAATTTAGTAGCACGATCCTGCTTGGATCATTCAGAAATTCTGTTATCAAAACTTTGAACGACTCATCAGCCTTGATTTCTTTAACTTGGATATGCTAAAGAATTCGTAACGAGTGTCAAAATTGAACTTTTTGGTAAATCACCTTTCTGTAGAAATGATAGAAAATCTACTGAAGGAATAAAATGTTGTGGAATAAAAATAAATAGTAAATATAAAGTTTTATATTTTTACTTGAGTGTCTGGACTTTATGGACTCGCAGTATATTAAGATAATATAGTGAAATAGAAATAACATCAGTTTTGTTTCAAAGGAGTAGACAGTCAGAGTGAAGTTGAAAGTTTTTGTTTGGAATCATTTTCATTTCTCATTGTTATAAATATTATTAAAAAATATTTTTTCCTATAGGAAAAGGTTTTTTTCTATGAAAGTCGTTGAAGGTCTAATGATGACAGCTTTCTATTTTGGGAATGCAGCACTTTAAATGTGACAAGTACGTCACCTTATTTAGATATAATTAGCAGAGGAATATGTTTTGATCTCACTTCGACGAGAACTGTTTGTTTCCGGTCTTCTTCCCGCTCTTGGCCAACTTCTCTATAGTGATTTCTTAAAATATTGACGAATGTACGTATTTAATATTATTATAAAAAATTTTAGATTATAATTTAAAGTGTAAGTAAATTTTCTGCTGAGCTGTAGGTAAATTTGTAATTATAAGACGGTAGCCTTTACAAAAATGCTTGTTTGTTGAAAAGTTATGCAACTGATTATGTTAATTACTCCAATATATATATATGTATGTTGAGAAGGAACAGTGGTTGTATGAAACATTTGGCACTACAAAAAGTTCGTAGTTTGGATTCCTTTTTCCGTATGATACTTTTAATTTTTGTTTTTATTATTTTAGAAAACAGATTGTAAAACACTTCTGATTTTAGATTACTTTATTTTCTAATGAGTAGGATTTAATACTGTTACGGTTTAAGTGTATTATAATGTGGTTGAAAATGATCTTTGTTGTTTACACTGAATTTATAGATATGTTACTACGACACGTATGTAGTTAAAAATTATATAGGCCGCTTAAATAATGTGATAGGCAAGGGGAAAACGATTGCTGTGAGCAAATATTTTTGGAAAAAAGAAATGGCTGTACCCAGTTTTATTTACTTTTATTATTTAAAAGTAAAATATTATTTACTCTTTATATCATACAAAAATTTATTTTATGTATGATTGCTGCAGAACTAATTATAAGAAATGTTTGAATATACATTTGTATGTTAGTATCCATTTTTATCTATTAAATGTGTTTCTGAATAAGTTACACAGAAGGGAGTCAGCGGAGAAGATAGGTCAAGGCTCTATGATCTTAGAGTATAACACCACATTATTAATGATACATGTGTTGTTTTCGGAGTTATTAGAATAATAATATTTGCACTAATGTTGGATAGATGATGTATCTGATATATACTATTAGAATCTGCTATATATATAACAAATTCAATAATATATCAACCGTTGGATAGAATAGGTGTATAATGTAATCGGGATTCGGTCAATTTTCCAGGATCAAAATCAAACTCTCAATGCCGACGTTTCGGTTTTATTTAAAACCTTTTTCATAGGCCTACAAACAAAGTATGACAAGAAATCATATATAAACATCAACATATAACTAACATCAAAATGGAATATTACAGTTGTGAAAAAACAAAATTATATATACAAGTAGAAGTAATAGAAAAGCAATAAACATTTTTATGAACTTACAGAAGTCAGAATTTTTGAATTAGAAAAATGATGAAATTTACATTATATAAAATGAAGTAACAATAGATAGTTAGTGAACTAACATCTTAACTGGTCAAAAACTTGGACCAGACTAACTGATTACAATTACATGTAAACCGAAACACTGTTCACTCAAAGAACACAAAAAGGAACTAAGGAAATTAAATTTCACTAAAATCAACTTAACACTCCTGAATAAATAGTGTTCAAATTGGTAATGTCACTTCTATGATTAACTGAACTTAGATCTTTTTTTTTTTTTTTTTTTTAAAAAAACAACTTGTATATATATATTTTTGTTTTTTCACAACTGTAATATTCCATTTTGATGTTAGTTATATGTTGATTTTATACATGATTTCTTGTCATCCTTTGTTTGTAGGCCTATGAAAAAGGTTTTAAATAAAACCGAAACGTCGGCATTGAGAGTTTGATTTTGATCCTGGAAAATTGACCGAATCCCGATTACATTATACACCTATCTATATATATATATATATATATATATGATGCATCTCTTATGCAGCTTTTGAAATAGGTTAAATAGTTTAGTTTACTTTTGCTTATCATTGGGTGCTTAGGGTATTAATTGATATATTGTTTCGTTTCAGAAGGTGCACGAGCCACACGTTGGTGAAATTGTTATTCTAGACGCCGACTCCAACTGTGTCAAGAGTAAATTTGATGACGTCGCAGCCCTACCTTCCTCAGTGGTCAGTCCACATCGTTTTACATTGGATCTATTTAGAAGTATTTAAAAAAAAAATAGGAGTGCTGACAATAATAGGAAGAAACTTTATTAGTATATTTTAAAAATAAATAATAGTAATGCTAGAAGCCAACTCCTAAACATATATAATGTTTATCATAGTTAATGTTCCTTGTGTATAATGGATACAGGAAACGTTGAACTAGATGAGAACTTGACAAACTCTTGAATATAATGGGAAAGTAATTAAGGAAAACCTCCTTAAAAAGATACTTTTCTCCTACTCTGTTGACCCTACTGTGTGTATATTTTTATTTGTAAGACTTTGTCTCATTCCTCAAAGTAAAAAATCAAAAGAGCTTCATTCAAACATTGTAATGAATGTACTGGAACGTCTATTTATCTAGCTTCCCGAAATATGATAAAACCCACTATTTTGTTGAACCATGGAATCTCCTGTGCTGGTTGTAGTTTGTCCCTGTGTCTCCCTATTTTGGATTCTATGGTATTATTTTTACTGCTTGCTTAAGTATTTTTTTTTTAAATTTGAATCCTATTTGAATTGATTTTATTGTTACTAAATACTTCTTTTTAATTTGAAGTATACATCTTCACGCTAAAGCTATAATATTAGTAGCTTGTAAAACATAGGGTTTCTAATTATGCTGTTCATGGGTTATTATTTGTGAGTAAAATTCATTTTTTAGTTTCTTTTTTCTCCTTTACATCAAAGTTTACTGTGAAGTTCGATTTAATATTCCTGTAATTAAACAGAAATGAATAATTATTTATATCTATCTGGAATGTATATTTAGAAATTAAATCATCTACTCCTTTCATAAATGTAACATTAATTATCTCCTATTAATACATTTTTATTCTGTCAATAAGAGAGAATTTAGAATCATTTTACATAATTTATTAATATGAAAGGCAGAATATTATTTTGTTAGTAACTCCAGTTGCTAGTTACATTTGAAGAATATGAAGGAGATTTTCTTATGGTTCAAATATTAGCTCATGTTTTTTAAAACAGTTTGTCAGAGTAATAATTGTAATAATAATAATAAGTAATAATTGTAACATTTACGGTTAGGAAAGTTTCTCAAAGATTATATTACTGGATGAATGGTATCAAAGAGACATTGTTGTCTTTTTGTGGTAGTAAATGGAGTAGAACTCCAGTTTAGTTTAGGATTTGAACTATCAAAGCAAGCACCAAAGATGATGTATGGTCTACTTGTTAAAGGTAAGACAGCTGAGGAACGACTTGAGGAACAAAAAGGAGCTGGTGGGAGACGGAGTGAGTAGAGCATTCCTGCGAGCCTTGGTGCACTTGATAGGTGGCTACAGGGACGCTCTGCGCTTCAACCAGGGAGAAAGGATCACTTTCGATGAGGAGGCCTTCATTCAGAGTCGACCAGCCAACATTCAACCCTTCCTCAAGAGCATGCTTCATCTTCAGATCTTCCAGCAGGTATACCTCTTACTGAAGGTGCTATGAGGGACGCTATAAAAACCTATGAAATATTATACGTTATAACAACTAAGGCTCTTGGGTTGCTTAGTTGCAAATAACTCTTAAAAAAAAAATAAGTTTATTGAAAATCAGTTTTGAGTACCTTCTATCGTGATTAATGGGAACAACATTTTACGATTTTAATCTGCATATGAAACTCACAACTTTGTAATTAGCAACTATCGTAGTGAACGTTTTATTGATCCACAAGAAGTAGTTTGAACTTCTTGACAGTGAGTCTGTGTTGTAGTGGAGAATTATTGCTAGTATTGGTAAACTGAGAATTATATATTGCTAAACCCATAAAATTAGCAAATTTTGATTAGCTAATTACCTTGTAACACATTACCTTGTGTAATGTAGTATACATGATGAAACTCCTTCCCACTGTCATTTTATTTATAAATTTGATCTAGTTAATAGAAGGCATTAACAGGACGTTCAATATTTTAAAGTGTATCCACTGTGTGATATGTTTCAGTTTATTGACGAAAGACTGAATCTGCTTAATGCTGGACAGGGCTTCTCGGATGAGTTCGAAATCGAAACATGTAACTACTGCGACAAGACAAGCTCTAGACTGAAGGCCCAGTACAAGGACTGGACTCACACCATGAAGAGAGAAAGCACGGCCTTTCTCAAGAACGTCAAAACAAAGGTACATCGTACCAGAGTATTCCATTTTAGTTGCATTATCAAGATATCAACTTCAAGATCATAGAATATTTTAAAGTAACATGTATTAACTCCAACAACATACTCACGTATTAAAAGGAAGTAAAACATACTCTTTTTCTTTGGGATGTTGGTAACATAACATACTCTTGATTCGGAACAGTCAAGCTTTCAAGAAATTTTTTAAGAAACTTTGCTAAATGACATTCAGATTTATTTTCCGCATACAGTTCCTTTAAGGAAACATTACGTTACGAGGAGTGCTATTAACACTGAATATAAGTGGTGAATGTTGAAATATTATAACGTAGGACTTTCTAATTTAAGTAATATTTCTTCAGGTGTTTTTATTTTCAATTGGTAGTTTCGTAGTATATGGCTAGACTGTGTTACGTGTTTGTCTATGTGTAAAGATAGTTAACTTCTGTAGGTTTATTTAAGGTTTAGCCTAATGTAGTATAAACTTCCTGTATTTCAGAGTAGTGTTTCGTATTTCGATTATATACTCGTACCTAATTTACGAGTATATTTAAGAGGCTGCCTATGTTTAGGTTTTCAGATGCTTCAATATTTTGATTTTAAAGAGATAAATTGGTAATTTTTTTAAAAGGGAGTACTACATATGTCTTAAAATAGTGTTACATCAATGGTAGAATAAAACAATCGTGATTTAGGTTAATAATTAGTTTAGAGTCACAGAAAATAAAAATGTACTTTGCTTGAGGTGTTCGTGGAACTTGAATTATAATCTAATTTTCAAAATTGGTGCGATGGATTTCATAGCTATGATGTTATACTATACAAAATTACATTAATTTAAATTTGTACAAAAATGAAAAGAAGTTTAAAAAAAATTCAAACCAGGAAACCTAAAGATGAGTAACTGCTTTTCAACCTAATAACCCATGGTATTGTCAGTTTTGTTGCAGACCACTCTTTACAGCTAAACTTACTTTGGCCATCAACATTGTCGTTAAATATTTACACTGTTTGAAAAGAAAGTAATTTACATTTTGCATAAAAAGGAAAGCAAATAAACTACATTTTTTCTTCAGAAATCCGATTAGAGTGTTTCCTAGGTTTTTTGTGCCCTGCGAGAGCACAAATTAAAAATGCATAATAATTATGGAAAGTCTGTAATAATTGAAGTTTATAGTTCTGTTCATATTGGCAGACAATCAAACACACAAAGCCCACCTCTGAATTCTATTAAAATTATTATTTTGCGACATTACGGTTGTGCATTGCTGTTATCAGTGGTATTATTAGGTAGTATTGCATAGGATCAGTGGATGATGTAACTAATTTTGTGAAGCTATTATTTCTTGTTTGGATTTTATCTGATTTTTGAATTATTGTACTTTTATTTGTATCAATTGTTCAGTAATGCTAAGTTCTTAGAGTATGAGAATAGTATTCCACTCCTTGAAGACTGTTTTCAGCTGTGAAATAGACGACTTAATAAAAGTGCTGAGGATTATCTCAAACTGCCGTTATGGCGACTAAATCACTGATAACATTTTGATACTGACTAGTTTGTGTTTCGTGCACAAGTGTATGTTTGTAGCTAACATGTAACATGTGTTTTGTGTGGTGCTTTCATCTCACAGCTTGTTGTGTTTGTAGGCTAACCCAGCTGTTAGATCGGCTGTGAAGACGGTAAGTTGCTCCTCACTTATCATTCACCTTACTCACGATTGTACATAATCTTGTAAAGGAATCTCACTTAGCCAAGCCAAAGCATCTCTTTTGATATGTTTAATTATTTTTTCAGTATATTATAACTGAGGTTTTTACACTACTGTAACGTATATGTGTAAATGAATCATAAATTTTTTATAGTAGGTTATATTACAACATAAGAATTTGTAAATATACGGTTTTAAACAACCTTCTCAAATAGTATTTTTAAAAAAATAAAGAGAAATTATGAAAAAACTCATTTGAAAATAATTTATGAAATGCAGAAGGAACAATTTAGTTATTATATGAAACAGCAAGCAAAATGATAAATGAATAAAACAGGTAACATTAGAGTTGTTTCTTAAGTGAACATATAAGTTGTTGATGTGTTCTCAGTTAGAGTTATCCCAATGAATGTTCTGGTTACTGTTCATGCATTGGATGATTGGAGGCTAAATTTTGGGTTTGCAGTGTGCCAAATGATTAAAATAATAAAGATGCAAAGAAGAATTTTTGAAACTAAGAATTATACTCTGAACAATTTAGGAAGACGACAGTGAATGAAAGATTTGTTTTACTCAAGTAAATGAATAAGTTATTCCGTATACCCTTACGGTCTTTTTGTTTGATTGGTGATTCTACATTAGGAGTCCTAAATTTAGCCTAACTCAAATGTATTTGGAGTAGAGACCTTTAATGAGTACCTGACATTGTTCAGGTTCGTAACCGATGTTTTAACCCCTCTCCGAGGGACGAAACGCGTAGATTTATTCACCTCCCAAAGTGAATAAATCTAGGGTCAGAGTAGGTATCGAACCACGGACCCACCAGTTCAGAGACGAGTGCCTAACCTGGTCCTTTATTTTGAAATTTGGTTTCTTGTAAATTAAATACTTACTTAGCTTTAATAATATATATATTTAGTCAAAGTAAGATAACTATGACAGAATACTTCAACATTTTTGTCACGCGTTTTTAGAACATCTAACATATATATTTAGTGAAAGGAAGAAAACTATGACACAATAGTTCAACAGTGGTGTCACTCGAATTTGTATCATCTAATATATATATTTAGTCGAAGTAAGAAAACTATGACACAATACTTCAACATTTAATGTTTAAAAGTTTAATCTTCTTCATCAATTTATATTCTGATAAGAAAATGGTAATAAAAGTACTAACTTTTTTCCGATTTCGAGACTTATAGGTTCAAAGCTACTTGTGCATTTTATGTGGTGAAACAGCACCCGACTTTAACTTTGGGCCAGTAATATAGCGAGTGTTTCTAACCACACCTAATGTTGAATCTATCTTTTCCATGTGGAAGTTCAAAATATTTCTAGCCTTCTCTAGGATATAACTGTCGGCACCATACCTGTGCGAAGTCAGGAACTCGTTAAATATTTCTTTTCTGATACAGTTGAGGAAGCTACTTTCGGACCTGCGAAAGTATAATAAACTCTCTAATATGGCTCTTCAATAACTAAAAATGGATGCCAAATGAGAAATACTTTAGTACGCTGGAAGATAACTAAAGTGTAAGGCTATAACGTTGATGTTGGAAACTAAAGAACTAAGTCATATAAGTTAAATTCCACAAAAAAGAACAAGATACATACAGCTTAAGTTTGTTTCTTGTTAAATGAACATATAAATTGTTTATGTATTTTCAGTTAGAGTTGTTTCAATAAATTGTTAGTTGCCTTACAATCATGGGATGACTGGGAGGTACAGGTTTGAAGATAGGCATTAGATTTATTGTTAAATAAAACAACCAAAAAAAAAAATTAGAAATGTAAATAATATGAATTCAGAGGTTTTTGTCTGATAATAAACAGAAAACAACTGCTTTAGCAAAAGTTGTTTCAAAATGGTTCTTTTACACATTCGATTACTGTAAAGTATTATGTGAATGATAAAAGTTGAATATTTCTTGAGAGATTATGTACAACGAATATTTAACATTGCTTTGTAACGTAGACTTGTAAGCTTGCTATGTGCATGATCGTTTGTAGACTGAGTGCAGGACACTACTTGCAATCTCCTGCTTACATCATTATGAGTTCCATTCCATATCCATTCAATTTTAAGACATCTCTTTACTGAACTGCGTTTAAATTTCAAAATGGTGTTTGAAATTTATTTATAATTCATATATTTATTATAGAGCTGTAGTAACTTTAAGCGTATATTCCTCAGATTTATTTTTCAGCATTTAGATTCAAATACCAAGTATGTATGATGTTGACAGATGTTTGGCATGCGCATTTCTGTTCGATGAATTGAAAATACTGAATGGTTGATTAGGAGAAAATGTTTAGTCATGATAAAACGGTTGGATTGTGGAAACCTTTCCGTTGATTAATTTCGCGTTAAAATAACATTTGTGCTTGAATTAAATAAATCGCCATTTTATTGAATATTAATTTATTTAGTAATGTAACGATATTCAAATGTAAAAACCTAAATAATTAAGTATATTCTATTAAGCAATGTATTTCAGCTTACATTTTACATTTTAATTATGGTAGTGCAGTATCCTTGTAAACCAATTTTCATAAACTGTTTCATAAGCGCCGAAATCACCTTCGCCTCAAAAAGAAAATTCTTTCATGAATCATTCCAAGTAATTAATTCTTAATTGTTTTTGGTGCAGACTATTATTTTGATTTAGTTATGTGCTTTATGACTGACTTGATGTTATGTCGCTGTTTAATTATTTTTGTATTTCGTTCAGCTATTTTTTTTACCAATGCAATCAGTTAAAATTGTATGGTGAAATGTGTTTCTGAATTCGTGCCTGAATATATGATAATTGCAGACACTTGAAATTTATCTCCAATAAGACTTCAACAGTATATGTATGCAAAAAAATTACTGTGGTTATAGTGATTCTTTCACAATATAGGGCTTAAGTTTCCTCTTCAACACCTCTCATACATATGCAGGGAGAGTCCCACTCACTCACTCTTTAATACATAACTTTTCTCACCGAGTAAACAATAAATCTATCAATCTACCGAGTAAATCTATCAATAAACCGAGTGATCAATCTATTTGATCACATATTCAAGTGATGTGAAGTCCCTTCAGTGAAAAAAAACCTCCTGAAATGGCTTTTATTCTCTGTCTAAGGGCCCAGAAATGTTAGGTGATGTATAATAATGCTTCCTCTTCTTCCTCTATGACACATCTGTGCACAGGTCCCTTATAGTTACTTCCATTCTAATGTTGTACTAACCTACATCCTACCTCTCCATTGGGTGACCAAATCTATTGGATGTAATTCCCTCATAGGTAGTAATTCCTTTGTCCTCAATTGTTAACTTTGAACAATTTATTTTTTAAGTATAATTTTAATAATTCTTGGAAAAAAATTATATTTATTAATTTGTAATCAATTATTTATGTTTTTTTACGAATTAAGTTTTTTTTAAGAAATTTCTTCACTTGTCAAATTAATTTCTTCTAAGTGGATTTTTTGGTTTGGTTTAAAGACTGTTTTTCTTTTTCTTAAATTTGTTCTCTTGTGTATTATTTATGCTGTACATCATTTAAGAATTAAATAAAGTAGGACTTACTTTAAGTAAAGCATGTGACATTTCACTGTGATTAGAAGGTGACTAACAGGAGTATTTGATTCTTACAGGTCAAGGAGAGAGGAAAGGACGTGAGCAAGGCATACAGAGGTATTAGGTCAAAACTCAAGGATCGTAACAAGTCAGGGGCCGTTCAACCACCGACTACCTTCGTCCCAAATGGTGGCCTCGTCGGTCGTGAAGATGAGGAAGGTCGTGTAACTTCAGTTAGGAAACACCCTTCAACAACTGCAGTCGTGCCTACCAGGTGACGATCTCCTATATAATCCAGAGCAATGACACATTGATAATAGAAAAAAAAACACGAATAATTTTGTTAAAAAGAGTTCTTTAACAAAAGTGGTGGTGAACTATTCGGGCATTAAGTTTTCAAGGTTAATACTTAATTTTGAATATATTTTTGTCTAACTTATTCTTTGTGACCGGGCGCAAAGCAACCAACTTTCTTGGTTTCCAACCATCTCAGAACCAGTTGGCTTCCCCTTCTTTTCTTCTGATGACGGTTCAAACTGAAAATTAGAGATTATAAATGTGTGTTTTTCATTTATTTTTGTTTATATTAAACCTTATTTGTCCGTTTTGGATCGTATTTTAAAGAAAATTTATTTTATATATATGCTGAATAATCGAATTAAACCTAGTTTATTATAATTGTCCACCTGGTCTTTGTAACCTAGTATTACCATCTGTTTAAATACTTTTCATCAGTATTAGAAAACATTTTCTTTACCTTTTTGGAGAAGAAACCTATTGGGGAGACGTGAAAGGGAGTTTGACTTAAACACATACTATGTTTGATTTACGGTTGAAACTTTTATGGTTGTCATCAGCTGAGCCGTCAACGTTATCATTACCTTTCTTTGAAATAGTTGATATTTTATTTCCTATGGAGGCGGCATTTATATATTCCTTCTTTCAGTTTGGTAACTGAAAGTGTGTAAGCTTGGTAAGCCAGTACCATTGTATGTTTCAGTTGGAATGAAATGTCCTTCAGCTGTCCGGACGGACTGCAGCTCTCCCCAATCGACATGGACCTTATGGGGGAGTTACATCATGTGCTATTTGATCCTAACTTAGAAAAGGTGAGTTTAACCCAGTGATTTTATTAGAGAAAAATGATTAGATCGTATTCATAATTGAATAATTTGCTTGGTAAACCCAAAATCCAGTATATTAAAAACTACTAATAATTTATATTCTCATTAGTACTATTCTAATAAAAAGAGAACGTTAATTACTGATTCACCGATGCAGACTCCTGAAATTAGGACAACTAATTAATTAATTTCATGACTTAGGTAAGAAATAAGAATAATTTCTCAAAATTCAGTTCTTAAGTGTCTAAAATGTAGAATAAAGTCAAGTCAGATAAAAATATCAGAAGATCTTAGTTGATAAATGTAAATAAATTTCACAAAACGGAGATTTTTCTAAGTCATGGTTTGTACTTTCCAGTGTTATCAAAACTCCTCCCATAATGCCAAATCCATATTTTTTTGTTGTATTCTATGCTTATGAAATTCTAAGTACTTTCTACGAGCTGTAATCAAGCAAAAAAAAAGCTTTTTTTTTTCTTTTTTCACAGTAAGTTCTAAAAAGTACCCAAGAAGTTGACTTACTTGTCAATGTACGCATTGGAAACAAAGGCTATCACTATTCCTTCGTTTTCAAAAAACGCGTGAGAATCAGAAATTAATAAGTAAGAAGTGTTAATCAATGTCTGGTTGGATGTTTAAAATGGAATGAAATATTATTTCTTTACTTGTACAATCTGTTATACTGTTGTAATACTCATGATGGGGAATTTGAGAATTTATGTCTCCATATAAAAAACAGTTTAATGTCAAACCTAACAACGCATTTCGAAATTTAGTGTTCTTCTTCAGGTTTACATCTAAAAAAGTACATAGCTATGAGTTTTAAGGATATCAGAGTGAATTATTTGAAATGGAATACAATATGTGAAGGTTGAATTGCACTGTTTTTTGTTTTTAGCTAAGGAATGAGTATCAAAATTGATTTAATTAATCCCTTGTTATAAACTTCAATAGTGCAATTCAAACTTCATATATTGTATTCAATTTCAAATAATTCATTCTGATGTTCTTAAAGCTCATAGATATGTATTTTTTTTTATGTAAACCTGAGGAAGAACACTAAGTGTTTGAAAGGCATTGTCAGTTTTGATGTGGAGACGTAAATTTTGATATTTTATTTATATTATTATGGACTAAAATCAGCCATTTCGACTTCTCAGTTTTCAATAATGAAAAAAAGTTTGTAATATTTATTTTAACAGAGTTTTTATATAATATATTTAATTTATGGTTCTTACGTTTAGTTCAAGTTCAAAATCTAGTTTTAGTTCTTTTTTGAGGTGACATACTGAAATCTAGGAATAAAATCTAACAATTTTTAAACAACTTGGATTGGTTTTTTGGAAAAGATTATTATTTATGAGAAAGTATCTTATTTGGATTTATAAAAAAAAAAAATAGCTAATTACTAAGAGAAACGAGTTGAATTGTTGGCTGTTTGATGAGTGTTTAGAGGGAGTTTTGTTTTAGCTGAAGATGTTGAACGGCAGTGCAGTGGTTGGGAGCAATGGGTTTTGCGAGAGTGGAGCGCCTCACTCTCTGCCTAATTCTCATGTTGGCCAAGTCCCCAGCAACAGCCACAAGGTACACTTACTCAGTCACACCAACTTGAAATTGTGTTTCCTTCCCCTTTACCATTTTTACTGCTTAAGTATAGTAATTATGAAAAATTCCATGTCAACATTTTGAGGGATTTACACGTTTTAACATTTTATGAGTTCCTTTTTCATTTTTTTTTTTATCAGTGTCAATGTGTATTTGCGCTCGCGCTAGTTTGTGTAGTGTGCGTGACTCCAAAAGTTTTTAAACCCTAAAAGTTACCGAATACCGATTGATAGATCATTTTGATAATGTACCCAAAAATAGTTCGTATAGTGTACATGATCTGTTTAGTTTTTGGCTATATTGCAATAATTCACTTTATTGATCAGTATACTACTGACTTTAGATTGTTAAAATTTTTTCGATAAACGAAAAGAGTAGTTTTGTTCAAAAATTTAAAAATGTTGTCTAAATTGTGAATGAAAACACTTGTAAAGAAGATAAGATACTGATCATCGTTTGACGGATCATGTAGAAATGAAACACAAAAATAGTTCCTTATTAAAGGATGGGCCTTGCAGTTTTTTGACGAAATTCCACCTAATGAAAGAGACATTATATTATATTTAATGAATTCAGGAAATATTGTTTTCTTCTAAAATACAATCAGTAGTTCATTAATTGTAGCATTTAAGTAAAATTAGTTTACTAAAAAATAAATGACAAAATTTATGGTTTATTTGGGAGAGGTGGTATAGGCCAAAGTACCAAAACTCTACTTGGAATAACGGTAATTGGCTATAATGATAGGATTTGTTTACATTAAATTAAAAATCTTTTTATCAAAATCCAACCACCCAAATTATAAATTATAAGAAACTTAATATTTACAAAAAAAATAATTCTGGTTTCTCTAAGAGCTTCATTGTTTTGATAATATTGAAGATCGGGAATGTTACATCTTCGATGTTTATGACAAAAAAGCTACTAATTTCAAACCATATCGGTAATTCGATGTACTTAATATTTTTATTAGGTGTTTATATCTTGCTTCGAAGGTTCCATGAGTTTAACAGTATTTTTACACTAAGAGATAGATAGTTTGCACTAAAAATGAAAACTGTTAGGTTTTATCAGCAGTGTACCATAAGATGTTTTCGGTGACAAACATCTTCACAAGAGACAACCTAAGTATTTAAATATCGTAAATCTATAAAATAAGCTTCAAAATATTTTGTTTAACAACATAGAAAACTCTATGTATATTATATCTGTGCATTATAATAATAACTATATTATAGTTACTATATTTATACCATAATGGTACTAAATCAAGTTCATACTTCTGGCGATTCTGCAAACTTTAATTTTTATATTAAGTATTGCCTTAGCATAAGTTTTTCCTGATAAAAATTTATAAATTTAAAATAAATTAAAGGAAACATTGCACTAAAAATGTCAAATATTAAGTTCCGTCTGAAGAAACTTGTCAGATTGTTCTAGAACAGTGTTCTTTTTTCAGTGACAAAATGGATTCAGATACATTAAAATAAATGAAACTATTTATTTACTGGCTATTAGTTTCATAATACTTTAGCGCCATGCTTTATGTGTCTACTTTGAAATTTATTTTAATATTTGTGAAGAAGTGTTTATTTTTGCAGTGAAACTTTAAAAATCACAGAGTTTACAAGTAATTTGTACTTAGTTGCTAATAATCATTTATTTTGCTGCTATGCACATGTTGTGGCTTGGCTGGGTGATGTTTTGAGCTTGACGCCAAGGTTTGTTTAGGCCGATGATGAGAAGGTGGGTGATTTGATTCGGCTGGACAGTGATGAAGCTCTTTGGCCTCCAAAGTCTTCCACCACTCAGGAGTCTGAGAAGCTTCTTCTCGAGTATGGACTCGACTTCAGTTCACTTGCACTATCTCCTCCGCCTCCCAACCACTCAGCTCCTTCGTCTTCTAATTTTCCCTGAAGCCTGTTTTTCGTCAAAACGAAGGTCGTCTTCTTAAAATTGACATGCCTCCTGGAATAATATTTTGTTCAAATGTCATCAAAGTCTAAAAGACTGAATTTAATTCCATATTTTCATCTCGATCTCCGCTTCCATTGCGAAAATCCTGTCTTTTTTCTCCAATGATTTAGCAGTACACAATCATTGGTGCATAAAGTACCCCATAAATCCGAGACTGAGCCTTTCATTGTATAGTTCTCAAACTTCATCAATCAGTGAATGTCTAAACCACTAGAAACAAACTATTTTAATAAATACCATATTTGATATGCAATCCATTATGATGAGACTGCTTTTATTTAAACACCATGGATAAGTACATATATAATAGTAAACAAAAGCATACATGTGTACAATGTTGTCGTTATTTTTCCATCATTGTAATAAAATGTTTATTTTAATATATTTGTATGTTCTAATAGCCATTTCAAAGAGGTACCATGAAGGTGATGATTATTTGTGTATACAAGGAGTTTTGTCGACATTGTGGAAGTTTCCTAATAAAACAGGTAAATCAGATTTTCCTCTAGCAAATAATTAGTCTACGAGTTTGCAGTTAATAATCATGTCATTGTTAAGTCAATTATTTCTAATGGTATTAAGAGAAAAGAAGACATAATTGTGCCTAAAAAAGAATAATTGGTTTTTGTATAGTTTATGTAGTCTTTCATTCTAATTCAAAAATAGAAAAAAAAATTCCAAACTAGCTTCGTATATTTAAATGTAAATACCAAAAGGTGAAAGGAAAAACTTTCTGAGGTTTGTTTGATTATTTCTGAATTTGGTTATCACAGTACTAATGTCATATTTTTGAAAACACACACAAAAGGTTTCTGAAATTTTTTCTTGTAGTGTCTTGTGACAGTAGTATCAGGCGTTTTATTCCGACTTCTTTGCATATTATTATATATATAAAATGTTAAATAAATAGGTATATAACCCCATTAATATATAAATAAATGAAGCATTAATAATCCACTCTTGAGTGTTTAAGAGAAACGTTTATATTTTGAATATGTAGTATGGTTTTCTTCTGAGCCTCAAACAATATTTCTTTGTGTCTCTTTAGATTTTCAAATATTATATATGCATTTATATGGCAATAGTCATACCATTTATTTTAAAACCTGTTTTATTTATATTTCGTCAAACTTTCTTTATAAAGACGTAAGCTGAATTAAGTGGTCTGTATTTCTTGTGTATTATTTTATGTTATTTGTCATGTTTCTGGTTTTTGATAGACTGTTATCATATCAATTCCAGGGATAACACGTAAGGATATTAAACACATTTAAGTTCTTATTTATTAGGCGCCCACATTTGTATTTTGCTGCCCCTAATTTTAATTTTCAAGCATTGTTGAAGAAATGGATAGTAGTTGGTAGCCCTGCCACCGAACGCTTGCCTTAGTTCTTTCACAGAGCTATACTAAAGAAATGTAGTAACCATTGAGTTCTTTATCGTATTAGTACTGCATTAATGTTATCACGTTATACATCTTGATTATATCTGTATACTTCCATCATTATGGATTTCTTGCTAGTAGTCCTAAGTGCAGTGAATTGTTCAACATACTCATTACTTCCTTATATATTTCTTAAGTGAATCTTTCAATATTTAGATTACTTTTGTTTGTGCCAAAGTTTCTTGTACGATAATTTCAGTCTCTCATAGACATATTACGTCAAATGTCTAGTCATCTTCTGGATCATGATATGCTAATATGTACAGGAGGAAGGGTGCAAGTGATTTTTTTGCAGCACATGCAAAATTTGTTATGGAGAGAGTGAATCTGTATGCAGCCATATGTGAGTCAAGTATATATGATTATACACAGGTGAGAAAAAGAGTCCTGCACAGATGAATGATCTACCCATGCTTTTAAGTGTTTATCTTACTTCAGGTTTGCTGTCTACCTTTCGAATTGTATATGTTACAAGATTTCACATTAAACACGAGAAATAAAAATCGAACGTCTAATCGAATTTCTTATTGTGGTTTAAACTTTTATATATATTAACTTCTAAAACATAGTAAGAAATTCAGATTTTCAGATTTAACGTCGTTACTGTGACATCTTGTTATATATATATAACAAATTCAATAATATATCAACCGTTGGATAGAATAGGTGTATAATGTAATCGGGATTCGGTCAATTTTCCAGGATCAAAATCAAACTCTCAATACCGACGTTTCGGTTTTATTTAAAACCTTTTTCATAGGCCTACAAACAAAGGATGACAAGAAATCATATATAAACATCAACATATAACTAACATCAAAATGGAAATTACAGTTGTGAAAAAACAAAAATATATATACAAGTAGAAGTAATTGAAAGGCAATAAACATTTTTATGAACTTACAGAAGTCAGAATTTTTGAATTAGAAAAATGATGAAATGTACATTATATAAAATGAAGTAACAATAGATAGTTAGTGAACTAACATCTTAACTGGTCAAAAACTTGGACCAGACTAACTGATTACAATTACATGTAAACGGAACACTGTTCACTCAAAGAACACAAAAAGGAACTAAGGAAATTAAAGTTCACTAAAATCAACTTAACACTCCTGAATAAATAGTGTTCAAATTGGCAATGTCACTTCTAATGTATATATATATATATATATATAGAGAGAGAGAGAGAGAGAAAGGAAGGAAGAAAAAGAGAATCACAAATTTCGGGAATTTTCTTGGTTCAAATCAAACTTTCAAAACCGACTTTTCGTTTTTTAGTAAAATAAAAGATCTAAAATCATAAAATAATCAACAATTATGCATATATCAAAAGTCGCAAACTTCCATCATGTTACAAATGTAAATATTCCTGGCTAAAAAGTAAGAGAACTTACAGAAGTATAATATCTTGGAAATGAAAAACAATGCACTTTTACATTAGAGTCCTCAATTATTACTATTTTACAACAGTTATTCTATTCCTCTGTCCATAGTTAAACATATAATACTGTATGATAATATTAGTCATGTATAATAATTACTTAATTTAATGTAACAGGAATTCAAAATTTTATTTTCAGTTGGTTCTCCTACTTTTTAGTCCAGAATATTTACATTTGTTATATTTTATATTATATTTTACAAAAAAAATGTTGTAACTTTGCTTTTTTAATATGTTTAAAATTTGTTGATTGTTACATGATTTCAGATTTCAGGTCTGTGAAGAATTTTTTAAAATCCGAAAAGCCCGTTTTAAACCTTTGATTTGATGAATCTAGTAAACTAACCGACTCCTGTTATATTTTATTTTATTTCATTCTACGATCTATGTCTTTATCAGTTTTTATGTATACAAAAGAATTCGCTTCAATAATAAGAATTTCTGCTACATTTTATGGTGCTCCATACAAGTCTTATTAATTTTCATCTAGTGTTGTGGAAGGGTTTTGCATCATGGATTACAATATTTTTTCCAGTGTTATTAAATTACAAATTCGCGTATGTATTCAGTAAATAGATAATACATTAAGATTTTATTTAGAGAATACTTTTAAGTAAGAAATAGTTACTAAGCCTTAATTGAAAATGTATTTATTGTTATTTTATATTAAAAGTGTATATTGTAAACCAGTTCCTTTATAAACCTTAAGGTATATAAAATCATATTTATCTCATTTTTTTAGCGTTGTTATTTTTCGGTTTAAACTTTTGCTAATTTGTAGTATTTCTGTATTCCTTTTTTTTTCTA
Source organism: Hermatobates lingyangjiaoensis (assembly GCA_026182355.1). Lineage (NCBI taxonomy): Eukaryota > Metazoa > Arthropoda > Insecta > Hemiptera > Hermatobatidae > Hermatobates > Hermatobates lingyangjiaoensis. Next base: position 926,343 of record JAPFBL010000055.1, read on the forward strand.
TAACTTGTATAATATGTGGGTAGTTTGTTCAAAAACCTTTAAGTAAATGACAAAATGACATTGTCACTTCGTTAAAAAAACATATGTAATGTAGACTAAGTTTCCGTTTTTATATCTTATCTGTAATATCAGAATATTATCCTTTGGCAATTCATTTATCTATCAGTGGCACTCCATTTTGGTTGTGACTTCTGTATTAAGAAAGGTGATGTTAGGTTTTCAAAGGATGATTCAGAAAGCTAGTTGTTATTCGAGTTTAATATCTGAATGGGCTGTTTGTAAAAAATCTATGTGATTAGTAGCTATCTCTCCAGGAGAGAAATATTCATAACAAAAATACCTTCATTAGAAAATCATACTGCCTATACAATCCTAATGACAGAATCTGTAAAATGAACATTGAAGTTTAGATTTAGTGTTGGCTTAGTAAGTGAGATCATAGCCACAAATCAGATATTTCACTCCTTAGTATATATTACCAATATACAATAAAAAACCTATTCCACAACAAGGACATTTAAATATGAATTATTTTTGGATGGAAGCTTTTCTGTTAATTATAGATGAACTTATTACATTGACATAACTTCTGTAGAGTTTGTGCCTTTTCTGAAGTTAATAAACTAAAGAACTGTTTAAATGAATGATTTAAGTAATCAACTTAATAATATGATTAGCATATATCATAACAGGATGGGGAACATGAATTGTCTAACCATATGGATTTATTCTTCTCCTGATTATGTATATCATTTAGAACAAATTGTAACAGTGATTGGTCATAACAGTGTCTTCTATAAGATTAGTAAGTCCAAAACAAGCGAAAAAAGAAATTTACTGAAGAAGATGATTTATGTTTCCTTAATCTTACTTAAAACTTATATGGTACCAGATAACAAGAATATTTTTGTCATTATAGAACTTGGTTAAATTAAGTAAAATAATTAACACTTGGAATAGTGGCGTGCTGTTAACTTATTGAATATATATTATTGATATTATATATACAAGTCATTTGAAACGTTTCATATACTATTTGAGAAAATAGTTGAGTACTTTACTTAAAGCATCCAAAGCTTAAATATAATATGTGTTTCTCCATTTCTTTTTACCAGGCAAAGCATTAATCCAAGTTGGTGAAATAGTAGTACATTTAATCCTCTCTTAGTAAGCCTTTTGGTTCACTTTGTTTTGGGATAAATAGTTTACTTATTTCGAATGGGGCTTTAATTTTCATTAATCATTAATTAATTCTTCCATCAGAAATTGTCATGATAGTACCTTCATGATTATAGTTTAAAGTGAACGTAAAACTACAGTCACAGCCCTTCTAGGACTTTAGTGTTAACCATATTGTAAACTATTGTTTTAAAGTGATATTAAGAACTGTATTCATTGCTGTCAGTAAACTCAATTCTCTTTGTACCACTGTAATTATTACTATATTTTAGTTACGGTTTAGTTTACGGATTTTAGATTAATGACTATTTGAGCTTCATGGTAAATTGGTGCATCCTAGAGTATTAACGTTTTCCTTTGTAGCCAGAAGTACGAGTAGTATATTATTTCACTTAGTTACCTATTTATTTATTAATTATTTCAATTGTTATATTTTTATACGATATAAAGAAACATCAGTATATTATAGTATTGAATGCAATTATTTATGTAATGTTGTGTTTTATATTTCTTATGTTATTGTAAATAAAAATAAAAATACAATCTGTAGTTGATGGTAATATTATGTAAGTATATATTCAGTTTCTATAACAGTGCAAATGAATTTTTGAAACCGGCCATATTAAAAAGAATAAAAACAATTTAAGTTCACAGAAGGAGTTCTTGAGTATTTTGGTCATAAAGAAAATTCAACTCCTGATTATACGCCTTTATATTATTTCTTTATGACCAAAATCCCCTTCTGTGAACTTGATAAATCAGTGGCCGAGAAGCTGTATCAATAAAAACAATTTAATATATGCTCTACCCGTTATGTATAGCTGATTACCGAATAATTCTGACCTAAGCCGTAGTCCCTTCCCGTGCAAACTCTGACCTTATATTAATGAGTTTTTATGGGTTTCAATTGATAAAACATTCTTGAATATTTATAATCAGCAAGTTGTTAGGTAATTTAAAATCTTTGGGTTCCTGTATTAATGCTCATTGAATCGTGAATGTTTTGTCGATGAAAAATTTTTTAAAGATTTATTTTATTAATATAATTAAATGGTTTAAAGATGTAATTGTGGTGTGACTTTTTTTTTTCAAATAGTTTTTACTTGAATGAGTGAGTTGGTAAAATTAATTGAATTTGATTTACTTTCAATTAGGTTAAACAGAAAGTTCATTCATTATTAAATCTGTAAAATATTCCTTTTTAACTAACTTTGAGGCCTAATATATTGAAATTATTTAGTCTTGTGTGTATTTGAGCTAATTAATAATGGAATTTGTTAAATGAACGGAGACATTTTGTGTGACTGGTGTGTGCATTTTGAAAGTCTTGGACTTTTTACTAAAGATCTGTACTATTAGGGAAATATGTTACATGTTTGTTGTCATTTCAAATAATTGTAATTTTTTCTCTGTTTTTATAACTATTTATCTTATACAAAATGTGATGATTTTTTTTTTATATCATTAAAGGTAAACATTGTGAGAATTTGAAATGACCTTCATGTCGTGTAAAATTACTTTAGCTGTATATGTGAAATTGTTTGTAATGGTTTTGATAAAATTATTACATAAAATAGCGGAAAGAAGAAGATTGGTTATTTGTATGACAATTTAGAAATGAAGCCAACCAGATGATTAACTGGAATAGAGTTGACCTTTAAGCTAATGGAACACATTTAAGAAAAAGTTACATTCATTGATGAACTCTAGTTTTTCCTAAAACTAGAAGAACGCTTAAAGTTATGCGTAGATTGCAGAAATAAAAAGTGACTGCAAATAAAAAAAGTTCTAGATTCAACTGAAAAACGGGTTAAAGTGCGATCTAAAACAAAGCAGTACTTGTTCAATATAAGGAGATCAATAAATCTTAACAATCCTTCCAGACATCTCTATTCTTCCGTTGAATTCCTTTGTCTGCGGAGACATGTGAGGATTCTCAAACCACTCTCTTCTCTTTCGTCTTTCTTACTATGTTTTAAATCTACCTAATCAAGGAGATGATTTTATAAAAAATTGTTTCTTCTTTTTCCTCGAAGTCTCCTAAAAAGCAAATTAAGAAGTCATGTTAAATCTTGTATTTCCTATTTATATTGTGACTGCCTTTGTATATAAACAGGTTTAAATTTTGTAGGGATAAATTCGTAGGGAAAACAATTGAATTAATAATGGTGAATAGAAATATTACTGAATACATTTGAAATGATATTACATTGATTAAAAATGAAAAATAATTGCTAATTGTAAATGAGTTACAGTTATTCCGATTTTATTTGTGTAAGTCTTAGGTTTTCTTAATTAATGTTTAATGTCTTCATTGAATACGTCTTAATAGAAAGCATAATGAACTATGTCGTTCAGATTCTTTTTGATTCAGAATAGTCTTGGTATTCTGTATAGGGTGGAATAATTAATGCAGTATAAACTTTTTTGAGGCCTAGCACAAAGTTTTACAAATTAAGTTTTATAGGACACTTCTTGCCAGAAATGTTTTGAAATTATATTTTTAGGCTACTAAATACTTAAGGGGTTCTCGTTACAACAACGGAGAAGGGCACTAAATAACTGACTAAGAGATTATGTATACAAAAGGTTATATTTTGAGTAATTTCCTACAGCAGTTGTTGAAAAAGTTTGAATTAAAGAAATCAAAGTTTGATACTAGGAGGTTGGGAGGGAATTTGTATTAAATTTCAGTGAAAATCTCGTAAAACTTTACACTTGGTTTATTTTTTAAATCAAGTGAACTGTTACCTTCTCTTAATTTATTATGCATTTTAAATGCATTGCAATAATTACGTTAAAGTTAATTTAGTCCAATTTTAAAGTTTCTGTATTCCCGTATTACATGATTAAACCATCTAAATCGATGTATAACAAAATTAACCTAGGAAGAATATGTTCTCTCAATGTTGGAGAAGTCTTTCATAGACATTTGTTGATATTCAAAAATAAATTAGTTTAAAAATCTTTGTAAAAATATTAACCAAAGAAAAAAGTGGTTTTATATCTATGTGTATATTAATGTCAGCAGGAAAAAGTAATAATTTACTATGATGTAAGGTTAATTTATACAAACTGTTTTAGTTACCATTTGAGCAACTCAGAAAAGTGCCTGTAAGGCCAAACTCCAAACAATTCTCAATGTTTCCAAATATTTTTTTTATTTTTTTGAGTCGTTTGGAAAAAAATCCATCACAGTGATAGTTCTTGCCAGGGCTTCCTGATTAACGTACTTGTGATAATTTTATTGAACTCTAAAGTTACTTTTTTTTGTTGGACTACAGTTCTATTAATATACTTCTTTTGAACGTTCATTTACGAAAAGAAGTTAAGCTATTCCGGTATTGTTATATTTGAGAGATAGAAACGGTTTACTAAAGAAAAAAATTAATTTTCTAGACAATTTTTTTCTAGGGGAAAGAAGTTGATGCCGTGTAAGCTTCAGTCTAAGTAACTGTTAAGTCATGATCTGAGAACTATAATTTTTTAATGGGTTTTCAAAGATGCAGAAAACTATTTTTTATTATGATAAAACAAAAATAAAAAAGTAAATTTGTTTGGGCCAGTAAAACTCTCAACAGTATTTCATTAAATATGGGAACATAACATAATAACTGAACCTTGAGAAAGTGGTTGGTTACGAACACCAAAAGTAAATGAAATTATTATATTTTTTTTTAAAAAAAAGAAGCTACCAGTGTCTAGATACATCTAATAACCCTTTATACAGGAAATATTATAATTGAATCTGCAAGACTTTAAGTCACAGCAAACCTGTTAGAAAACACTTGTTTCATACGACACAATGAGGTATATTAGATTTTCCAACATTTTTAATAATTTTTGTTCGATGAAATGAGCAGTGTTAAAATTAATTCTTAGTGCTTCCTGTATTAAAATGTTTGTAATTTCAATAATAATTTGAATCGCTTAGAATATTTAAAAACTTTCAATGGAGCTCAACAGAATTATATATATAGACTTCTTGTTTTATATGTTTCCAATTTTGTATAAAATTGAACAATTGTGGATATAGTATTCTTTGCACATTGTATATTTTACGTTTTTTTGTTGAATTTGTTATCATATACTCCTATTTTTATTAAACAAAAATAATGGTACTTTTAGCTGTTTTTAATTTAAATAATCCTTATGATTTTATAAAAACTAGTAGAATGATGCTGCCTATCTTATTCACAAAATATTACTTTTTGTTCAAATTAATAATGTTTATTATTAATGGCATTAATAATGTTTATGAATTATAATTACAATATGCATTAATATAATTATATTGGTTTATGCATTAATAAACCAATTTATTGTTTTTGTGATTCTGAGGCAGAAGTCAGGTTAGATTGGCCGGTGTTCTCCCTATAAATTCAGTTGTACCACATGATTCATGAAGTCGTCATATCTATCACGAGTTCACTAGTCTGTGTCAGAAATACGCACTCAAGGAGCCGATTCATCTTTTCAAGTTTTTCTGTAATATTAAATGCAGAAGATAAAGTTATTATCCTAGTCTTAGAAATTATTAACCGAAAGAAACAAAAAAAAATGTTCTTAATTAGTTATTTATCAAACAATTTGCATCTAGTCAAATGAATGTATATCTAGTCATACCTTGAAGGATATAATAGGTCAAATATGAAACTAAACGAGAATCGCTGAGGTCCTAGATTCTTATTTGACAATATTTACAGGATGGAATTTGAATAGGCATTATTCCTAGAAGTCAAAAGTTAAAAAAATCTTCTAAATTAAAGATAAATGAACTTTTATGTATTTGATTACATTATTTCGGATATTAAATAGATTACAATAAACTATAAGTAATAAATACGAAATTTGATCAGAATTGGTAAATTAGAAGAAAAATACATTTGTAAGAAGGCAAGCTTGCGACTTGATAGCAGCGTTACTAGTGTCTAAGTGCGAAAATTTTATTAAGGTGCTAGCTGAATTTATTCGGCTAAAAGTTGAATTAAATAATTAATATTTTCTCGTTAAGATCTGATTTGTTTCATTCGATTGAACTTCTTCCATTGGTGAAATTCAGTTCTAGAACTGAAGTAAATTTCAGTAATTGTTTGAAAGTATTCTTTCTTGATTTTAATATATATTTTACTTATGCATATAATTATAAATACCTAGAGATCCTTATATATATATATATATATATATATATATATATATATATATATATTTCGTTGAACAGCTGACCGTATTTCGCTGATGTCATTTTCTTCACTAGTTTTTCAAGGTTTCTGAATACCTTCTTCTTTCCTTCATCTAAACGTTGGAGAATGTTAATTAAGTTATAACCGACATGTTTCGACTGGCTTCCAGTCATCTTCAGGGTGATTAATTAAACTGATGACTGGAAGCCAGTCGAAACATGTCGGTTATAACTTAATTAACATTCTCCAACGTTTGGATGAAGGAAAGAAGAAGGTATTCAGAAACCTTGAAAAACTAGTGAAGAAAATGACATCAGCGAAATACGGTCAGCTGTTCAACGAAATATGCTTAAAAGAAGGACTGCTTCCAAATTTTACAAATATATATATATATATATATTCTATGTTTTTGTTATTGAGGGCTAGGTCAAATAAAAGAAAATAAACTCCTTATTTGACCTAGCCCTCAATAACAAAAACATAGAATAGAATTGAAGAGGTCAATAACAATTTTGGAGTTTATATATATATATATATATTGATAAAAGTATCGACCGTGGAATAGAAACAAAACTAAAGTTTATCGGGACTCTGTCAGTTCTTCAGGTTCAAATTAAACTCTCATTGCCAACGTTTCGGTTTTTATTTAAAACCTTTTTCATAGGCAGAAGTATAAATTTTGAAACAGAAAAACTAAGTATTACATTACAAATTATTTTACAAAGAAAAATCCACATCCTATTTTTCTTTGTAAAATAATTTGTAATGTAATACTTAGTTTTTCTGTTTCAAAATTTATACTTCTGCCTATAAATTTATAGAGTCCCGATAAACTATAGTTTTGTATATATATATATATTTGTAAAAGTTGGAAGCAGTCCTGCATTTAAACATATATTGTTAAATAACGCCCCATATTTGGCTTGTATCTGTTTCTTACACAATTTCTCCAGTTTCCGGAATTCCTTCCTCGTCTTTTCATTAAAACTATATGAATATGTGGTACATTCGAAACATGTCGACTAGTAATATTGGTGATAAGCTTTATAGTTTTAATGAAGAGACGAGGAAGGAAAGAAATTGTGTAAGAAACAGATACAAGCCAAATATGGGGCGTTATTTAACAATATATATATATATATATATATATATAAACGCAGCAGTTTAAATGACGTTCTTTCCAAATCGTCTTATCAAAAAAGAAGTTTTCTGATATAGTGGTATGATTTAGTCCGGACGTCGTGGGTGTCTTACATGTCTTATCATCAATCCCGTTCCTTCCTTAGCAAACGTACCTACTCTATCTCTCACAAGACCTGTTGTACCTCTGATAACTGCGTTTACTGTTTGGATTGCACCCAATGTGGGTTTGGCTTCCACCAAGCTAAGCCTGCGTATGAATAATAACAGGTCGTCCGTTAGTAAACGCAGTGACCTTCCCGTTGCTACCCATGCCAGTTCTCACGGACTCAGTTTCAATGACTGTTTCCGTGTACAGGTCCTGAGACAGATAACTGATAACAATTCAAAAGTCACTCTGAGAGCTTCAGATGAAGCTCTTATTTGTCTTTTGGGGGGGTAGATCTGCTCCTTTGTTTAACCTCATTCGTTGATTATTCCTTCTATTTATTTTAATTTATCTTTTGTTTACTTACTTATTTTTATTTTTGTTTTGGTTTTTTACTTGTGCTAATAGTTTTTTGTTTTCATTTGGTATAATTTATTTTGCTTTTATTTCTTTATCTATCCTTGCCTCCCATTCCTCCTTAAGTTGGCTACACTGTTTGAGTGTTTCTTCAAGACCACCGGCCAGTCGTGGTCTGCCTGCAGAGCGACTCGTTTCTATCCTCCTGATGACGAGGCCATCGAAATATAGTAGTGAATTTCTGTGTGTTCTTTATGTCACTGTAGTTTATATATATATATATATATTTGACTCTTAGAAATATTCATTTCTATTCGACAGGTTAATTCTAACTAAATTTGAATCTTTTGAAATTAAGCTTAAATACTCTACAATAAAGAGATGACAAAATAACTATATAAATATTTTAAACAAAAAGCTTGCAAAGTTAATTATTATTATATTTGTTCACGTGCAAAGTCGAGGAGGGCTTTTAGAATAGAATAGAATGAAGTAAAACCAATCCCCTCGGGGGTTTGATATAAAACGTCAGCCCTTACGCTCTTTTTGTTTGATCAGACGTTTGGGTACAATCGCTCAGATTAATGTATAGAACTGTTGCTCGAGTTCCCTTCCCTTCACCCATTTATTAACTATGTGAATTGCAGTTTCTTCTGCCTCCCCACATAGTCTACACTCTCTTTGAGGATGACTATTTGCTTATAATTATTTCAAAGTCTTTCTTGTGGTGTGTCTCAAACCAAATTGTTTCCTACAGTTAATGGTAAATGCTGTGACGCCTGCCTCGGAGGGAAAATATAAATCGTCGATTCCGAGACCGTGTCGTAGAAAAAAGCCTTAAATATCCATCTTTTAAAGTAAATTAGAGTAAGTGACCAGTCAGCCTGGTCAATAAAGTTCTATACCTTGTATCAGAACAACAAAGTTTTGTTTGCACAAAAAAAAAGGAATTAAAACAACCATAAACCTTTGTAAATATATTTATAATGAAATATCAACGCACAATTCAACATGAATAAACCTAAGGAATTTACATCGTTTGGTTTTTTTTTATTAAATCAGCATGACTATTCTAAAGACTAGCTAGCTGTTTTATGCCAAAGTCAAATTTTGTATTAAAATGTCTGTTCCAAAGCAATAGTCAACAAGTGACAGGCAGAGTAGGAAATGAATATGGGAATATAGTAAATGATAATAGAGATGCACAATAAACAAAAGCAATATAATCACACAGTTATTCTAATATATATATAATTCGAATACATTTAAAATACAAAAATAATATATATGTATATTTCATACAGCACCGATTTCGACAGACAGTACAAAATTCTTCACAAAGTTGAATACAAACACATTTACATCATGCACAATATGCCTAAACCATTTTATTTTATTTTTGTCATATCACATATAAAAATAAAAATTCTTATAAATCCGAAATAAAAAAAAAATACTCATAAAAAGATTACACAAAATGGCAAACATTAGGGAAAATAATGATTTAACGACTCTTAACATAGTTAACAAATGCAATTTGGAAAGAAACTAGTTACAAGTGATGCATATGACTAGTATACATGTGCTGCGTCACTAAAAACAAATGATGCAACGAAAATATCTCTTAAGCTAGGGGAAATCCGGTTAGACTTATGGAAAAGCACAGCTACTAAGACGAGATCGGGAGGCCCTTCGATACCATTCACATTTGACTTACACGCTTTTTTCTTTCTCGTGTTTTACTATTTATTTAGCATACACGGTAGACGACATCATGTAATAAAAGAACCTCAAAGGGGCTGCTCTGGTGTCATCAGGTCTCACATCAAAGCAGTTATAAGTACGTACATATTACTTTCATTTTAACCAAACGACATTCATACCATAATATTTTTAAAATGATGAAGTTTTCCTAAAGTACGTACCTATGATATGTGAACCAAATATCTGCTATTTTAAACATTAACTAAGTCTCTTTGACTGAGAATGTTACTAGTCCTAAAAATATAAGAGACTTAGTCTCCCTTTGGATTTTCAGCTATATTTTTCATCCATTGCTTTTCTTTTTCAGTTTATTATACAATCTATAAGTGTATTAATGAAGTAACCAAATAAGAAAGAGCAAAACTAAGGTACTTTAGCCATACAATTGCATGTGTGTTCGATACCCTTAGTTTCGTTTTTCTTTCAATTTCTCATAATTGATTCCATTCTAACAAGTTTCTTCTGTCTAATTTATTTTAATTTTAAATAAACTCTTTATGAAAAGTCATACCTTTTCGATAAAGACCTCCTTAATATTTCGTTAAACTTTTAAACTGATGACTGACTTTAGATAGGCTTTTAAAAATACTGTAGAAAAAAAATTAAGTAATTATTTTTGATATTTAGTATAGTTAGAATCAATGAGAGTCAAAATTAAAAGCAGTCACACAAATATTATGATTGATGAAAACTAATATATATTTCTAAAAGGAAAAAGTGAGTAAAATACAAGATAAGATATAAAAAATGATCTATAAGCATACTAATGCATGTTAAAAAAAAATTCAAACTTACAAAGTCTGCAAGTAATTTAAACCAGTCAGTCCTTTTTTTTTTCAAATTAAACTTCTGTATTGAAAATAAGAGAGAGGAGGGCTCAAATGTGAAATGCAATTTTCTATAATGACTTCACTTAAAAAGCAAAGCGAATGTGAAAAAAGACCATATGCAGTACCAAGAAAATCGAACTTAATTTTATGACTTTTAAGTTTTTAAGGAGGTATTAATTTTACTAACAGATATCTAGATATCCGACTAGCTCAAGAAGAACATACTCCTATCTTAGAGCACAATTAGCGGACAGACAATAATTTTTTTACAAAAAAAATAAAAGGCAACATAATTTCTTAATATATCATTGGTGTTAGGTGTATCTTCTTTTAAAAATATAGTAATCTAAAACTGCAATAGTTTCTGTTTTGGTAGACAGAAACATTAGGTAAGCGAGAGATATATATTTATAATTATTAAATATATAAATTGACAATGGTATTAATGAAGTTTGTGCACACAGACATGTATTGCAACAGGTGAAATATTACGCTCTGAACTTCATCCAAAAGAGTACAGTCCTGTTAGAAAATTAAATATCCATCCAAATGAAGAATAAGCCAGTAAAATGTTTGCAGCAAACAGTCATTCAAGTATCGCAAGTCATTCATTTTGTTTGATAAAAACTTGACGCAATGTCGAAACAATTGCGTCAAGTTTTTATATCAAACAACATTTGAATATTATAAATAATGACTGAACCAAAACATTTTCATACAATAATCTCTTAAGTACGATTTTCACAATCAAGTTAAAAGCTAGGCAGAATATAAAACGTACCCATCGAGTCAAAGTTACAAAAGTACAAAGATAGCTTTAAATAATAAGAGAATACAAGCATTTTTGTAACAATGAGTATCAAATCAATTGACAAAATTGTTTAAAATTTAGTTTAAAATCCTTTCAAAAGGTAAAAAAAATCAGTTTTGTTTAATAAGTAAACCGTATTATTACAAATATTCCAACTATAATTTACACTTTATAAAAAATGAAAAAGTTTAGTATACATTTTCGGATTTCTCACATATAACACACTGTACTAATATAAACCAAATTAAAATAAATTTTAAGTGTGAGTTAAATAAGGTTTCTTCAAACTGACTGGACTATCACAATTTGATTTCATGGAGCACTTTTGCTCAGTTGTATAATGTCATCAGCGCTTACGATTCTATATAATTTCAACACCTAATTGCCTACAGGAAACCACTCTCTTTGAAGAGAATTAGTAGCTGCCTATGCAAAACAATCTAACAGAAGATTTGTCAGGTATTCTACGTAAAACTTCAGTGAAAATGTTTTAATTGATTTAAACAAACAATTTTAATGAATATGGATACCAAACTATTATATGAAAGCTGCAAATTATATTCGTCGACTATACATCGAAACTTCTTTGGTTAATCTGTCATCAGAATAAGTAAAAACCAGGAACTGTTTTCTATTTCACAGGAAGTAAAATGAAAACGAGCTTACATTATAAAGAAAAGTTTTATTATATATAGAAGGAGACAAAAAAAAAGAGAGAGAAAGAGAAAGTCGGAAGTGTTTTAACACATTAGCCTAGTCGATAAGTTAATAAACTGTTACAAGCACCCTTTTATGGGTAGCTGTTCTAATTTATCTTAGCTTTTTACATTTTTTATAATACCATTATCCTGAAGACAGCAAGGCTACGAAGCTATATAGAACCACGAATAGTTTTCCTATTTTTTTTCCTGTGTTATGCTTCAAAATATTAGACAGTGTGGATCTCAAATTTTGTAATTTAAAGTATATGGTATATACATCAGTCATTAAATATGACAAATTCAGAAGTTTTAGAACATATCAAATAATTGCATCACGATGGAAAAATGTAACATGAGAAAACTTAGCTATCATTTAAAATTTCTCCCATAAACAGTCTGAAACTGGTCAATATAGTTAACAGTCAATAATCCCTTCCTGCCACCAACAGCAGGCAAGAGACATACCTAGTCCTGTCACAACGCTCAGTCCACTTAGATAATTTCAAATTAATGCACTATCCTCTCTATTATATTATATAAATACGTTAAACTGTCTTTGATCCACAAATAAATATTAAGACTAACATGAGAATATTCAAACGTAAAGAGCATCATAAAACAAAAATTATCTGATCGATTTTTTTATATAAGTTTAACTAAAATTAAAGAATATAAAATAGAAATAATATGTTATTTCAAAACAATCGAATATTTCAAACCACAGCAAAACTGAATGAATTTCAATATATTTCAATGACTTCATGTGATAACTTTGAATATATATATTGAGTCGAGAACTATTGAAAGATGCATACAACTCCAAATCTACGAGAAATACAAATATTACCATGACAATTCTTATTATTCCGTATATATAGAATTATTTAAAAATGGGTTTACTTGTTGCAGTGATGCATTTTAAATCAAGCAGCAAATTCAGACCAATATGCAACCTTTTATAGGACAAATCAACAGTTGCATTACCCTTTTCCAGATATTAACACTTACTGATTTTTGTGCAGTCTCTATTCAAGTTAATGTGTACTATACTAGTTTTAAGTTAGTTTAATATAACTTTACCATCAAACTATGAAAATAATTTTAAATGAATCATTTCTAACAATGTAAAACCTCAGTCTAATATTTTAATGAAATTAATAACAGTAGATGATGTCTGTCGAAGCTAACTAAATCACGTCCCAATATAACAAAGTCACAAAGAAATTCATCTTTGGCAGTTTACCTCATTTGAATAAGCAGAAGCCAGGAACTATTTACTTTTCAAAAAAAGAAAATGGAAACCAACTATTTTCTTAAAAAGAAAAGTTCCAACAAAAAAATTATCTTGTACCTGTATGCAGTTTTTTTTGTTTTATGTCAAGGATGACTGGATATGAAATAGAAGTTACTTTGGATATTTGTCAAACATCATATCCTGGTATACTCCTGTTATCCTAACCAGTTTGTCTTACTATTTTAAAAAGTTCCAGTATCGATGAATGTGGCAAAGAGGCTTTTGAAGATGAAGCCAACTCGCTACAATTACAAACTTTCTTCCGTAAAGCTAACCATTCTATTTGATTCCATGAAAACTACCACTTTTAGCAAACCTATTAAATATTCTACCACAAGGTAAAGCTTATTCAATGGGAATTGTAATAAATTAGGAACAAAAATTACAAAAAAACAAAAAACAAAATTTTAACGCGAAAAAACCTAAATACAAATAAATGCATTCAAATATTTCATATGACAATAGGAAGGATTTGACAAAAATAAAATTTATTTATATCCAATTAAAATAAATAATATAATAGAAATAAATATAAAATTTTAAAAAAATATCAAAAAATGAATTACACTGAATTCTACTGGCACTATTTATTAAAAATAAAATTATTTAGTAGTTATTACAAAAATATATAGGAAAACACTTCATATATTGCCGGCCATCATGATAAATTGGCATTACAGTTATCAACGGTCACACTTAAAATGTTAATTCATTTCACACCTCACATCATTGTTAGAAAATTCTATATCAATCGCTTTCAATAACTCAGTTCTACAAACAGGTTAGACAGTGTTTGATATCACAGAAGATAGATTTCGTCCTCCTGAACCAATCCAATTTTGATGTTGGATATTAGACACAGTCTAACTTACTTGCAGAGTATCATTAATAGACCTGACTGGTGATAACCAGCTGTCTGTTCTAACTCAAGTCACAATAAAGATTTTGGACAGAGTATTTCGTGTATAATATAGACAGGTGGGATTTGTATTAGCACTTTAAACGAAACTTGTGTTCTCAAAGATTTGAACTTTCACAAAACTATTCGTGTAAACAAATAAAAACCAAACCATAATGTTTAAATAAACTATATAAACATAAAAGTAAAACAATTTGTAACAAAAATCACATAAAAATATTCTCATGTTCAAAGGAATAACTTCTGAATTACTATAAAACTAAAAAGAGTCGATTTTCACCAGCGTGTTAAACCTCCGTGCATTTTGAGTATTTTGAACTAAAATAACCGTCCCGAAAGTCACAAGCAATATCTTAAAGAATGCCATGATACTTGTAAATAAAGATACCAAATTTCTTTTTACTAATTACACTATCTTTAGAACTCATAAATAATAAATAACTGTTCTTAATGAACAGAAAAAAAAACTATCAGAAAATATATTAAATATTTAACAACAAACATAATGGTTTCAATTTCGCGAGATCTAATTTCAGGTAATGAAGATCAACAATAATAAATGAAACAATGGAATTGTGCTCTATAGGTGGAAGTTAGACAAGTCATTCTACAGGGAATATGAACTAATAATGCAAATATTTTCTCTACTGTGTTTTACACTAATTCGCAGGTATTACTGGTACATTCTTATAAAAATAAATCAATTTAACATATAAATACCAGAACTTTTTATTCCTAAGCAAATCATATGACAAATATTGGACCCGAAGAAAAAAATAAAGCTGAAGAATGTTTCCGATAAAATAAGTGGAGACAACTTGAAATTACATATGATTTTTACTTAATGGACTCTTTTGAGAGTGACATCGGTGGAAGTTGACTGTATTCATTAACAGGAAAGGAATGATTAGTGAAAATAATGGAGGCTCTACTAACCAAACTGTTTCTGCCCTTTGTTAAACCACAAAGGAGAGACAGACCCAAGCTAGTATCGCTTTCTATATTAATGTACCAGACACCTACAAAAAACCTATTTCAATTAAAAAGTATTTATTGATATTTAAATATCAACGATGTTGAAACATCGTACAAAGAAACACAAAATCAATCAGCATGTAATCTCAAGCAAATGCTAATAAAAATAAATTAATTCTGATATAATGGGAACTTTAAATTTTAATTAATCAATGTCACTTATCATTAATCAGTCCTTTACAAAGTCACAAACGCGTCATTCTGTAAGTACTGAACTATTGTAGTTAGTCATTTAATTAACGATTAATTAATGAAGCTAAATTCACCTCGATGACGTGTTTAAAATAATGTAAATAAAAATTAGACATAAACAGGTACTCTGGCAATATCTGTGATTCAGTCCTAAAGATTTGGATCATAATGGGCAAATCCAATTAAGCAAGTTCTACTTTTATTCGTAATGACAATTAGTATTAGTTGCAGATTTAATTAACTTCCAGTTCATGTACCATAATAAAGGTCATTAGTAATGCCATGTTCAAACTAAAAGAGAATGCTTTTGTATTATGTTCGAAACAGAATAAGAGAAACAAAAACCTATAGTTAAATATATTTACATAAAGCTAAAGTCACATCTATTCTCCATTATCAGGTATATGCCATGTTTCTTTCAAACGCCAATACTTTAAAGCAAAAAATAAAATTATATTTCATCTTAATAACAGTAATAAAGTTAGTTCTAATAACCCTAAAATTAGTATTAATATATACACAATTGCTACTTAGAGGAAATGACGAAGAAAAAACTTATCAAATGTATTTTCTTACAGCAACAGCTTTGTGATAAAAATGCATACTTCTTTAAATAATGGCTTTGGTGGTTGAATTATTTAATCCTATCCTAAAATGAAATAATATAAATGCAAGAAACCCAGAGTAAATGAGACCGGGTTTATAAAACACTTACAAAAAATCCTTATAAATAGATGGGACTTACTTTCTTGAAATTATTTCGAATGTCATTCATTATTTCTAACATAACTAATTCAATTAAGTTTAAGAAGATGATAAAATTTCAGGTGTAGAATTTAAATTATACTTAGCGTAAAACGGAAAGTGAAGGTACGATAGCAACATTCTAAGTGCATTTATAGAGTAAATTTGAATTGAAATTTATTAACGAAGTAACTTTTTACCTTCTATAAAAAATAATCTATAAACAATTCTAATCCCAGGACTTGTGTACTAAAATAGCTTAAAGAATGTACATGTAGTTCTAATGTTTCTAATTGATCAATTCCTCAAGGTAGCAAGTTATTATAGTTTTGTAAAGAATAAAGCAACAATGCAAAGAGAGAAAGATATTTGAAATGGAAAGTCAATGGCACAGAGACTAGCGTAGGAAGAACTTAAAAGCAGTGGGTTAGTTCGTAAACCTAGGAGGTTAGTAAACTAGGGGTTAGTAAGCGGGAAAAACTACTGTGGTGTTCGAGTGGCAGTCGGTGGGATCACTGGTCAATGGAAAGACGAGTGGTGGGGAAGGCGTGTCGAGGAGGTAAAATGACTGGCAACAGCGTCAGTGAACATCGGTTACCATCGGAGGGCTGACGAGGCGGTGCGAAGACTGGTCAATGAGTGGAGGAGTAGCGGGGAAGGCGTGTCGAAGAGGTAGAATGACTCTTTCGCAGGCGACTAGGGGCGGCAGCTGCCTCCAGCGAGTCTGTAGACATGGTATGGGGTCGAAGGGCTGGCGAGGCAGTGCGTGACGAGTCTGAGGATGACCTGCCTCCGGCAGCCCCCGCTCGAGTACCAGACTCGGGCCGTCGACTTCCACCTTTTGGCTCTAGGTAGCGCGACTTAACCTGTAAATTAAATGCGTAAATTTAAAATAGAAACATCCAGCAAGCATTTAATTTACTGGTAAACTGTTTAAAATCAGAAATTTGTAGAAATCTTTAAATTATAGAGTTAAACGTTCTAACCTGGACCATCGTAAAAAACTATCAAATTGTTTGAAATTACTAATAAAAGAAGAACATTTAGTTGTCTGTAATTCAATCACACGTATTTTACTTATGTCTAATTCTTTATATCTAATTATTTTGTTGAAAATTGTTTGACCCAAAGTTTTTATTATAGGCAAATTCCAGTCAGCATTTTAAATTTAATAACAAAACTGAGTTACGTTAACTTACAAATAATGTTTGATAATATTCAAGAAAGCTATTGTGCCTAACCAATTAACATATATATTTTTACACTTCGGAAACAGTTCCTCGATATATATTTGATTTAAAATAGCGCCAAATTTTACGGCAATCTCTCTTTTCTTGCTCTTTTAACAACTATGACTAATCTTATTCAAATCATTTAACAAAATTGCTAGTTACCTGAGAAAATCTAGGGTTTTTGCTCTTAAGGAGGGGGGAAGGCGTATCTGGGGGGCGCGGCGCCGGGCGAGGGGCTGAGGCGGGTCGCTGACTCAGTCTGGCTGCGGAGGCAGCCTGCTGTGCTCTGCCCGCCTCCCCGCTCAGGACCGGCCTGGACACGTGGGCACCTCCCTGCAACCCATGTGCTTCTTTACAATCTACTACATCCAACAAATGCCTTATCTCACCCTTAAATTCAAAACAAAAAATGTTTACCAAATTACGAATCAATACTATAAATATTAAACTTGTTCTCATCTTGATAGCACTTTACAATCTCACAGAGCTTTACAGGTTTCCGAACATGGATATTACTTCTTTATACTTTTTCTTCATATATTTCTTGTTCATTTAATGAAAATGTCATTATTGATGTGCCATTAACAATATTACATTTTCACCAGTTAGATTGTTTATTTTCGCAGTGCATAGTAAATTAATTTATAAAGCTGCACAAAGGTTACACTCCAATAAAAGAGAAAGAGTAACTGCTCACTGCGAGAAGATCTAGAGTCACCCCAAAGACCTTACTGATCGTGCTGAAGCATAAAGCCAGGCTCCCGTAATGACTTGTCTTAATAGTGTGAGCTCACCCTGGCAGCAGCTGGCTTGGAGGTTTCAGCAGGTTCAGAGACCTGTGACTTCCCGGAAGCTCCCTGTCTGGAGACTCTGCTCTTCCGTTCCAAACTGTTAACTGCTGCACTCAACCGATCTGTTTTGTTCAGGTTTTTCTGTAAAAAAAAAAAAGAAATCAAATAAAACAAACTATATTCCACCAAAATGTTTCAGATTTTAATATTCATTTAGTTTTCTCCTAATAATAGGAAGCACGCCTTATTCTTATTATTGTAAGTCTTAATAGTATCTAATATCAATATTAATTACATCAGTCTTAAAGATTTCCCTCTAATATCCTTATTCTAAATATAACTCAATTTCTAAAGGACTGTTTTGTGAAAAATATTTATAATTAATTCCATAACTAAAAATATACATTACATTTAAATTTCAGAAAGCTAATTCTCCGATATCTAATATTGAAAATAAGAATCAGTAAGAATATATTAGTTTGGAATACTGTATATGTCCTAGTATTAAGATGCAGCCGTTAGAATACCTGAAACCTCTGGAAGTTATTGTAAGGCTTTTGCAATCTATGAACCACAAATAAGGTAAGGGTCACTTCAGTGCACCTCATATGTACAGAATTAAAAATACTACATGTCAATCCAGTTTATATTAAGCATAAATCATCATCATAGCAACATATTCCTCGAAATTCAGTTAATAATACAGTTAAAGTTGATATAATTGATAAAGGCTTTGGGTACTTGCAATGAGTCCTTCTGAATAGTTTGAAAGCTGACCTGTTGGCGAGCCAGAACAGAACTCCTGTGTGAATCACTGGGCAGTAAGGGCAAGCAGGCCTCGCTCTGCACCTTCCTCCTGACGGCCGGCTCCAGTTTGGACCATGCTGCAGACCTGGCTGCCCTACCTCCTTGACGAACTAGTCTCTCCCAAACCTTGCGTTCAAGCTTCGTTACCAAGTCCACGAATTCCTTTCAAATGAACAGGGGTTCATAAAGACAAAGAATAGGCAAGTCTTTAATATAATCTTTATAAATAAAATAATGATTTTGTCTGTACATTGCTTAGAACTCACTCATTTCAAGTTTTCTTTACGTTTCATACATTGGAGAAACCGAATCCACCCTTAGAAAAATTTCTGTCGGTTTGTCGGCAAAACTTTGTCACAGGTAAACTCAGCTACCATAAGACATATAAAGCTGAAACTTTTACAGTAGATTTGTGTAGGTCTAACTTAAAATATAGGCTATGAATTGATTGGAAATTCAACGTAGAAGTGAAGTTATGGACGTTTAACGCAAAAATGTATGTCACAAGTAAACTCAGCCACCATAAGACATAGCGAGCTGAAACATTGACACTGGATTTGTGTGTGCCTAACTTAAAATATGAGCTCTAAATAGATTATTAATTCAGTACACAAGCGAAGTTATGGGGCTTTTAGCTGTATTTTCCTAACTTCACAGACAAGTTTGTTTTGAAAATACACAGGTGTGGCAAGTAGGTATTGTTAGTTGATTTTAATTTCAATTGAGCATATGAATATATTGCGTATTTGACATCATTGAAATGGTGTTTCACAGAGTTAAGGATGTACTTTCTATTGAGAATAAATGTTTTGTAAACGAGCAATTCTCAGCCCTTAATATGAACAGGCATAAGAAATCAACAAACAAGTTCTTACGCTATATGAAGCCGAGGAAAGAACTTACAAGTCAGTAAAGAGATTGGATTAGTGATGAAGAAGCAGTTCATTATCTAATTGAATTTCTTGATTCTGAATTTATTTCTCCTGGACTGCCTGCTCATGAGTAAAAACTTAAAGTAGGAGCACCAATGATGCTGCAATTTATAGCAGTAACAAATTTCATGTTACAAAACATGAGTGACCCAAAAACTGTGCAACGGGACACGACTCTGAGTTCGTGCTCTACACAGATATGCCATAGAGGCGGACATAATGACTGGATGTGGTATTGGGGAGTCTGTGTGTATACCACACATACCATTGATTCCGAGCCACTGTCTGTTTCCACTCAAATGATTGCAAGGTCCCCTCAGAGTCTATTTCGCAATGACGTTAACTAAGTCGCAAAGGGAGACTTTATCTAACGCAGGAATTCAAGTTAGCGAAACCAAGTTTTTCTCACATGGTCAACTGTAGTTTACTTGCTCAATAGTCAGAGGTTTCAAATGATTGTTCTTCCATGAACCTGAAGGACAGACAGCTAATGTAGTGTATACAGAGGCATTTGTTTAACACTGTAGTAATAATGGTGTTTTCTACTATTCTATAATTTCTAATTATAGTATTAGTATAATACTATAATTGATATTTTTGAATACCAAGTATAATAGCATTTTTGATTCCGTCAAAGACGGGTACATTTGCTAGTATGTAATGGATTTCTAGGACACTAAGCAACTAATGTGAACTTCCTCAGAGCCCCTCAAAGTCAAATGACTGAAACGGAAGCCTGCTTGCATAAGAGCAATGACTTTAGAGTAGTTTACTGAGGGGAACACCATAACCATTAGGTGTGCATTAAACAGGACAATAGTCAAGCTATTACAACTCTGGGTCTCAACCAATATCGATAGATGTTTGTTTCATTGTTTTATTTTTTTCTTCCTTTCCCAATACCTTTTTTTCCTAGTTTTAATTTTTTATTTTAAACTTATATTTATTGTCGGTTCACTGGGAGATTGTTACAAATTGACAAGAATATCGAGATGACCCTCTTAATATGAGAGGGATGTTAACTGTTATAACGAAGGTACTATTACATATTTGAAGGTTTAATAAAATGTATGTCAGAGAGCAACACTCTTCCGATGACATAAATTTGAAAGGTCTCATAGCATATTTTATGTGTTTTTTATTTTTTCTTGCGGTATTTACTTTAATTAGTTTCATCACGTGTTTGTTACGATTATGTTGTATCTATATATATACTCACTTTAATTCGAAAAAACGATCAACAACGGAGAAAAGTAACACACAGAGTAAAAAAAACACAGTTACTAACTTCAATTTTCGGAAAATCCTTCTTCAGGAGAGAAATGATAGAGAAACTAGGTACGTCGAGATGATAAAAGCGAAGGTAACCATTTGTTGTTTGGTTTCCCTCACTTTTCTTTCCGGAAGACGGATTTTACAAAAATTAGTTTTAGTAAGTGTGTTTCTTCCCTCTGTTACTTCTCATTGTTTTTGAACATATATATATATATATATATATATATATATATATATATATATATATACAAATTTTCAAACTGTTATTTGCAGAATATTTAATTAATAAGTTAATAGAAGAAGTACTTGTTTGTAGTCGTCATTGTTAGGAGCTGCCAAAGCAAGCGCTTGGAGTTTGGGGTAGGAGAGGCAAGCTTGTTCTGCGTCAAGGCAGTCAGAAACTGATAGCAAAACAGCCTCGACTCTGCCGATGGTCCAACTGTCTTCTTTATGCAACCCAACCAACCTGTACAAAGTAACACGCTGCTAACAACACAGTGGCAAAAATCATCAGTTCTAAATAGAAGACTACATTGTGTCATCTTACACTAACTTAAAAATATAGAAATTGAAGTGACATTGGAGCTGTACATTTCACTCAATAACCATTTCAGAGTTTAAAAGTAGTAGTAAAAGTATTTTTCGATACATTATGTAACAAAGTACAACTTTTTCATGTTTTATTTTAAACTTTTGAACAGAAAAATGATAGACCTCCGTCCAAACTAAGGGTAATTTCAGAGTAATAATAAAAATATGCCAATCACAACAAGAATAATATGCACTAAACACCACTGTTACTGATTTTTTTCATAGTTGCCTGGTTGGATATTTAACTTTTAATTCCATGTTTCAAAAATATATATTTACATTTTCAAGGCTTGCAAAGATGTAGGTGTTAGATCAGTAGGTTCTAAATAACTAACGCTACAAACTACTAAAGAATAATATAGTATTTTAAATTCCACTAAACTGAAGAAATTAGATATTACGTATTAAGATACACTCAAATAAAAAAAAAGAAGAATTTTGTTATAGTTCAAACAAGATAATAACAAGGATATTAATATTCAACTCCGAAGTATTATCACTAACATGATTTATTTGAAACAAGTTTACTTGGAGGGAATGGATACTAAAACTTTTCGGTCTTCCAAGTACCACCTCCAAATTCGATAAAATGGATTCTTGGATTCCAAGGGAATAATGAATTCCTAATATTTGTGTTCTGAAACAGGTCTTCCCGTTAAGAAGGAGCAAAACAATTACTTCTTTAAATATATCAGTTACAATTACTCCTTTATAAAATGGGTTAGTTCCACTGAGGTTAGTTATATTAGGCTTAGTAGTAATACTGTCCGTCATACCGCGTAAATTCTCAGAAAAGCTCGACCGGTTTCGGGTCCGTCCGGATCCTATCTTCAAGAGCAACTAACTCATCAGTTAGTTGCTCTTGAAGATGGGATCCGGACGGACCCGAAACCGGTCGAGCTTTTCTGAGAATTTACGCGGTATGACGGACAGTATTACTACTAATTACTCCTTTCCTGGTACATACATATTGAGAAATGTTTCTAAGGTGCTTATGTGAATCGATGACACGCAGGTCCATCTAGTCTTTATGTATTACATTTTGACCTAAAATCAATTTGAAGAAACTAAAATATGTTCATGGTCAACGTGAATTGACGTGTAAAATTTCAAGGAGATTAATAAAAACCAGTTGGGGATGGATGCTATAATTCGGACGATTTTATCAACCTTCTCAGAGATTCGTGAGTATAACTTCTTGAAAATCTAATTTAAACATTTGGATCTCATAAAAGGTTGCAAATTTAGTTATTGTTAGAAGAGACTTTTCATAATTTGCAACTCTCCTTCTGAAAAGGGGAGAATGTGAACTCTAAAGTGACTGCCATCCTTTCATTTGAAATATATACTTAGGCACAGTTCAATTAATTCAGTGCTTCGTACAATATTGAGATATGAAAGAAAATGATAATATTCAAAAATGAATTATTAATAGTATTTAAATTAGTTTTTTAAACTATTAATGCTTCTGTTCCATAAAAAAAATATAGATTACATTTGAAAGCAGACGTCTTAGACATTGGTAATTAATTATATATAGTTAGAACAGACTACAAATGTAAAATAGAGGGCGGCACTGACGAGTTGGTGGCCAGCACTTTGCTGAAGTGAGTGGTGAGAAAGTTGACGGCAGTTTGCTGTAACTTTGAGTTAAGGATGGCCACCGTCTGACCCCAGCGAACGTTGGGGATGGTCGCTTCAAGTCTCTCACAACTCAGAATCGTCTCCACTACGTTCTCCGCACTCTGCAATCAAAAACACTCCAATTACAACTTTAGTATGAGCATCTTACAAACAATATATATTGTTCCAACGTAAAGGAGATAGAAGCGGTTGTAGACAATCTTTTCCAACAGGTCTTTAATGTAAGCGAAACAATTCGGGTTCTGCTTTCAACGATTTCACCGGTTTTAACTAAAATAATTTTTTTTTTTCAGTTTAAAAATATAATAGAAGATATCACTAACATATTGTCTAGCTCATACAAAGATCAAAAAATAAATATTGGTATCTAAAACAATATAATTTCAAGGAAAATAGTTTCCTTTAAATTGTAATCTAAGCTTTCTCAGCTCCAACAACTTCAGCTTCATATCCAAAACATTGTGTTTATAGCCCTTTTTAGTGTCTCGGTAACATTTTAAATGCAATACATAAATTATTTTTTTTAAAAAAAAATTTCAACAATATTATAAATAATTCCCTTGTATGGCTGACGGTTCATATTTGTAATTTTAGAAGGTCCAAGGACTTTAACCTATACTGCTAACACTAAGTGCTTTCCCTAATACATCCCATATTCCCTGAGGAAAAATACTATGTATTCGAAACACATGTTTATATAAGTAATTGTATAAAGGTACTTGAATTACTTACATAACATGAGTAAAGGTCACATAAAAACTGACTGTACATCTTTAGAATGAACAGTTACTCAGAAATCATATTAAAGACCTGCTGAAGAAAGATGAAGGGAGAGAGAAAGTTTTAAATGATGAGCCAACCATATGAACGACATGCTGTTTGAGACACTTGTCGGCGAGCTCCTTGGGCAGACTGGCAAAGGCCTTGGTGGGCCACACTCGCGAATGGTACTTCATGATCCAGCGAAGGCTGCGCCGGTAGATCTCGTCCAGCCCGTAGGCAGCGGCCATTGGCAGACAGTCGACCACGCCCACGATGCACTCGGCACACGGCTGCACAAAATCTTTAATGAAACCACTCCAAGGGCTTCTACTTGAAGGTCCAAATACCAATTACGTTTACACAAACTATTAACAAATTAAAAATAGATTTATTCAGTTATAATTATTGTATAGATTCCAATTATTATATATATATTTCTTAACTGCGTATATTATACCACTGATACCGATTATGGATTCCCCATAAGCTCCAACATATTATCCATTATGTAGTAACATAGCTCCAACCACATCAAATAAATTATAGAGAAACAGAAATCTCAGATCTACAACGCCGTTTCATTTATTCATTTTTTTATATTTCAGAAACATGTGGTATTATAGATCCCTTCAAATGTTGGCATATCTATAACTGATCAATAAATAGACCATGCAAAATTAAACCAAAAGGATTATATTAAAAAAAAAAAGAAAAAAAAGCTTTTATCTGTTTCAGCAATTAGCTACTGAAACAGAGAAAATAAAGTAGACTTATGCGAACTAATGTGAATCCCGCACTCAAGATCACTATACAAATTTATAAACCTCCCTTAGATCAACTGACAAACCATGATCAGTAGATCGTTATTAAAAACCTGTAAAACCAAAACCCTGACATGACCTGTGCTTCCTAAGGTGTAATCGAACAGAAAAAGTGCATGACTTTTGTGACCCCGTGTTTATTATGTTGGTTATGTGCCAAATCGTTCATCTTGCATCAATCTATTTTGAGTGTTGATACACGTGACGACATTGCCAGTCACCACGCGAACACTACAACCACGACTGTAGAATCGAAATCAGGGCATCAAAATAACTCCAACTCCGATTCCTAAATATACAAGATTGTATAAAACAATAAATTAAATATGTGTAATTGTAATATAATACACAATGTGTAAAATTGCATAATACACATTTGAATTGATATTATATTTTATCAAACTTTTCTGATTAATCCTTCCATATGGCTTAAAACAACTATTGGAGTGTGTGTGTTCCCCCCCGATGTGCCTTCACCTTGTCGTGGTGGGGGGGCTTAACACGCTTGGATAGTTTTCCTCATAGCGTGAACTAAGAAAGGCACAACTGGACGGAGTGTTAGCATGGGTCCGGGGATGGCTCGTTCGCGCGCTGGCTTGAGTGGTAGTCGACCCTTAGTAGTCAGATGTGGTTAATGCCGGTTTTTCAAGACTCTCTTGCGGGTCCTTGTGGGACGGCTGTTTCGTTGGGTCGGGGGCCGCGGGTAACTGTGTTCGTCGGCCAGGGTCAGAGAGCGGTAGGTCTGCTCGCCACTCCCTGATCTGTGGGATTGCTTGTGCTTTCGTCCTAGTGCGAGTAAACCCTGTCTGTCAAAACTTCTTTCTTATTATGGTAGCACAACAGCTGCTTTGGCTGCTTGCTCCCTTGGGATTCTCAACCTTAGACTGGCGTCCGAGGGTGGAAAATAAGATCAACTGCTTTGGAAGCTTGTTCTTAAACGCTCTTTTTCTTCTTCTAGCTTGCATCTGTTTTTTTTTTAACTTTTTTTCGACCCTCAGTGATATCCAGCAACTTCGTTTGCTTAGCCCACCTCCACGAGTTCCACCTTAGGCAATTAATCTCGTTTTTCTTATTCGTGAGGAAACGGTTGGTTTTTCACGGCGTGGTGAAAGGACTCCACATTGAAAAAAACATCAACTAATTCTGCTTTGGTTGTTGAAATCCACACACAATTTTTGTTAGTAAAATAATTTGTAATGTAATACTTAGTTTTTCTGTTTCAAAATGTTATACTTCTGCCTATGAAAGTACAGTTCGTTTAAAATTGCTGAGAAATATTTAGAGTGCAATTTTCATTTCTACTAAATTATTAGTGTATGAGCAATATCCATTTTAAACGTTATGTATTTAATATTTTATTTTTTTATTTTTGTAACAAATTTAACATTTCATAACTTTAATTAATCTTACATACATTTTTATACCCAAATTAATTTATTACAAATACAATCAGTATTCTTGCGACACACTTGAGGAACGCTTGTTCCACATTTTGGTGGCGGGGTAGAGAACACTGCACCAGGAAGTTTACTGTAGAAGTTCAAATCGTCTTTGTTCTATTAACTAAAACCCCACTATATGGCAATGCCATTTATTTATTCCTTTCACGCTTTGAAAACCCTGGCTTCGTAAAACTAGCACATTGCTCCGATTAAGCATTTTAAATAGATTTAATAAGACATTTCAATTGAATTCTAAGAGTATTCTTATTTGGATGTATTCTAAATATATTCGCTATTAGAATAGATTAATTGAAATATTGTTTCAAACATAATAAATAAAACAATCTCACTAATCCCCGTAAGATATTTCTTAATTTACTTCAACAAACAGAGAACTATATCTTGACTTGGTCAATGTATTAATGAAATATTATTAAGTACATTGAACTTCCTCTTGTCTACTTAAAAATAATAGTCATATTTCTCCTAAGTAAAAAAATTTGTCTTAATCTAAATTTTACTGTTTCTTGAAATTCGTTTAAACACTATTTGGCTCATACTACAATGATATCACTCCTTGAGGATCACAGAAATTTAATGATACTATAAAATATTAAGTGAATGTTTTAATGGACATGATACGGGGCAGGTTGTGAGAACTACATTACTAAGTCGTTACACAGTGACAAGAGCTGATACAGAACGTTTCAATTTTACTACTTACTTCGATTAGAAAACAGTAAAAGGATAATAATACATCACAGTACCGACATTTCTTGTTGCTAATAAAACAAATGTTTTGAATTGATTACCTTGTGGAAAAAGTGACAGTATTTAACTTTGAGAGTGTAGGTTATGACTTCTTTGAGACCCTCGAGACAGAGCATGTCAGCCAAGGTGGCCAACTCGACGAGACTGATGGAGTCAGGAATGCTGCTAGAGCCGCAGTAGATGTGACAAAGGGCAAAGTGAACTGTGTTGTAGGAAAACCTGAAAACAAACGACTTCCTAAGACAACTTTCAGCAACGCCAGCTTTAGTGAACCACTTATAGGATGTTACAACTTGACAAAAGAAATGCGTACGCCGAAGAGAATGACTGCCAGTAATCGGACACAACAATATTGGACAAACATTTGGAATTGTCGTATTGAACTTTACATCAATATTCTAGCAATATTGATGGAAACTCAATTAGGGAGGGATGGTTAGAGGGAAGGATTGAGAGAGAGAGAGAGAGAGAATTGAGTTTACCTATATAAAAAAGGTAACAGAGACATTGATGAGATATCAGGGAGTGAGGATATGAAAACTATAGGAAAATATATTTGAAAGTCCAGTACAAAAGAAAATAAATTTAAAAAGCTTAAAGTAATGGATTGTATCTGTCTAATAATTCATGCAATCACTTAAAATTTTGAAATTTATAAGTCTACATCACATTTACTATCAGTTTCAAAAAATATCCAATTTTACAAGAGCATACTTAACTTTTGGAAAGAACTTCCAAAAAAAAGGAGTTTTTAAAAGAAAACACATACACACATACATCATTGAAAAGACTTCAAAAAATTCTTTAAAGACATCAAAAAAAAAATCCGATAACATTTCGAAGTAAATTTCTTTCATGAATACTATATTTTGCTTATAGTAAAGTAAAAATAAAGCGCGTTTATAACTACACTAGAAGTTATTAAGTTAAACTCCATTTTACAGTCAATATATATTATCAAAAACTCCCTACCAAACATGACAGAATAGAGACTGACCCGTGAAGCGAGATAACATTGCCGGCACTCTCAACCCAGCCTCCGCTGAGCATGGCAGCGAAGTACTGGCACCTGGAGCTCAGAATGCACTTGTGGGCCTTGATGCGCCTTCCTGACACTTCCACCATGACGTCAGGGCAAATCTCTTCGAGGAACATACGCAGCAAGTCCTCTCCAAGCCGACTACCGCAGTAGTCACTTTTTGCTGCTTCTGAAAAGATCTCTTCGATTAATTCAAAGACACACAGTTTCATTGAACCAGTTCAACCATGCTTTTCTTCAGTAATTTTAGCAAATTATTAAAAACTTATATTGAATATCAGCAAAATTATACAGGAATTACAATTGTTTTACTTGTTTTGTGACTTAGGTTTAGAAGAAGAAATGAACATAATGCAAAACTGATTTGCCTCAAGTCTTTTTGAGTCAGAATCTCCCTCTGACATACTCATTACACAGTTATATCACGCCACACTTATAAGGTTTAAAAATCAGACTTTATAGCTAACTTTATAATTAACAAAATAATGTAATTAGCAAAATATTTCAGTCTTGTGTAAACAGGCTACATCTTCAATAATTTATAACTGAATGTTATAAAGATAGATGAAATATACTGTTAATTATATTAGTTTGTGAGAAACTAAAGTTCTATTTTTTAAACTTTATAATATGAAGGTGAAATAATATATTTATATAATATAAACTTTATAATACTATAGTAACTTAAAACTAAGGTCACAATAGTAAATGTTTACTATTCGTCACAACGAATTAGTAGACGATAAAAATGTATGTCCAGTTCATACTTTAATTGTAGTCTTTAGTGGAATTAATATATCCAGACCAAACAATTACATTTTTTTCGTGAATGATGGCTAACGAATTTTAATATTAATATTTAATGAATTAAACATCCGAGAAATAATTACTAATGAAATGAATATTCTAAAGACATAGTTATCAAATGTATAAACCCTATTATGTTATTAAAGAGTTAATTCTAATTATATAAGGCGTGTTGTTTAATAAGCCATATATATGTAAATTAATAATATTAAGTTTTAAAATATATTTAATTCGAACAATAAATACAATATTCATTATTTTATAATAACAATAAATGTAGATAATTTAGGTAATGGAATGACCTAACTTAAGTAATCAAAAACGGGTTAAACGAACACACTCTAATATTAGCAAAATTTCTGTTATCTTTAAAGTTGCGGGTATGAATTATAAATAACATTATTTACAGATGAGAGTGGTAAGAATGAATGAAACAGAAAACAAAAGTTAAGATACCTGTAAGGGAGTTGGTGTTGTTTCGGTTTTCGGCAGGCGCCAGGTACTGTTCTGAGAGATTAGGGAACAGCCTAGTAAGCGATCGACTGTTGAGGGGTTTTGGCTTACGAGAGTCGAACACTGATGACCCTTCGGGAATGCTTCTCGTCATCCGGTTATTCGGTTTGTCTCGGACCACCAATGGCATTATTTTGTCCATATCCGACAATCTGACGTAACCAGAATCCTCTAAACATTTGTTGTTTTCTTTCAATTGAGGAATAATCTTATCTTCGCATGAAATTTCCCCATTCACTTGCGTCTTGACTTCTTCAACCTTGTCAGTCTGAGTTTCATCTTTTGAAATGTCGCTCCCCAAGCCTTGACTAGATATGGACATTTCCATCTCGCTGTTACTGGCATTACCTCTAGAACCATCCAAAACATAAGTTCTTTCAGAAAGCTTGTCAGAAATGGACGTGTTCGAATTCATAACTCCATCACTTCTCCCACTAGAATCTTCAAGCTCTGTTTTCTCACCACTGTCTGAGACACTAGTTTTATCTAACACATTGCTTTTCTCCAAGGAGTTACTACAATCTTTTGACTTTGACTGGTCTATTATCTTACTGAGCTCGTTGCTAGGTTTTACAAATCCATGCCACGATGACATCATTCTACTAGTCATACTGCTCACTGGTTTAGAGTACTCTAAAGATATGCTATCAGATGGTTTGTCTACATCATTTTCTAAACACGAAGTCGAATCATTTGGCACAACCTTTCCATTTTCACTAAGTCTATTGTCTTCTACGTAACCATCTTTCTTCCATGAACTCTGAGTCAAGCTTTGGGTCAAACCAGCTGGAAGAGTTTTCCTCCGATTTATTTTATTGTCATTTGCTTCAATAAACATATAAAAGCTCTGTTTCTTAGTTGAATCTAATGATAATGCTGATGTTGTCTGAGAACTATTAAACAATTGCTTTCCTTTTGCTATTTCAGGGTTTTCACCCATATCAAGCCCTGAATCTGAACTCAAGGACACTGATTTGTCATCAAACTGTCCGAGTAAGTGTTTAGGCTTCGCCTTCTTCGTCTGTACAAAAGGTGAGCCACTTTTACTTCTCGGTGAGCCGTTTTCAGATGATTTACTACACGAGTCGCTAATATCAATAAACATACTAAATAATTTTTTTTCAGGTTTTGTTTCTTGTTCGCCAGAATGTGAACTTGTATGGGATTCTAAAGATTCCAAATCGTTTTTAAGATCGACATAAAATCCACAAGACATCGTTTCTTGGGTTTTAACGTCAGCGGCTTTTTGCGTTTCATTATCAATTGAAAGCGTTTTTGTAGGCTGGTCATTTAATGGAATAAAAAAGCCAAAGCTATTACTTTTTTCAGACTTTTTTCGCTCGACGCTTGTTTGAGGGGTTAAGGGCGGTGCCGAGTAGCTCATGTCTATAGTCCACGAGGTGGCCATCGTAACACTGGCTTCTTTCTTTTCAGTTTTCTCCGATTCCAGAGATTCCTTTCCATTGCACTCACTGACATCCTTGAGGTCATCAATCTGAATCCCTCCAGACACAATAGGCATGGATTCAAACTTACTCTCCACCCAAACACTGCTTCCATCTTGCTTCTCACTCGTTTTGTCATTATCGGCGGTATCACTGTTCTCTTTTGGTGATGACTCCAAGGACTCTTGTCCCAACTCCTCAGCTGGCCCATTAGAAATCCCATTTGTTAAACAGTTGTTGATCTTTTCCTTTTCAAGACTAGATGAAAATATTTCATCCCTTTCTTTAGATTGAACAAAATCATTTAAATTGTCAAGAATAGTTTTACAATCAGCTTTAGAAATAAATTCTTTTACAGGACTCTTCCTCAAACTCGATAAATCACTGTTTATATTGTTAACATTTGACTTTAAACTAAGGTTCAAATTCTCTTCAGCTCCGTCTGTCGGATACTGAACATTACTTTGCTCGTCCAACTTACAACCATTCAAGCTATTCTGATCTACAGATATTTTGTTGTAGTTATTCAACAAATTGTCTTTATTTCCATCTTCCTTTCCTAGTTTAGATTGATCACTTTTTACTTTTTTCGGTTCAACAAAATCAATAGCACTTTGTGTTATATAAGCAACAGATAAATTTGAATTTTCTTCTGATTCATCGAGTAGATTGGAAGCATCAATGAAGTAGTTTGTTTTGACTGGACAAAGCGTCTCATTGATCAGAGGGTTATGATCTTGTGGTAATTCATGAAATAGAGTAGGGCAAGGAGTTGTCTTGGATTGGATTTCATTGGAAGTAACTGACACTTGGTCAGGTTTGAGCGCATCCGACTGCTTCTCCTCAGTCGCATTTGAAGCTGCATTGTTGGCTGTCACAGTTTCGCTCTCACTTCTCAGTTCGAAAGGGATGTCTTGCAGTACTGAGTTGTAGGTGACCGAGGGTGAAGACGCTGTTGAAGGAATTACATTCTCACTCTCTTCCACTCCCTTTTCTCCCAACAAGTCTCGGTTTTTGTCCGTCACACCTACAACATTCTTATCTTCTACTTTCTCATGACTCATTCTTTTAAAACCACTTAAATTAAGATATTCTGAATCAAAACCACAATCTATGTATTCATTTTTAATATCTTTCGAAACATGTATTCTCTTGTGAAGCTGTTTTGAAGGTTTTGTAACAGTCGTTTTCTTCTTTTTCTCTGAATCAGATTTTTCTGGTTTCTTTGCTTCTTTGATAATAATTGAATGAAACGATTTGAAGAGCTGGTCTTGTTCAGCTAACTCCCTTTCTAGAAGGTTGCTCCCTTCAGATGACAGTGAATTGAATTCCTCCTCGAGATGGACTAGGTTGTAGTAGATGGAGTTCTTTCTTGTTTCATGCTGAAGCGGTGAGATTTCTGGCTTGGGGAAGAGACATTTGCCACCAGGCCTGTAGGTGTGCGGTGGTTCGAGAGGCGAATCTCTGGGCGTAATGAACACATCAGACTCCGGGGTGCATGGGTCCGATTTCTTTAGCAACCTCCTTAACTGACTCACAATCCCATCCTCTTTTGGCTTCACGACATTATCACTGTACACTTGCCTGCAACACAAGTTACAAGTTACAGTTCATAGATATATCACAAACGGGAAAAAAGTGGAATCCACTTTTAAGCAGATACTTACTTCCAACAAGTATGCAAGTGCTACAGAGAACATGAGTACAAATACAACTTATAACAAAAACTAATTACAGAATAATGTCACTCAACATTGTTTTCATACTTTAAATTAAAAAATTTGCATTCAACTAATAAAATAATACTCTGCATGCGATTGTACTCGGAAAAGAAAACAGAAAGAAACACTGGGGAACAAAATCAACAAAGTCTGACACATTATCACTATATCATTCTAGTATTATAAAATAGATCGCTATTTTAAAAGGTGTGAAAGATAAGCAAAGAAGGCACAGCCAAATTAGTATTTGTTCTGGGGAGGTCAGTAGATTAAAAGAATCTCTCGGATAAAGCCAGATGGAAGCTTGCAATCGAAAAGATCTTTCAAATAATAAGCAAACCAAACAACTTGTTATTGACTTTACTGTAGTAGATAAGATTTGAAAACCGTATTCGGAGAACTGATTAAATACGTTTGCCAACAGGATCATCCTGCTCTTAAATCATTCAGTGCTAAGAACATCAAACTTTTTTGAAGGCCAATTTATTTTCCTCTCATTCTTTGAATGGGAAAAATTGAAGGTAAAAAGATCACTGTTACTGATCTTTCGGTAAAATTGACTGATTACTGATAAGTGTTACACATACATATTACACAATAACAGAGTAATATATATGTAATAGCAGGATGACTCGAGCAAGTACCCTAAGATTCATCGTCAGAACCCGACGACGAATTGATTTACGATTCACGTGTCCCTTTTCAACTTGTGACTATACCGAGGACTGCTGCTGGGTCAAAAGATCTTCGTTTCATTTCTGAATTTCATATCGTAGTTAATAAATTGATATCGTAGTTAATACCCTCCTCCTCAAAGTCGGTTAGCGTCATGTTACTTGGTTTTTCAGTAACAATGTCTTCTATTGTTGCGGTTGTAGAGGTGCACGACTTTCTTGAAACAGTTTTGAATTGTTTCTTCCAAATCATGCTTCCGAGACATCTTCTCGGACCAGATTTTCAAAGTAAATTGGACATCAATGTCTTTTCCAGTCTTTCTTCTTTTGCACAACAAATTTTGGATACCTTTGATGTCCACCTCTAGGATAGTGAGTTTTTTTTTTAAAGTTGACTAAAATCTGTTGGGATATTCGCAGTTTTGCAGCAACCTGATGTTGCTCCATCTTAGATAGCTTATCATAACTCTCTAAAATTTGCAGCTTTTTCTTTGATGCTTAAATTTCTGCGTTTCTGCAGCTTAAAGGCTTAAAAAAATCAATGAAAACAAAAAAGTCACTGCCATGAAGCCTTCTTCTATGCGTCAGATCGTTTGTCACAACTGGTAGTCTAGTGGCAGTAACTAAGACTGAGTGATTTAGGTGACAGTTAAAAACTCAGAAACTGAAGCAGAGCGTTGAAATAAGGAAATCTTAGATCTTGCTTTGTCAAAGATAAAATCAAGATTCTTAGAACAACAACTTCTCGCTTGGCATTTACGCTGGAACTCAACGAAAAAAGTCCCTAGCTTTGGAAAAAAATTGATAACAATAACCGATGTATGATCACAATAAGCGATATATTTGTAATGCATATTGTATGTTGGGACGGGGATCAGGAATTCCGATAATATTAACCGACTGGTAACATTACCCGTGATCAATTAAGCGACGTCCACTGTATGGCGTCCAGCTTTATTAAAATTCAACTCATTTTTAAATTTGAAGGGATTCTGTAGCATTTACTCCAGAATCTATTAATTTTTAAAGAAGTTTTGGTAGTGACTTACAATAAGTAACCTAGTTTATCAATCTCTCCATACCAGCTATGGAGTTACTACTCCAGAGGTAATTCAATTAGTCCAAGCGTAAACATACATTTAGCGGGTCTTGAAAATAGATTCGAAACATGCAGTCTAAAGCAAATAAAGGAATGCAGTTTGAGGCAATCACGATTACATCAGATTGGTCTTCAACTATAAGTCAAAGGTCAAGACAGTGAGTCACAAACGAGTTTTAGTGACCGACACAAGCAGACCCTGCGCATCGTGATTACCTCAAGTCTTTATATTCACGCTCAAACAATATGGAATACAGATTTGCAACGAGGAAGACGGCATTCCCACTCAAGCAACACATGCGCGGATGACATCTTCAATAGGAACCAAACATTCAATCAAGACTCAAACAGGAATTCAAACCCGATATCGCCCTTGATAAAGGAAACTGAAATATAGCCAAAAAGTAGAACGTACAATGAAGGTGGGTGGCTTGGCTATTCTAGCAGTGGATTCATGCTTTCTATGAATTTTATATTCATGCTTTCAATACAAACGCTTGCCCCTGCGCACACTACAAAGTTATCTAAACATTCATAAGTTTGCTTAATCTGTGTTTATACACCGGTCAACAACAAAAGTGACAATAATGACCTCATTTTAGATTACAGATTATAAAGTAATGCGTCCCCTTATGTGGGCCATATTTACAGACCTAGTCTCCCACTTTATCAAAATACTAGCTGGTATACCAATCGAAGCTAGAGATATATTAGAATCATATTCATAATGGTAGATTACAAATGATAAAAAAATTTAAATTTTTACTATTCCTTAAAATTAATGAAAAAATCAAACAAAACAATTTTTCAATGAAAATACTGAATAAAACGTATACACAGCTGTGGGAAAAAGTTTTTTTTGATGACGGGAGAGGTATAAATCTTATAGCTCTTCACTTACTTTAGCATACGGGAAGTGTCTTTTTTCGTACAAGTTGTCTAATCAGGGATGCAACTTTTAAACACCAATCGCAAAAACACTGATGAGTGGATTATCTATTTTATTTTTTTAACGAAAATATTATTTATTATTACGAATAATAAATAAATAATAACTTTAATAATAAAATATTATTATTTGAATACACCAAATTTAAAAGTTATAAACAAAGTTTCAACTATTTCAAGAAAATTTAAACGCTTAGAAAACACAATCGTTTAACTATAGTATTTGTTTGTTTTCCAACATTGACACTTATAGGTTAGGTTTTACATATTCTGTCTTCTTGAAGACGCGTGAGGTATGGCTAATTTATTATTTGGGACCTTATTGGCTAGGGCGAGTCACATTAGCGGGTTCACTCTACAGAGCCAGTCCTAAAGCTTGCTTTACTCTTGTGTATTTTCACAAAGAGTCTTCAACGAATACCTGTTATCATACAAGCTCAAGACCAAGGGCTTTTCGTTCTGTATGAGCTATGGTATACTTAAGGCTTTCATACCCACTTAATACAACTTGACAAAATAACTACCACTGAGAAGTGAAAGTCACCATGTAAAAGCCAGGAAGCTGTTATTTGAGATTCCAAAGAAGCTTCCCCTGACCACAGTTCTCTTAGGAATGGGCATATAGATTAGATTTGTGATCGCTCCCATTGTCTTCCTCAGGTAGTGATAATATGAAGGCAATTAACCTTATATAAGTTTTATGTAGACACAGTGACATTTTTTCAGTAGAGAAGGAAGATACACAGACAATGGCTTCCATATCAATAGACATATTGCTTATATACTCAAATATTGATAACTAGTTGAAGTAATTTAAGACAAGGAATGTTATTGAATAATTAAGAATCACCAGTGCTTGACTTGTTTTTGTGTTTCTGAGTTTCAGGTTTCAATTATTTTCCTGTTTGTACAGATATTCAAATATAAATACATTTCTTTATTTAAAAAAAAATTCTACAAAGCAAAACACTAATAGGATCAATATTTGAAACAAGAATTCTTCATCGGAGAAGATCAGAAAAAAAAAGGAGATAGAGGAGATGCTTTCAATCTGACATACCTAACCATCTGACTCTTCAATATGTCAGACTGACAACATCTCTCTTAATGGAGTGTTCTTCGAAATATCGCTTTAGTAAGGTTTTCCTGTTCTCTGTAATTGTAGTAACAAATAGTGTTCAGCATGGGGGCAAATCTTGCAGATATATTTGGTTCTTTGATCAGTGAGGTATTATGTACGTCTGTGGCCGCTGTCTGTTTAGCTTGACCAGGATGTAACATGGAGAGTAAGACGATTCGTAGGTGTCGTGGACTTCCCAATTTACTGTGATTATACAGATACATTAATGAACAAAATCAGGCAAACGGATATGTCTACACTACTAAGAATGTATGCATCCATAAAGCAAATGAGATTAAATAGCACTCAATAAAACTGCGTAACAACGTAGTCAGTAGCATATGAGGAGGATATACCAGTGATATGAATACACAGAGCCTCATGCTCATCAAGAACTCTCTGCATTACCTTCGTATCAGTGCACCAGAAATTCAGCGAACACCAAGCCCTATCATAAATCACATTGAATTGACCGCCACTCTGCTAAGGCGTTTGACTCGCCTCATATCAGAAGCCCCCGCCGCACAGCATGCCAGGGAAGCAGGTAATGCTTCACTGATACGGGAAATCCTGACATCACATCATCTAAGTTGTAACAATTCTGACAATTCCTACATACTGACTAGATCCACAAGTTTAAGATGGCATTGTTACAATTTGAAAATTGTAGTCCATCTCAAATTATAAGAAGAAACACTTATTTAATTACAAACGAAAACAAATCATCTAAAAAATTTATATATCCGACTCAAAACTTTATCTACAAACTGGGAATTTAAAACACTTATCTCCACCTTCACTAGAAATTATAGAAACTAACTTTAATGAAGTGGCTTTTTGAAACTCATAGCCATTATTCATGAATGTTGTATTATAAATAAATATTATAGCGTCAATATCGGATACAAATATCGTAATTAGCGAATAAAATAATTCGGCATGCTTATATTTTGAATCTCATAGTGATTAGTCTAACGTTGCGGTTTGTTGCATGCTCATAAAAGCAGTGGAATGCACTACAACTACTCACTCATCCACTGTAACATTACGAAAATGTGCAAACTGCTCTTCGAGATCTCAATCTCAATTATGAGATTGCTTAATAGTTAAATACACAAAGTGGATGTTTATTTACTTGCAGTAAATTCATTACTGCATTGGTAACTTAGTCAATAAACTTGAAGTAATTAATGAAATAATTCATTGATTGGAATGGCATGTCAATTATTGTATGACATTGGCAAGATGCCAGTTAAAATTAAAGTTACGTAATGTGTCAACATTCGGCTGCCAATCAATAATTTGTTTGCTCACCAGTTGAACTCTCAAGTCAGATTCTAGACAAGTTTATATAGCTTCATCAATGGCCTGATTATCTTAATCAAGATTGTCAAAAAAAAAGACTATAGTTTTCTTAGAGTTCACGATTGCACACCTCTGGGTCGGTCACTTTCTGAAGACCAACCAAACACGTTCGAAGCATTACCTTTAATAGCCATTCAAGCTTCATTATACTCGTAAGAGGGAATATTAACTGACTATAGCAGAGATTACTAACGAAGCACAGCTGTCTACTGTTGCAGTATTTGATTTCAACAGCAGAATATATTTTCTGTTGTACTGTTTGAAGACAAACATATTATATTCCATAAAATAAAAAAAAAATTACTTTACACTGGTTGAAGTATAGTAATTTAGACAAAAATTACTTCATGTTTATAAACTTTGCATGGACTTTCTCTCTGAGGAAAAACCACTGTTAAACTATAAAAATTATCAGGTGAAGCGAAATTGTCACATTTCTTTGTTACGAACATATATATCATTTGCAGTTATGCAAATATGCTGCACCTGACCACCTTATAAAAATAAATTAATGACAATTATTGACCACGAGTGTTTGAGTGGAATATAATTGATATCAAAG